>VFSX01000013.1:250500-403000 GCA_016618255.1 Chlamydomonas sp. UWO 241 | reverse complement strand
AAGAGTAGCCTGCTTAGCTGGAAACCCCGTGTTACTTCTTACTTGTCTGCCGCCAGCCGGACGTATCAGAATGACGCACCTTCTCCCGTGTGGCTGCTGACCAGGTGCACCGAAACCACATTCAGGCGCTTGCGTGTTGCGCTGTCCATGAGCCACTCGGCCACGTCGCGCGGGTGAGAGCCCTCCGGCAGCAGGTCCAGCTTGGTGCCCACCAAAATCATGGGGTTCTTGCCAACCATGTCACGCACCTGGTGTTGGGTGTTAGTGCGTTTGTGTGAAAAGGGGGCGGTCCACCGTCATTCTGACTGAACCCTAAAAAACGATGCTCCCCAACTTTAGCTCACTCCCTTGGTCCCCCGCCCCGGTTCCCGCGCGCGCATCGCGTTCCTTATAATCCAACCGAGTTCCCCTGCGGGGGGTGGGGCAGCGGGAGAGGCCCAGGGCGCGTGGCGGGGGCCTGCTCTGCTGCGGCTTGGATGGCCCAGCCTGTGCCCCCTGGTGGCTCTTCAGGGGCGTCTGGCGTCCCCAAGATACCAGCATTAGCTGCGGCAAGACGGTTTGTGGTTTGTGTGTGGGTTTTAGGAGGGGGAGGGGGGGGAGGGAGGGCGGTATTTAGGGTACGTAACTAGTGTGTAGGGTCCCATTCCTCTGGAGAGCAGGTCCAGCTTTGGTGCCAACCAGAATCACGTGGTTATGCCGCGGGTTTTGGTGCCTTTGGAGGAGCATGTTCAAGCATTTTCTGGCAGCTTGGGACTAGGGCTGTGGTGCTTGCCTCTCTGGGAGCAGACCCAGCTTGGTGCCGACCTGCATTATGGGGATCTTGCCCAACATGCCGCTCACCTGGATGGGGGGTGCAAAGATCACACGCACGCACGCTCTTGCACGTACGCCCCCCCCCCCCTTCACACACACGTGTGCAAGCAAGGAGCTAGGACACACACGTCACCGCATACACTTTAGTCATCAGGCTTCACGCAGCATCGAACACACACACAGAAGTCGAACACATACACACACACACACAAACACACAGGCCACACACGCACACAAGTAAGTCAAACACACCATGAGAGGCATCCGACAGACTGTAAGTCGACCAATCCATACACCATCATTGCCACTGCCATCGACACACACACACACACACACATACGCGCACACGCGCGCGTGTGCCTCACCCGCATACGCCACCACACACGCATTCGTCATCAGGCTTCCTGCAGCATCCAGCAGGTCCACGCCCACCCACGCGCACACACACATGACCCCCCCCCCACCATTCCCACCCACACGCATGCACACACACGCCACCGCACACACCTTTGTCACCAGGCCTCCGGCAGCATCCGGCAGGTCCACACCCACCCACGCGCAAACACGCACGCCCCCCCCCCACCATCACCACCAGCCACACGCATGCACACACACGCCACCGCACACACCTTTGTCATCAGGCTTCCGGCAGCATCCAGCAGGTCCACACCCACCCACGCGCAAACACGCATGCCCCCCCCCCCATCACCACCGCACACACCTTTGTCATCAGGCTTCTGGCAGCATCCAGCAGGTCCACACCCACCCACGCGCAAACACGCATGCCCCCCCCCCCGACCCCACCACCACCATCACCACCCACACGCATGCACACACGCCACCACACACGCATTCGTCATCAGGCTTCCTGCAGCATCCAGCAGGTCCGCACCCACCCACGCGCAAACACACATGCCCCCCCCACCACCACCGCCACCATCACCACCCACACGCGCGCACACGCCAACACACACGCATTCGTCATCAGGCTTCCTGCAGCATCCAGCAGGTCCACACCCACCCACGCGCAAACACGCATGCCCCCCCCCCCATCACCACCGCACACACCTTTGTCATCAGGCTTCTGGCAGCATCCAGCAGGTCCACACCCACCCACGCGCAAACACGCATGCCCCCCCCCCCCCCCACCCCACCGCCACCATCACCACCCACACGCGCGCACACGCCAACACACACGCATTCGTCATCAGGCTTCCTGCAGCATCCAGCAGGTCCACACCCTCACACGCGCAAACACGCATGAACCCCCACCCCCATCACCACCCACATGCACGCACACACACGCCACCGCACACACCTTTGTCATCAGGCTTCCGGCAGCATCCAGCAGGTCCACCAGCATGACAACGACGGCCTTCTTGCCTCGCACCTGTAAGCATGTGTGATGGGGTTGGGGTAGGGTGTGTTTGTGTGTGTCTGTCTCTGTGCGTGTGTGTGAGGGTTTGGCCATCGATTTACAGTCTGTTGCACGCCTCTGATGGTGGTGGTGGTGGTGGTGGTGGTGTGTGTGTGTTGGCTGTGGATATGCTAATGTGTGTGTTGGTCGACGCACAGTCTGTTGGATGCCCCTGATGGCGTAATCGACCTCTGTGTGTGCGAGTGTGTTCGTGGTAGGCTGGCGCGCTGCGTGGCCTTGCGGGCTCCACTCGTAGAGCTCCCCGAGACGTGTAGTCTAGGCTTTAACTCACGCCCCGGGGTCCTCCGGGTGCGTACATGTAAAAACTGAAAAAACTGTGCGAGTGTGTGCAGGTGGTGGTCAATTGCAATCTGTTGGCGCATGATACCTGTGCGGGGTGGGGCGGGGTGAGGTGGGGTGGGGTGTGTGAGGCGACAGGCAAGACCCCCTGCAAAAACCCTGGCTGGCACGCACGCAGTGGAGTGTGCGTCCACCAGGGGTGCATGCGTAAGCACCACGGGTCTTAGGACACTGGAAGGAGATGTTGCTGCTGGCGAGCTGTCATCAACCATGTCTCGGTTGTTGCCACTGCCTGCCTGCACAGTTCCTCGTGCGTACCTCCGTGCGCGTGCGTGCATGCGTGCGTGCGTGTGTGCGTGCATGCGTGGGCAGCCCTGGTCCGAGGACACTGGAAGGCGATGTTGCTGCTGGCGAGCTGTCATCAACCATGTCTCTGTTGTTGCAACTGCCTGCACAGTTCCTCGTGCGCACCTCCGTGCGCGTGTGTGCGTGCATGCGTGGGCACCCCTGGTCCGAGGACACTGGAAGGCGATGTTGCTGCTGGCGAGCTGTCATCAACCATGTCTCTGTTGTTGCAACTGCCTGCACAGTTCCTCGTGCGCACCTCCGTGTGCGTGCGTGCATGCGTGCGTGCGTGTGTGCGTGCATGTGTGGGCACCCCTGGTCCGAGGACACTGGAAGGCGATGTTGCTGCTGGCGAGCTGTCATCAACCATGTCTCTGTTGTTGCAACTGCCTGCACAGTTCCTCGTGCGCACCTCCGTGCGCGTGCGTGCATGCGTGCGTGCGTGTGTGCGTGCATGTGTGGGCACCCCTGGTCCGAGGACACTGGAAGGAGATGTTGCTGCTTGAGAGCTGCACAGCAATTTTGTGTGGGAAGGATGTGCGCGGTCTGAGGGCAAATACTGAAAGTGCCTCCGAGGACGCGCCTCCTAGCCAGAGAGCTAGAGAGAGACATTATTTTATGGCGTGTTCTCTCTGTTTGGGCTTGGAGGCCGCGCTGGGAGCGGGGTGGCTGTGGCTCGAGCTGTCATCCTACATATCTCGGTTGCAACTGCCTGCACAATTCCTCGTGCGCACCTCCATGAGCTGGTCACGCAGCTCCTCAGGGCTGATCAGAGCCTTGCCCAGCAGCTCAACGCGCGCCTCAAGCTGGGGGTCGAGCGGAGACGCTGCTGCTGTAGCTGCTGCTGCCTGAGGGGGGGATGTGTTCAGGGGGAAGGTTCAGCCAAAGCCACGGTGCGGTCGCTAGGAGGTGTGGGGGTTGAGGGTTGAGGGTTCAGCCAAAGCCACGGTTAGGTAGCTAGCAGGTGTGGGGGTTGAGGGTTGAGGGTTGAGGGTTGACGATTCGCTGAGGGCCTAGTGGCGACAGACGGACGCTGCTAGTGCTGATGCCGCTGCGTGGAATTGAGAAAGGGGCAGGGGGGGAGTCAGCAGGGGGGGGGGGGGGGGGGAAGCTCAGGTATGAGCGCTTGACATGGAGCACCGGGGAGTCTAGAGCAACAGTCCAGAGAGACACTCCCAATCCCAAGCTCCACCCACACACCGCCGCCACTTTGGCGCGCTGCTCCGCGAGCCTCTGGTTGAAGTCCATCACGCCCGGGATCATCGCGCCGTTGCACAGCTCTGCACAGCGCTCACATAGCACCTTGTCTAGCTGGCGGTGCGTCTGCGTGTGTGTGTGTGTGTGTGTGTGCACGTGTGTGCGTGTGTGTGTGTGTGTGTGTGTGTGTGTGTGTTTGTGAGTCGTTGCACAGCTCAGCTCAGCGCTTACACAGCACCTTGTTAAGCTGGCGGTGCGTCTGTGTCTGTGTGTGTGTGGGAAAGTGTGTGTGTGTGCGTGCGTGCACACATGTGCGTGTGTGTGTGTGTATGTTTGTGTACGCGTGTGTGTGTGTGTGAAAGCGAGTGTGTGTGCACACATGTGTGTGTGTGCGTGCGTGCATGCGTGCGTGTGTGTGTGTGTGTGTGTGTGTGTGTGTGTTCACACAGTTACACAGCTCAGCTCAGCGCTCACACAGCACTTTGTCTAGCTGGTGGTGTGTCTGCGTGTGTGTGCGTGTGTCGACTCATACAACGATTGTCGTTGCCGTTGCCCAAGTCGCACTGCGGTCGGAATTATAACGCATGTTGGTCTCTCTCTCTCTTTCTGTGTCTGTCTGGGTGTGTGTGTGTGTCTGTGTGTGTGAATCTGTGTGTGCGTGCGTATGTGTGTATTTGTGCAAAGAAGGCACCCACTGTGCGTGTGCATGTGTTAGCGAAAGGGGTGTAATGACGGAGAAACAGCATTGTGTGTGTGTGTGTGTGCGTGTGCTGTCGAGGCATGCTGCGAATCGCCCACACCTTCTTGGTCGCGTACTTCTCAGGCTCCACATATCCCGCACCAAGTGGCACCTCAATCTGCAGGCGTGAACCGCATCCGTAGCAGCAGCCCTGCACGCAGCACACACATGGGCACTGTGTGAAGGCACTACTCACACGCATCCCATTCTCATGCCCCCTATGCCCCTGTGTATGCTGCGTGCCACTGCTGGCTGCTGTGCTTGAGCGCAGCCAGCAGCAGCCGTGCACACATGGGGCATGGGTGCGTGTGAGTAGCGCGTTTCATGAGCAAGCAGCCAGCTGCACGCGGAACAAACATGGGCGTAGGGGCTGCGTGGGGGACATGTCAAGACGTGCGTGCGTCAGTGGTTCCGTTAAGGATCTTGGGGAAATGATGGCTCAACCTGGGCCTCACGCTCATTTTGCCAATCTCAACCTGACGGAGGCGAATTTTGGTGGAAAAGTGTGAAAATGCCGCTTTTCACACTCTTCGGGTCGGAATTCGCGCAATCTCAACCCGACGCGCCAGCCCGAATCGGCCAATCTCGATCCGAAAGTGCACTTTTTCGGGTTGCGGGTTGGCTAACGGAAACACTGGCGTGCGTGCGTGCGTGAGCAGCCAGCAGCAGCCCTGCATGGCACATACGGCAGGCACACGTTGGGGGAAAATAACTGTGCACTGTTGCCGCTCAGATGCCGGGGTAACGTGCATGGGATGCGTGGTGAGTGTATGCACAAGCAACCAGCCGCACTGTAGCATCAGCTCGGCACAGCACGTGCACACCCACACCCACTCACCCACCCACCCACCCACCCGCACACACACACACGCGTGCACACACGCTATACATGCACGTACGCCGCCGATCGTGTATGCGGATGTGCAC
Source organism: Chlamydomonas sp. UWO 241 (assembly GCA_016618255.1). Taxonomy (NCBI): domain Eukaryota; kingdom Viridiplantae; phylum Chlorophyta; class Chlorophyceae; order Chlamydomonadales; family Chlamydomonadaceae; genus Chlamydomonas; species Chlamydomonas priscui. The sequence continues at coordinate 397,262 of VFSX01000013.1, read as the reverse complement.
GCGCGCAGGCCGAGGCTGTGCGAGTGCATAAACGTCGAGACCGAAGCCGCTAGGCCGAGGTCCAGACGTTTATGCACGCGCATGGCCGGCGGCGGCATTATATCCACATAACTAGCGTACATGCACACACACACACACACACCTTCTTGCGTTGCATGTCAGCGACAGGCACGGGGCCTGTGCCCGTGTCCTTCGCCAGCTGCTTTTCCTTCGCCTGCTTCTTGTCGAGTGCCTTTTTTGAGCGCTGCATGTCTGAGGCGGCGCTCGTGCCCTGCGCCGTGCCCTGTGCCACTTGCTTGTCGAGCGAGCTGCCCCCAGAGCGGCATGCGACTGTGCTGGTGCCGTGGTGCGGGGCCGCCGTCGCGCTGCTGCTGCTGCTACTGGTGAGGCCGCAGCTCGTGGCACGGCGCAGTGCCGCGTGTGCGGGCACTGCATGGCGCGCCATGCATGCCATGGGCGGTGGGCACCTGTTCATGCAGCGCGTGGTGGTGGTAGTGGTGGTGGTGGTCAGATGGCAGGCAGAGTGTCCATGCAGCGGTTGTGCATGACACCCTGGGCAGAAAGCAGGGTGGGCAGCCCGACTCGGCACGGCGGCTGCCTCCACACACCTGCATCGGCTCGAGCTGACACTGTTGACGCCACTGGCGACGGCGCACCTCCTCATGAGGAAGGCTGCGCACGGTAGCGCTGTGCTGGGCGGTGCGCGAGGCGGCGCAGAGTCTCTCTGGCCGACTAACTGGCTCTATAGACAGGAGGCTAAATCGGCAACCTGACGGATGCTTGTAGCGCCTGTGTGCGGTTCAACAAGCGTGGAGCCCTACACTAGTCAGCGCGGTTGGGATTTGCGTCCACACCGTGACCATGCACGCGGTACACAAATTGCCCTTTTAACTGAACTGAAGACCTCAGAAATAGTAACCCCACAGCACAAGGGCTTTTGGCAACCCGTGGCGGCGCTCTCTGATGGCGGATCCATATCGAGGACCGTGGCCACCCCCGGCTACGCAGGTGCGCATGCAAGCACGCACAGGGTCGATGCATGGAGCACACAGCCAGCACACAGCCAGCTTGCGCATGCCAACGCACAACGCACAACACTGCTGTTCATGGTCACCATGCATGCCGTGTTCCATGTAGCCGGCGCAGGGGCGCGGTGGACGGCAGCAGCAGGGATGGCAGCAGCAGCCACAGCAGCCGCCGCGCCCGGGAATGACTATGGAGCAGTTTATAACCCAACAGAATGCCGCAAGGAACCACAACGCGGGTGGCGACACGCGCGCCGTGCTCACGGCAAACCACCGCGGGCCGCCGCAGCCCTTTGACGCCTTCCCCGCGCGCTGCATCCAGCAGGCGGGCGACGGTGGTGGCGGCAGCGCTCCGCTGCCGATGCACCAGCACCAGCAGCAGCAGCAGCAGCAGGGGCGCGGCGAGCAGCAGCGGAGCGGGCTGCTGGGCAAGCGCAGCTTCTCTGAGGCGTCTCATCACAGCGCAGCTGGGTGGGGGCCGGGCTCCTCCTCCAGCAGTGATGCTATGTTCCCTGTGATCCATGGCCGCGCAGCCAAGCGCGACCCCTACGCGATGTACTACCAGACGCCGCCTGGCGGGGGGGATGCCGCGGGCGGCGGCGGCGGCGGCGGGATCGGGAGGCAGCAGCAGCAGCAGCAGCACACACATGTGCAGCCGGGCAGGCAGCAGCAGGCAATGTCAGCTGGCCAGCAATCTCTACAGCCCGGCGGCGGGAAGCGCCGGCTGTCCGACGTGCACGGGGCGGGCCCGGGGCCGGGCCCCCACCAGGCGCCTGCCAGCGCAGCAGCAGGGGGAGGGGGAGGCGGAGGGCATGCCATGCAGGTGCGCTTGTGCCTGCCTGCCTGCCTGCCTGCCAGCTGTGTGCCTGTGCCTGTGTGTGTGTGTGTGTTCATCTGTGTGTGTGAACATCTGTGTCTGTGTGCGCATCATATATGCCCTCGCACATGGAACAGATCATCCAACCACCCCTTGCAGGCACACCCGCAGCACGCGGCGCACTCGAAGCAACAGGGCCTCAGCAGCAGCGGCAACAACGGCAGCGTAGGAGGATCAGGAGGCGGAGCAGCAGCGGGCCCTGGCTCGACTGCTCCTGGTCCTGGTCTTGGGGACGCGGGGCTGGGCCGCCGCACGTCAACGCATGGCGCGGTGTACACGCGGCTCACGCAAAACGTGGCGGGGCTGGTGGGTTGTGGGGTGTGCGCGCACCCATGTGTGTGTGTGTGTGTGTGTGTGCGTGTGTGTTGGGTGGGGGAGGGTAGTTATGTGCTGCCGCATGTCGATGCACGGGGCGGTGTACACGCGGCTCATGCAAAACTTGGCGGGGCTGGTGGGTTGTGGGGTGTGCGTGCACCCATGTGTGTGTGAGTGTGTGTGTGTGTGTGTGTGTGCGTGTGTGTGTGCGTGTGTGTGTGCGTGTGTGTGTGTTGGGTGGGGTAGGGTAGTTATGTGCTGCCGCATGTCGACGCACGGGGCGGTGTACAAGCGCCTCACGCAAAACGTGGCAGAGCTGGTGGGTTTGTGGGTTGTGTGGCCACATGTGTGTGCGTGTGTGTGTGTGTGTTGGGTGGGGGAGGGTAGTTATGTGCTGCCGCATGTCGATGCACGGGGCGGTGTACAAGCGCCTCATACAAAACGTGGCAGAGCTGGTGGGTTGTGGGTTGTGTGGCCACGTGTCTGTGTGTGTGTTCGTGTATGTACGTGGTACTTAGTTGCAGTGCCTTCACTTGGACCCCCCCTTTTCTCACCCCACCCCCCCGAAAAACGTAATAAATAAAGTTGGTGACTACTTCCGGGGGCTAAAGCGGTCGCAGAAACAGCACCAGCGATCACTAAACCAAAAGGAAGAGTTTTCACCCCCCATGGAATAAATAATAAAATACCAGATAATAAAGAGGTGCCGACCCAAACTTCCCTCACGCTCGACTCCCTTCAGCCCTGAACCCCCACCCCCCATCCCTAAACCCTAAACCCTAAACCTTCAACTCTAAACTTGAAATTTTTTGCCCCTGCCGCAGGTGTCGAGGCTCGACCCTGACGAAGCAGATGTGGACATGCGTCGGCGCACACTTTCGTCATTCACCTCCGTCATCACTATGGCGTTCCCGGAGTACCCGCAGCTGCAGGTGTGTGGGGGGGGGGGGGGAGGGTGCATGTTTGTGTGTGTGTGTCTGCGTCTGTGCGTGTGTGTGTGTGTGGTAATCTCCTGGTTGCTGATTTAGCTATAACTAGGTTGCTGATAATCTCCTGGTTGCTGATTTAGTCACCCTGACTAGGATAAATAGGATAACATTAGCCTCCTAACCAAGGGGGGGGGCAGAAAAAAAACAGAAAATACAGGCATGCTCATACAAGCATTTGGGGCTCGATTAACGGAGGCGCGTTCTCGTCGCCGAGCCCTGGACCCAGCAATGCGGCGCTGCTGGTGACGAGGATCTCCGTGCCGCTGACGAGCGGGGTAAAATACGACTGGCCCGGCTCCTGCTAGACTGCCCCTTGGTGGAACACTTCAGGAGCGGCTTGCCCGGCGCTGCCATGGCTTGGCGAGTAGCCGCGGCGCTGCCGCGGCCCGTGCTGGGAGACGGCCCTTATCCTCCCCCCATGCAGGACGCCATGCGGCACCGATCTCGACGAGTTGATCGACGAGCGGAGGAGCTGGCGCCCGTCAATGCATGCTGGACATTGGTCAAGATGGCTGCCCGTGGAGGCGGGCTACCATCACGGCTTCAGCGGTGGCGACCGCCGAGGCAACACAGAGTAAATCCGCTTCACCAATCGCAGCGTTCGTCACCGCGCTCATCCTCGGGGTCGCTCGTCTGCCGGTGACTGGCGTTGGAAGGTCTTCAGGCAGCCTCCATGACAGCTCTGTCGTCCATGCACCCCTGGAGGGTGGGACCTGGCCATGCATGAGGCATGGGGCGCCGGCTGAGCCCCATGCAAACGAGAGCTGGACAGCCATGCACTGCCAGGCGGGGACCGTTCCAGTCAGCGCCAGTCGGCTCTGCCGGCTTGACTGGCCACAAGGCCACTACTGTGACCCTGAGGAAGGTCCTCTCCTATATGCTCCTTGCCAGACATGTCTCTCAGAGACCGCTGTTTGGGGTAGTCTATCCGGCGGGAGCGGTAGTCTATCGGCCGGGAGCCGGCGGTACTCTAGTACTGAGGTGTGCTGGAGTATCGGCGGGTGTCTCTAGTAGAAGAATAGCCTGCTTAGCTGGAAACCCCGTGTGACTGTGTGTGTCTGTGCGTGTGTGTCTGTGTGTGGGCTGTGTGTCTGTGTGTGCCGTTCAGCTCCTTGACTGTGGTTGTGTTCCCAGAGTACCCGCAGCTGCAGGTGTGTGTGTGTGTGTGTCGGTGTCTGTGCGTGTGTGTCTGTGTGTGGGCTTTGTGTCTGTGTGTCGTTCAGCTCCTTGACTATGGTTGCGTTCCCAGGGTGACCGCAGCTGCAGGTGTGTGTGTGTGGGGGGGATGTGGGTGCATGTTTTTTTTGTGTCTGTCTGTGCGTGTGTGTCTGTGTGTGGGCTTTGTGTCTGTGTGTGTCGTTCAGCACCTTGACAGTGGTTGAGTTCCCAGAGTACCCGCAGCTGCAGGTGTGTGTGTGGGGGGGGGATGCATGTTTGTGTGTGTGTGTCTGTGTCTGTGCGTGTGTGTCTGTGTGTGGGCTGCGTGTCTGTGTGTGTCGTTCAGCTCCTTGACTGTGGTTGCTTTCCCAGGGTGCCCCGCAGCTGCAGGTGTGTGTGTGGGGGGGGGGGATGTGGGTGCATGTTTGTGTTTTTGTCTGTGTCTGTGTCTGTGTCTGTGCGTGTGTGTCTGTGTGTGGGCTTTGTGTCTGTGTGTGTCGTTCAGCACCTTGACAGTGGTTGAGTTCCCAGAGTACCCGCAGCTGCAGGTGTGTGTGTGGGGGGGGGATGCATGTTAGTGTGTGTGTGTCTGTGTCTGTGTCTGTGCGTGTGTGTCTGTGTGTGGGCTTAGTGTCTGTGCGTGTCGTTCAGCTCCTTGACTGTGGTTGCTTTCCCAGAGTACCCGCAGCTGCAGGTGTGTGTGTGTGTGGGGGGGGGGGGATGTGGGTGCATGTTTGTGTTTGTGTGTCTGCGTCAGTGCGTGTGTGTGGGGTGTGTGTGCGTGTTTGTGTGTGTGTGTGTCTGTGCGTGTGTGTCTGTGTGTGGGCTGTGTGTCTGTGTGTGTCGTTCAGCTCCTTGACTGTGGTTGCGTTTTCAGAGTACCCGCAGCTGCAGGTGTGTGTATGTAGGGGGGGATGTGGGTGCATGTTTGTGTGTGTGTATCTGTGTCTGTGCGTGTGTGTCTGTGTGTGGGCTTAGTGTCTGTGTGTGTCGTTCAGCTCCTTGACTGTGGTTGCTTTCCCAGAGTACCCGCAGCTGCAGGTGTGTGTGTGTGTGGGGGGGGGGGGATGTGGGTGCATGTTTGTGTTTGTGTGTCTGCGTCAGTGCGTGTGTGTGGGGTGTGTGTGCGTGTTTGTGTGTGTGTGTGTCTGTGCGTGTGTGTCTGTGTGTGGGCTGTGTGTCTGTGTGTGTCGTTCAGCTCCTTGACTGTGGTTGCGTTTTCAGAGTACCCGCAGCTGCAGGTGTGTGTATGTAGGGGGGGATGTGGGTGCATGTTTGTGTGTGTGTATCTGTGTCTGTGCGTGTGTGTCTGTGTGTGGGCTTAGTGTCTGTGTGTGTCGTTCAGCTCCTTGACTGTGGTTGCGTTCCCAGGGTGCTCGCAGCTGCAGGCGTGTTTGTGTGTGTGATGTGCGTGTGGGTGTGTTTGTGCGTGTGCGTTTGTGGGTGTGGGTCAGTATTTTCGTCAGCCAACCCGCAACCCGACAAAGTGCACTTTCGGGTTGAGATTACGCGAATTTCGACCCGAAAAGTGAGAAAATAGTCATTTTCACACGTTTCACACTTTTAAATCCTGTACCCTAAACCCTGTAAAACCAAAAAATTCAAACCACATGCGCGTGTGTACGCACGCGTGTGCCAACAGCTCAACATCCCGTCCCTTCCCCACACTTGCGTGCTCCGCACCAGTGATTTTGTTTTGGGCTCCTAGGAGCCATTGGAAGCCATCAGATATAGCTCAATCAACCATGTTGCTTGATGGTCTGACGATCCCGTCAGATACAGCTTGCCAAAGTGACCTATGTTTGATGGTCAACGGTCAACGCTTAGACAGCGGTCAAGGCGGTCAACGGGACGTTGGTCCGCGCGCCGGCTCCCAGAAAGTAACTTGAAACACTGAAAACAAAATCACTGCTCTGCACTCACTCTCCCAGGTGCAGCCTTTTGGCAGCTACGTGTCTGGGCTCGGCACCAAGGACTCTGACATTGACCTCGTTATCACAGGTGGGTGGGCGGGGGGGGGGGTGGGGTGGGTAGGTGGGTGGGGATGGAGGGTGGGTGGGTGGGGTGGGGGTGGGGAGGGGGGGGGGGGGAGGGGGGGGGGGGGGGGGGTCCATTGGGGCTCGGCCGGCGCGCACGCGTGTGCGGCCGCGTTGTAGCGCCTCGTAGAGCACTCCTAGACGACTTGTCGCGGCAGCCTTCACGCCCTGGGGTCCGCCAGGCGCGTACATGTCACACCTGGTGTGTGTTGCACATTGATGGTCGCGCAGGGTATTTATATATCCCTGGTCGCTGCACGAGCGGTAGTCTATCGGCCGGGAGCCGGCGGTACTCTAGTACTTGTGTGTGCTGGAGTATCGGCGGGTGTCTCTAGTAGAAGAGAAGCCTGCTGAGCTGGAAACCCCGTGTTACTGTTACCGGTCGCTGCTGCCTGGACGCGTGCTGGACGCGTGCGCGGGGTGACATGCGTCTCGCCGTGGCGTTGCATAGACAGTACGCGCACGCACACACGCACACACACACGCACACACACACACATACATGCACACACACACACACACACACACACACACACACACACACACACACGCGCACACACACGCACATGCACATGCACACGCACACGCACGCACACACACACACGCACACACACACACACACACACACACACACACCACCAGGCATCACTGAGCCCCTCCCTGGTGCGGGCTTCTACGAGTCCTACGCCCGTCCTGGCGTCGCGCGAATTCTGGACCGGGCTGCTTCGAGTCTGTACCGCGCGCCGCAGCTGAGGGGGTGCATCCAGAAGCACATAGTGATTCGGTCGGCGCGCATGCCGGTGGGTGGGGGGCAGGGATGAGACATACCTTAATAATACGTAAGGTATTATATGAAGAGAGACGCTTTTTGCGTGGAAAAACAACTGCGATTTTCACACTGTCGCGACACACAATCGTCACACGATCGCCTCGAATAACCCTGGTCGCTCCGTATAGTACCTTGCGTATTATTAAGGTACGTCTGATCCCTGGTGGGGGGGGATCGGGTGGGGATTGGGTGGCCGTGTTTATTTCCCCCTTCTCTAACGTGAGTGTGCGGGTGGGCCGGCGACTGGCTTCTGGCTACTGAGGGAGTGCATCCAGGTGCACATTGTTATCCGGTCGGCGCGTATGCCGGTGGGTAGTTGTGTGTGTGTGTGTGTGTGTGTGCGTGTGCGTGGGGAGGAGGGTGCGTGCAGGGCGGGGCTGCCCGTTAGTGCCCATAAGTGCCCACACGCGCACACTCATGTATCCACACACACACACACATTCATCCTCCCACGTGCATACTCACACACACACTCTCACACGCACGCACACACACACACACACACACACACACACACGCATACACACGCACCCACACAACCCCCCTCCCCCCCCCAAGGTTGCACGCTTCACCCTGCACAGAGGCCGTGTGGCCGACCTGTCTGTCGCTCACACACACACACACACACAACCTCTCCACCCCCCCAAGGTTGCACGCTACACCCTGCACGGAGGCCGTGTGGCCGACCTGTCAATCGCTCGCACACACACACACACACACACACACACACACACACACACAACCACCCCTCCCCCCCCCCCAAGGTTGCACGCTTCACCCTGCATGGCGGCCTCGTGGTCGACTTGTCTGTGGCAGGGCCATCAGGGCCGCAGGCGGCGGCGTTCCTGGCAGAGCAGGTGCGATGATGCATGCTGTGGGGCTGTGGAGCACATACACACATACACGCACAGTGCCAAGTGCACACACACAGAGTGCCAAGCGCACACACACACACACACACACACACACAGTGCCAAGTGCACACACACAGAGTGCAAGTATGCATGCTGTGGGGCTGTGGAGCACACATAGTCGGGGTTGACACGCGCACCGTGGGAGACAGGTGCCGTGGTGCGGTGTGCGTGGGTCCTGCCAGCGCACGCCCTTGTAGGGGAGTATGAGGCTAGGACACGCACACACAACACACACACACACACACAGTGCCAAGTGCACACACACACAGTGCCAAGCACACACACACACAGTGCGGGTCGTCCACACCGCCAAGTCGTACCAGTTGCAGCACCAACCACCTAACTAACAAACCTTCATCGCCTTTCTGCCCCCCACCCCACCCCACCCCCCCACCCCACTCCACCCCACCACCACTACCACACACACACACAAACACGCGCGCACACACACACCGAGTCGTATCAGCCTAGTAAGTACAATACGCTATCAAAGGCGTCCAACAAGGCTGTAAAATCGACCACACACACAAAAACCAACCAACCAACCAAGCTTTACGTGAGGCCGTCCGCATGCACCGGCAATGCCTGTACTACTAACAACAGTACACCCCGGCATCCCCCCCCCCCGACACACACACCCCGGCACACACACACACACACACACACACACAAGCGACAGTGCCGCAAGTGGCCGGCGCTCCACATGCTTGTCGGCACCACCAAATGCATACCTCAAGTCGCAGAACCAACCATCCAGCCAACCAATGCAAACCACATTTATGTCCCCACCCACCCACACCCACCCACCCACACTCACCCACACCAGTGCCGCAAGTGGCCTGCGCTGCGCCCGCTCGTCCACACCATCAAGGCATACCTCAAGTCGCAGCAGCTGAATGACGCGTCGTCGGGCGGTCTGTCGTCCTACGGGCTCACCTACATGGTGATCGCACACCTCATGGTGTGTGTGTGCGTGTTTGTGTCTGTGTGTTTGTGAATGACGTTTCTTTGGGCTGGCTGTCGTCCTACGGCTGGCGTACGTGGTGATTGCGCACCTGATGGTGTGCGTGTGTGTGTGTGTGCGTGTGTGTGCGTGTGTTTGTGAATGACGTTTCTTTGGGCTGGCTGTCATCGGCCGGCTGACGTACGTGGTGATTGCGCACCTGATGGTGCGTGTATGCCAGTGCTTCTTCGATTGGGCGGTCAACCGCCTGCGGCGGTTTCTGAGCGGAAACCATTAATTGATTTTTGAGGGTTTCCCGCCCAATTTTTGCCATTTTGTCGTTTTTGTTGATTTCGGCCGATTTTTGTCTTGGCCGCCAGCGGCTGGGCTGTAAGAATTAATTAATTGAAATCAGTTAAAGAAGCACTGGTGTGGGGGGGGGGAGTGTCTTCGGGCTGTCTAGCTGTAACGGTCTCGCCTAAATGGTCATCGCGCACAAGGTCGCGTGTGTTGTGTCCGCAACGGGGTATTATTTGACACACACACACACACACACACCAGGGGTGTACCCGGGGGCATGCCTCTCATCGGTTTTCCAGCAGAGGGCCTCCCTGACTCATCGGCTTGCCAGGACAGGGCCTCATGGACTCATCGGCTTGGTCATTTTTTCCGGGGGCTATGCCCCCGGACCCGCGCTGTCCATAGTGCTCTGTTGCTTTGATACGGTCTGTCAGGGGCCGGACATCATGGCAAATTACTGTGCCAGTCTCAGGAAAAAGGAAAAAGGATTTCAGCAAAATAACATGCTAATGTGACAGGCAATGTCATGTTATTGTTGTCTGATTTGTTGTGACATAACATAAGGATAACAGTTATGTGTGTGTGTGTGTCTATTGACACCTATGTCTCGAGCCGGCGGTGTTATTTGCCGACCCCTACCAACTTGGCAAGTATGGTTTCGAACGACCTCGGCTACATGCTGTTGCGATTCCTGTGCCGCTACGGAGCGCACACCCACACCCACGCACATGCACACACACACACACACACACACACACACTCACAGGAAGAGTCCAAGTCTGGTTCTGACGCGTGCGACCTCCCCAACATGCTGTATCGATTCCTGTGCCGCTACGGAGCACACACCCACACCCACGCACATGCACACACACACGCACACACACACACACACACTCACAGGAAGAGTCAAAGACTGGTTCTGACGCGTGCGACCTCGGCTACATGCTGTGGCGATTTCTGCGCCGCTACGGAGCGTCGTTCGACCCGCGCGTGTCGGTGGTCGCTGTCGGGATGGGCGGCGTGGTCGCGCGGTCGCAAGCAATGAGTGCGGGCGCGGCGCTGGGCGCGCACTACAAGGTAAGAAAGAGAAGGGAGGGAGGGGGGGGGAGGAGGGGAGGAGGGAGGGAGGAGGGAGGGGGAGGGAGGGAGGGAGGGAGGGAGGGAGGGGAGGGGAGGGGAGGAGGGAGGGGAGGGAGGGGGAGGGGGAGGGGAGGAGGGAGGGAGGGGGGGGGGGGGGGGGGGGGGAGGGAGCGAGGGGAAGGAGGGAGGCTGCTCGCGTGGTCACAGGAAATGGGCGCGGCGTTGGGCGTGCACTTCAAAGTGAGGAGCATAAGGGAGGAGCATAAGGGAGGGAGGGAGCGTGTGGGGGCGTGTGTGGGGGGGGGGGTCTCCCCCCATGTGTGGGGGAGGGGGCTTCACAACCTGACCGACCAACCATGGCACACACACACACACACACACACCATCCACACTCACCTCTCTGCTCAGAACTAGAACCACATTGCGTGTGTCTACACTTTTACGACCAACCATGCCACGACCCCCCCCCCCACGCTTGCCCCCCCCCGCCCCCCCACGCCTCCCATACTTTTTTTCTCAGCACAGAATGAGGACCGTATCGTGTGTGTCAAAAGCTCACAACCGATGTCCAATGCCACACGTGTCCCGTCCATACCTCCCCCTCTCTGCACAGAACGAGGACCGTATCGCGTGCATCGACCCGCTGACATGGCGCGACTGCACCGAGGGCTGCTATCAGACTGAGCTCGTCATGCACGCGCTTCAGGTGGGGCATGCGCACACGTGTTGATTGCTGGCTGCTGGCTGCTGCCTGCTGGCTTGCACCTTGCATGTGCGTGCTTGGATGCATGTGAGCCTGCACGTGCTTGCTTGCTGTTGTGGCTTGCGTGCGCATGTTGTGGGATTGTGTGCGGGTGAGGCTTGCACGCGGGTGTTGTGGGCTTGTGTGTGTCTCTCTCCTTTTCTCTCTTTCTCTCTCTCTCTCCCCCTCTCTCTCTCTCTGAATCTCTCTCTGGCTCCCTGGCTCTCTGACTGTCTGACTCTCTTACACTCTCTCGTGTGCCTTCCTGCCGCGTGCAGATGGGCAACCGCCGGCTATCCGCAGGCGTGATGCAGCATCAGGACCGCACGCTGGGCCAGCTCGCCAAGGTCGACCTGCTGGAGAGCCTCATGCAGGTGCGCCCCACATCCGCACACACCACCACGTGCCCCACCCCGCCACCACACACGCACAGAGAAAGATATTAGTTACAGATCCCACCGTTTGGGCATCCTTTACAGCACACACACACACACACCACCCCTGCCCTCGCACGATGGGCTCTGGCTTTGCTTGAACACGGGACAGCCAACTACTCAGCCAGGTATGCTTCAGGGCTTTGGGCACTGTACCAGCCTGTGCCGCCACCGCCACAACCACCACCTGACACAGGACAAGCGGGGCTTGCCTGGGGCGCGGGGAGGGGCCCGGGGACCCGACGCCCTACGCGTTGCCTAGTGCTGTGCTAGTGGCACGGCTGTGTCGCCACCGCTTTGCCCCCACATGCCATGCACAGGAGGACGTAGACCCCACGGCTGGAGCCGGCGCGTGGCCCTACCAGTACAACCCCAGCAAGCGGCGCGGCTGATGGACGCGTCTAGGACGCACCTGGACTTCGGCGTGAATTTTTGAGGGGGCGAAGAAGTGCGCGAGCGTCGATGAAGATGCGGGCTGGCGGTGTGCCGCAGCGCTGATTGTGTGCAGCCCCTCAGATGTTTGGTACCATCCTGGATGCTCGTGATAGAACCTAACAGTCCTCTTTGATTATGACTCACTGTTAGTTTGGTGGCTCAATCACTGTTTTGGTCGTCCCGTACGTCTGTCCTTTATGCTCTTGTAGAAGGGGTGTTGATTCAACCGAACCCTCTAGTTGAATAGGGGGTGTAAAAGATACAAGAGCCGAGATAGGCCCTTTCAGTTGAATCAACTGCAGTTGTTTCAACACGCTTTCAACTCCCTGCGGATGTTGAACGATCGTTAAGCTGCTGTTGATTCAACCACCCGACACGTTTTTTCTGTGCAGCTGCCGCTCGACCCAGTTCCTCGAAAACTGAGTGGAGAGAGGGCCGTAATTTTCGAGCCCACTCGAAAAAGTGTGATGCTCTTAGGCATCACCCTGCCACCCTGTTACCCTACGTCGCGACTCAATCACTTCCCATGCATGGCGCAACGGACGTCATGCGCCGCCAGTGTGTCCCTCGTTGTGGGTCGATACCATCAGTGTGGTGCGCAGTTCCAGCGCTTCGGAGCGGCGTCGCGGGGTTCTGCAGGTCAGCGAGGGTAACGCGCGGTAACTCTCAGGTGATCCGTGCCGCTGACAGCGGCGTGGCTGGAGCGGAGTCGCTGGAGCGGGCTTCTCCGGCGGCTTCTCCTCCCTCCGACGCGCGCTATATAAATCGCTCGCTGCTGCCTGGAGAGCGCATCGTCGTCACCCCACCTGTGGTAGTGCTGGGCAACGTGCCAGCTGGCGCGAGATTGGTCTCAAACAGCGATGTGGTCGTCATGGGCATGTGAGTTCCTCCTGTGCCACTCACGGACATTGGTGAACGACCCCATCCTATATATGCATGCCATGCGCATGGTAGTGCAGGTAGTGGCGAAATTCCACCTCCTCCGATTGACCCCAAATTGAGGCTGCGACTCTTATATGAAACCTTAAGACCATGCACACTCTTAAAACCAGGGGGGGGCCCCTTGCGGGGGGTCGCTCAGTGGGGGTCGCGAGGAGGGGTGTTGCAGCCTCGAGAAAGCTGTGCCCGACGCCTGTGCGCACCAGGGGCGTGCCCCGCAGTAGGGAACGCGTACCCGCATTATATATGCGTGCGCTGACGGAGTGGCGCGTCAAGAGGTGCGTCATGGAGCGACATCGGGCCTCTAAAGTGACGAAAATTGCAGGGAATTGCCCAAATCGGGTTGCTCACGGTGCGCCCGACGCGCGCTGTACATAAAAAGGAGCCAGGCGGCGTCTGGTCGTCTTATACTACATCTGTGGTGGCCGGGGGCGGTCAGGGGGGCGGGCAATGTGGGGCTGGGAGTAGGGCCTGCCTCAGACCATTGGGTCCAGCACTACGGCCGCGGCTCTGTAGGGTCCGCCAGCAGGGTCCTGATAGGATGCTCGAACTCTTTCATGGCGTCCAGGGGTTCCCTGATGGCGTCTGGGTCCCTAGAGCTGCTCTGCGCACAAAGGTGGGAGGCGAGGGGATCGGGTGATGGACCTTGGCGCGCCGATCCTTGGATGCAGATACGTCTTAAGGGTGTGTGTGCGTGCGTAGGTGACGATTTTGGGCCCATGCAATGCAGGGCGCGAGTATGTGTATGTAGGGTTCTCGTTTTTGCCTCATGGCTCACCCTCCTCCAGGGTTTTTGGTTAGAGGATTTTGAAATAATTTCCTGCAGCCGGAAAGGGTGAAACATTCACACTTTTCACAAGGGGGATGCTCTAGAAGTAGTCACGATGAGCTCTGTGCTGCCTTGTGGGCACGTGTGCCGGCCCTGGGGTGTCGATCAGTGCCCGCGCAACACCGACGTCGTGGCTGACACCTGGGCGGAAACGAGGTCGTTCTCCAAATTTTCTGACCCCGCCGTCTTGCCAGCCTTCATGAAACATTCTATAGCATCGATTGACGCAAAATTTGGAGAGGGATGTATCACCGATTCTGACCCGACCACTGGACCCCCGACTCTGATACTCCGGCAGGAGCCATCTAAAATCACCCTCCTGCGCTTGGTTGGTCAATCAGAGACAAAAGGCCCCGCGCTTGACAATACTATATGGGGACTGTTTGAACCCGCACCTACCCCGCAGCTTGGGCGGCGAGGCGGTCGCCGGCGACGACGGCAACCGCGACGCGATGGTGGTGGTGCTTGGGGCGACAGCTGGGGCGAGCCTGTCGATCGCAGGCGTGGCAGCGCCCGTGCCGCTGAACATCGGGCAGGGGCAGGTGGGGAGCAAGCTACAAGCGTGCGCGCACACGCACACGCACACACAGCGCACGCACACGCTCACACATCGCACACTGCACGCAACGCCTCCACACACGAGCACACACACACACACACACACACGCACACACACACACACAGACACACACACGCACGCACCCGCACACCCACCCCCCCCCACCCCCCAACCCCACACACATACCGCCCACACGCTCGCAGATGGCGCGCCTGCTACCCGGTGCATCAGCCCCCGTGTTCTCGGCAATGCCAGGGGGGGCGGCGCTCGCTGCTTCAGAGGTTAAGGTTGAAGGGTTTGACTGGAGCCAGGTGAGCGGCGTGGGGCCCGTAACGGATCGCCCCAACTGTACCGCACCAGTCCGCGCCTGACCTGCGACCGGGACATTCAGGGACATTCAGGGACATTGCCCCTGCCCCACCGCCACGCCCACCCAGGGCCTCCCCCCCCATGCACCAGCACCTGCGGGCAATCTAGCCTCACCCGCCCCTGCAAGGGCGTGCACTGGCAGGACCGACGCACAGCGCACCCTGGCACTTGTCCCCCACGGTGCGCATGTGAACCCCGACTATGTGACCCCCACACCGTTGACTGGCTCCGAAAGGCGTTGACTCGGGGTTACGGGAGGGTTCCGGGAAGGTTCCCGAGGGTCAGGGGTTACGGGCCACGCGGTGTGGGGTTGCGGGCCCCACACTGCAGGTGAGAGTGTGTGTGAAGTGCTGTGCGTTTGTCCAGGTGGGAGGCGATGAGGGAGGGAGAGGAAGAGAGAGTGATGTCGCGGGTGTTGTGCACCAGTGTTGTGCACCAGTGTTGTGCACCGATCCAGGTGGGGGCCGTGAGTGAGTGAGTGAGTGAGTGAGTGAGAGAAACAGTGTTTGCCAATGCGGGGCTCAGTGCTGTGTAACGATCCAAGCGGGGGCAGTGGGAGAGGGAGGGAGGGGGAGGGAGAGAGAGTGTGCCGTCGCGGCCTCAGTGCTGTGCATCCATTCTAGCTTGGGCAGCATGAGAAGGAGAGAAAGGGAGCGTTTGTGCCGTTTGCAGACTCAGCGCTGCACGTTGATGCAGGGGGGCCTGTGATGGAGGGAGAGGATTGAGATATCGTGTGCCGTCGCGCACTCAGTGGTGTGCATTGATCCAGGTGGGGCGCCGTGAGGGAGGGAAAGAGCGGAAGGTTGTCGTCCCTGGCGCTGGTGTGCGGCGCAAGCGCACACACAACACCCCCCACACGCGCACACACACACACACACACGCACACACGCATACGCACACACGCATACACGCACACACACACACAGTCCGCAACGTCACTCGTGGTCATCCTGGGGGTCGCTCTTGCGCTCGCACCCACTCTCACGCTCGGGACGCTGCTGCACACAACCTCTGAGAGCGTGGTGGCTTCGCTGCTGGAGGTTGCGGTGTACGGGTACATTCTCCTGCAGGCAAGTTGTGTGTCAGCCAGGGGTTTCCTTGGGGTCAGACATCCTTTCGTTTTTTCCGAAGAAGATTTCCCGGTTTCGTCGGCATTTCGGGCTGCAGCCCAAAGAATCGCTTCGAAAAGTGCGAAAATCGACGATTTCACACTTTTTCCTCGGAAAAATCGCCTCTGCATGTCGGTTTTCCCAGACGTGCCCTCCCCAAAACCATCGTGAACGCGCCCACCAGACGCGCTTTTTTTCGTTTCCTGATCAGAAAGGAAACCCCTGGTGTCAGCACGTGTGTGCGTGTGTGTGTGGTGGCCGCGCTGCTTAAGTGTGGTTTGTGGCTACCTTCTGCTGCAGCAAGGCAAGTGTGTGTGTGTGTGTGAGTGTGTGTGTGCGTGCGTGTGTGTGTGTGTGTGTGCGTTCTTTAGGTTGCAGTGTGCACCTACACTCCCCTGTTGGTGTGTGCGTGTCCAATCTGTTATTATGCACCGTAATCATATGCATCGTATGCACTCTCCGCAAAGCCGCCGCCACACAAAACACTCCCGTACCATCCCATCCCCAACCCCCCAGTGTGACACACAGCCAACCACACACACGTACGCACACACACACACACACACACACGCACACACACACACACACAGGGTGCCGGCCTCCTTGGAGCAGGCTCAGAGATGCTCCTAGAGATCCTCAACCCGGGCATCATCGGCGGGGTCGTGTTGCCACTGCTTGGCGCAATCCCCGACTCGCTCATCATCGTAAACGCGGGGCTGCACGCAACGCCAGAGACGGCGCAGGAGCAGGTGTGTCTGTATGGATGTGTGTCAGTGATGTCCTTAGCGCCCTCGCAGCCAGCAGGCCAAACTGGAAATTAGGGGGAAAACTGCGGGGGCGAATCGCGGGAATTTCGCTCCAAAAAGTGTGAAATCGGCAATTGTCACACTTTCCGCAACAAAAATCGCTTCCTGCGGAGGCAATTCGGCATGTTCCCTCCAATGTTGCAGGGGCAAACAGGACATTCTTGGTTTCCTTAAGGACACCACTGATGTGTGTGTATGTTTGGCAGGGGGGGGGGTCTGGGGGGCGTGACCTTCTCAACCTTCTAAACCCCTGTCCGAACTCAAGCCTAAACACTGCACCACTCCTCAACTCGAGGCTGCACGGGATGGCAGGGAGAGGGAGACGGTGCAGGAGCAGGAGGGGCCCACCTGGCTAGTGTAGGGTGTAGGAGACTCCTAGGGGTCAGACCTGAACCCCAGGGTTGCACGGTACGTGGTACCGTACCGCGGTACTGTACCACGTACCGGTACCGGTCAGGACGTGGGGACACGTACTGCGGTACGCAGCAAAATACGCCTTCTACTTGCAACACAACACTCAAACGGACATAACTCCCTGACCTCCACGCGGATCTAAACAATTCGACATGCGCTGGAAAGCGTATGCCAAGAGCTATCTATAACACTGCTCGGATGCACGATCCGCCGAGAACCGAGGGAGTTGGCTGTGGAAGTATGGGCACTTCGGTCTCGACGTTCATTCTGACGCCCCCGCATATTGTATCGCGTACCGCGGTGCCGTACCACGTACCGGTACCGGTCAGGACGTGCCCCCCCCCCCCCCCCAGTACGCACGTACCGTGCAACCCTGCTGAACCCTGAAACTCTCCAATCCTACACCCTCGACTCTGCACCAATAATCCTCAACGCGGGAGGGGGGGGGGGGCTGCACGTAGTGTCAGGGATACACATATGGCAAGCGCATGCGACGGCGGCATGGGCAGGCCCTGCATCTCTTACCTCCCCTACCTCCCCTACCTCCCCTACCTCCACACCTCCTCTACCACCCCTTGCCCTAGGTGGCCGTCGGCGTCGGCACCCTCGCAGGCTTTGAGTTTGCTGTCAGGGATGCACAGCTGGCAGGCGCATGCGAAGGCGGCATAGGCAGGCCCTGCATCCCTGACCTCCCCTACCTCCCCACCCACCCCTTGTCCTAGGTGGCCGTCGGCGTCGGCACCCTCGCAGGCTCCACCATGCTGCTCCTGTCCCTCGCATACGGCGGGTCGATCCTCGTGGGGCGCTGCGACCTCGATGACAATGGGCGAGCAAAGGACAAGACGCACACGCGCGGGTGGGACCTGGACAGCACGGGTGGGTGGGGGAGGGGAGGGGAGGGGGGGGGTGTTGTTGTTGTTGTTGCGTCCCTTGGAACTTGGAAACTGTAATGCCTGCCTGAGCCAGTTCCAAGTCGGTCATTATAATCACAGCGTTCTGTTATGTTCTGCTCTGCTGTCCTGGGTTGTTCTGATTTTGGGGGAAGCGTGAAGTGTGAAGTGAGGGGTGCCAGTACTGGCGGCCGACGTGAACACTGTGTCACGAGAAGGCTGTGGGCGGCCATTTTCGACGACGTGAAATACACTTAACATGAAGTACACGTACCACTACTGTAACGTCCCGATTCTCGCACGCGTACGGCCAGTGAACGTTCGTATTTCCAAAAAACATACGTACGTATGTACGCTCCAGACACGAAATAAGTACGTCAGTGATTTTCCTTCCAGGATTTTTTTTCATGAATTCTCATAACTGGATTTTGCTTTGACCGCGTTGACTGTTGACCTCCCGTTGACCGTTTGTCCTCATACATAGGTCATTTAAAAGCTGTTGCCGTGCTCTGTCTGGCGGGCTTGCCAGACGACCAATCCACTGAATGGGCTGAGCTGCGTTTAAGGTCAAAGTACAGCTGGAATACAGCCAAATGGTTGTGTAGAGCCGAACAGGAAATCACTGACATATGTACCGCGCAGCCCTGGGCAAAGGTGGGGTACAAAACACATTTCGCCCTACCCCGACTGCTCATGGCTATAACCAATGCTAATGGGCGAGCGAGCGACAAGGTGCACACGCATAAGTGGGGCCTGGACACGACCAGTGTGTCCAAATGGAAAATACTGCACATGGGGAAAGAAAGGAATGCCCTCAATAGCATCATCACGTTGCCTTTGTGTGCAGGTGTCACGACCGACGACAGTGTGCGCCAGGGTGCGCTCGTCATGGCGGCGTCGGTGCTGCTGTACGGTTTTGTGAGTGGATGTCAAGTTGTCGTGGTGTGGTGTGGTGGATTTCAAGTTGTTGTGGTGTGGTGTTACGTATGGTTCGTAGTAGGGATTGTGATGAGTGGTTGTCATGGCGGCGTCGGTGCTGCTGTACAGATGTGCCAGTGGACAGACACCGTTGGTGGCTTCGGTGCGGGGATCATGATGAGGAGTATCATGGGTGCTGGGGCGTAGGGGTTGGTTTTGGCTGCCATTGTGCTGCTGCAAATATTTGTGATTGGATCACTCAGGGGGGTGGTGTGTGGGGGGGCAGAAAAAAGAAGTCTGGAACACATGGTACAAATATCCCCCCCCCCCCCTAACTGAATACACCATGCATGGAGCCGGGACCAATGCGCATGGCTTCCTTGCAGTGAGGGCTATCCATCGCAATGTCTAAATTGCCAGAGGGTAGCCGAAATCACTCCCAAAATGCAGCCATACCATGGCTTCGATGGCCGCCACCAAGGATTGTGGACCCTCCAGTTCACACTTTATAGGCAGATTCAGGGTTGACTCTTCTGAGGTGTTTTGCTGTGCTCTCCAAGTAGATTGATATGGCAGAGGTCCCATCTCAATCCATCAAGGTTGCTGAAATCCCTAGGTGGGCACTTGGTGCACCTCAGGGAGCACGCGTGGGAGTTGGGGCATTGACGTCTAATAGTGGATTCGTGCTCCTCTCATCAAGGCGGTTCCAATAGTGCTATTCCCGTCGAAAACAGCCCACTGGACAAAAAGCTCCGGACCCTACATAGAAAGCTCTGGACCCCCCTCCCCCCTCCCCACCCCCAACTTTGAGCCCTCATATCTCAGTCCCCAGGTGTCCAAATTCAAAAAAATTGACAGTTTCGGAACATTCACACAAGGAGACAAGATTCCATCATGTGTTTCATTTCTCGAGTGTTCTGCCCCCCCCCCCCCCCCTTGGGAAGGGCATGGCGCTGGTCTGGTCTGAACATTCGAACATCTTCAACGTTGGGTCTGTTTCTAACATCCCTGCCCCCCCCCCCCTGTGTATTTCAACTTAATTTTGTCTTTGCAGCAGCTTTTTGGCGGGGCGTGTATAACGTTGATCCGAGTTTGATTCCCGCAGGGGACCTTTTTTTTACCTTTGCAGGCGTTTTCGGACTTAGTATCACGCTCATGGAGCCTTTGCGGGGCGTGTTTTGACTAAATTAGGCCGGAGGGCAAAGCGTGACTACGGTATGTCCCTTGTAAGTAACGAGAGACAAGAACGGGGGTTTCCAGCTCAGCAGGCTACACTTCTCCTAGCGAGAACCCGCCGATACTCTGCCGATACTCTAGTCCACCTCAATGGACACCAGCACCGCCGACCGGTACCCTACCACCGCTCCAGTGTGTACCCACACGGTACCTCACTCAACAAACAGACAGCAAGCTCCATGAATAAAACGTACCCCTGACTCGCAACGCAACCAGGTTGGCATCCCCGCCACCCTCAGAGGCAGCAACAACCACACTGCAGTGATGTCCTTAGCGCCCCCGCAGCCCCCGCAGCCCCTGCAGGGCAAACCGGGAAATTTGGGGGGAAACTGCAGGGGCGAATCGCGGGAATTTCGCTTCGAAAAGTGTGAAAAATTACAATTTTCGCACTTTTCCGCAACAACAAAAAAACGCCTTCTGCGGGGGCAATTCGGCATGTTCCCTACAATGTTGCGGGGTTAAACAGGACAATATCGGTTTCCTGGAGGACACCACTCCCACACTGCCCCACACTCACGGATTCTGGAGTCGTACGTCACTCATTCACGCAACAGACTGCAGTCCTGATCAACGCCATGAAATAATACCTGCACCCCCCCACACACAACGCCAGGTCCAAATCCCCGCCAACCTCGGAGACCACAACGACCACACTGTCCCACACTCACGGCTTCTGGAGCCGTACGCCACTCACGCACGCAACACACTCCAATCCTGATCCATGCCATAAAATACCTGCACCTCCACTCACAGCGCCAGGTCCAAATCACCGCCAAGAGACCACAACGACCAGACTGCCCCACACTCACAAATTCTGGAGCCATACGCCACTCACTCACGCAACAGACTGCAGTCCTGATCCGTGCCATAAAATACCTCCCACCCACTCACACCGCCAGGTACAAATCCCCGCCAACCTCGGTGACTACAACGACCAGAGTGCTGCGCTCGCCGGCGCGGCCGCGTGCTTATTCTCTGCGGTTGCATACTGCGTGTACAGCGTGGTCAGCCCTGAGCGCCAGCAGCGGCGCATTGAGGCGGCGCAGAAGAAGCGGTTCCGGCAGTATGCGATCAAGGCAATTGCGCTGAAGGTTTGTGCACACCCTACTACAGCCCCTATAGTGGTACCCCGGGGTTACACTCTACACCCACAGTGTCATGGCTTTGTTACAAGGCAATACAATTTGCGCAAATTTGCGCAAATTTGCGCAAAGCCATCACACTGTGGGTGTAGAGTGTTACCCCTGGGTAACATTATAGGGGGCTGTGATAGGGGTGGGGTGCGCGTCCACAGGGAGCAGAGGGGAGAAGAAGTGGCGCAGGCAGTTACAGTTACAGGTACATCGGCTTTCCAGCAAAGAATACCTCTAGTCCTAGTACCACCGCCTAGACCCAAGTTCAGTTCTGGCCCTAACAATTCCTTGTGAGGGGCGGTAGCCACCAGCCGGCTGCCTGCCAACGTGAAGTCCCCGAGCAAAAAGGAGAGCTATTGTGCGACGCCTCCAAAATAGGTCCTAACTGCTTCTAGGGGATAGGGGGTCAAGTGGCGCTTGCCAATCTACTCGACCGCCGTGGTGGAGGGGCCGGCGCCTGAGGGGCAGCCGGACCGTACACCACGGCTCTCCACCCGACCCTATCCTGAGCACGCTCAAACGCCGTGTCCGAAAAAGTCTTCCAATCAGAACGAGTGCCACTAGTTTCGCCTAGCTGCTGAATCAGTAGCTTAAGAAAATAGTGTCGGGAGGAGGCTGGAGGCCGGCCTTGCTGCCGAGCCACATCCATTGTGCAGTCAAAAGTCGTACGAGGAAGACGAGAAGCCGGCATGCGCATCTCATGGCCTAGCCACTGCATTGATCGCTTTGCCACAAGGCTCTCAATTGGCTCAGTGTCGCACGCCTACGCCGAATATAAGTTAATCTGTGCCGGTCGACCAGGCGCACACCCAGAATGCAACGAAGGCAGTTAGAGTGGGCAACCTCCAATCGAGTCAGTTGTGTTTTAGTAGGGGCCCATGTTTCGCAGCCGTACAGAAAGTGGGGCAGCACGAAAGTGTTGTAAACCCGCATCTTAGACTGCACTTGCATCTTCTTGCTGGCCCAAATCTTATCAAAAGACGCAAACACGCCCAGCGCGCGACCGACACGCACACCGATCTCCTTTTCCACACCACCACTCTGGGCGCAGGCAGGTTGGGATCAATTGATCCCTAACACATTCACAACGCCTGAGGCGGCGCCTGAGGCGTCCCATTCCATGGCGCGGATCAAGAGGCGCCTCAGGCGCTCCGACCGCCTGAGGCGCCGCCTGAGGCGCACCCACGATCGCCTCAGGCGACGCCTTAGGCGTGCTCCAAACCACCGCAGGCACCACACCAACCGCCTCAGGCGCCCACCACCGCCTGAGGCGCACCCTGGATCGTCTCAGACGTTATGGCCGCATTCCATGGCGCGGATCAGACGTTGGGATTTTGGTAGGGCAGGGCAATCTCGCACAATGCTTGTGTCTGGGGGGAGATTGGGGGGGGGGGGCGTGGTTAGCCCTGAGCGCCAGCAGCGGCGCATTGAGGCGGCGCAGAAGAAGCGGTTCCGGCAGTATGCGATCAAGGCAATCGCGCTCAAGGTGTTTGCACACACGTGGGGTGCACGTCCACGGGGAGCAGAGGGGAGAAGAAGTGGCGCAGGCAGGTTGGGATCAAGGCACTCTCGCACAATGTTTGTGTCTGGGGGGAGAGGTGGGGTGGGGGCGTGCGGACGCGTGCGTGTGTTGTGTGCAAGGAGGGGGGGGGGCGCAGAAGAGGCATTACTGGCAGTATAAGATACAGGCTTGTAGATGCCACATCGAAGCAGCACTGCCACTACACACCCTCCCACCCAACACCAACCCCACCTCATCCACATCAGACGAGCAGCAATAAGTACGGTGGGCTGGTTAATGCCACATGTACCGTAGTCACGCTTTGCCTTTGCGGGGGGGGTTCACTACAGGGGTCTCTTTACTTGGATTTTTAGGCCTTTGCGTGGCGTTTTTTTAACTTAATTCCGGCTTTGCGCTGCCTTTGCGGCGGCTTTTTGCAGGCCTGTACAGTGTTGATCCGGGTTCGAATTCCGCAGGGGACTGATTTTACCTTCGGGGCATTTTCGGACTTAATTTCACGTTTACGGAGCCTTTGCGGGGCGTTTTCAGACTTAATAAGGCGCAAAGGCAAAGCGTGACTACGGTAAGAAGCTTGCCCCCCCTCCAACACTTCCTCTCCCCGGCACCCTATCCTCCTACACCTTCAGACAAGCAGCAGCAAGTACGGTGGGCTGGTCGATGCCGCCGGCGCGCTGAACCCAGCCGCGGTCACCAGACTATTCGACGAGTTCGACACAGACAAAAAGTGGGTTGTTTCAGCCACACAAGCACACACAGACACGCATGCATACACGCACACACACACACACACACACACACACACACACACACGCATACACACACACACGCACACGCAAAAACACAGGTATACTACACCAACGTAGGCGTCCAAGAGACTGTGGTAGGCGTCCGACGGACTGTAAAATACACCGACACACACAGACACTCACATACCGTAGTCGCCCAATGCCTTCGCGAATAAGTAGGGGCCCCTGACTGGTGACTCTCATTGCTACGAGGCGCACACACACGTACACACACACACACGCACGCACGCAGCGGCCACATGAACGCCAAAAAGCTGCGCGGCTTCATCACTGCGCTTAACTGCCTGGTGACACTCGTTGGTATGGGAAATGCACACACACACACACACACACACACAGCGGCCACATGGACGCCAACGAGCTGCGCGGCTTTATCACTGCGCTCAACCTGACGGGTGACACGAGCGCGGGGGGCATCACGTGCGAGAACGCGTCCACGGATTACATGCTGCTGGAGCTGGACGTTAGCAAGGTGTGGATAGTGTGGATAGTGTGGATAGTGGGGGTGTGGAGGTGTGATGTGTGTGATTGAGCTTACATCCCGATGGACGCCTATGTCGACGTATTACAGTGTAGATCTACACGCACACACATACACACACACACACACGTGCACGCACGCGCGTAGGACAACATTGTGAGCAAGGACGAGTTCACAACCGTGCTCCAGAAGTGGGTCTCTGAGAAGCTGTCCGACGGGGACGGGAGTGGACGATTCAGGAAGCTCGTCTCGCAGACCAGTGCTGGAGCTGAGGTGACCGCACTGATGATGATGGTTTTTACAGTCGTGTGTGACGCACCCACCGGCAGCGTATTCGACTACAGGCGGGTGCCTGGCTACTAGTGGTGGGGGGCTAGTAGGTCCGGGCTGGACCTAGAAAGGGCACTCGGCCCCCAGATCTGACTCCTCCCCGTGGGAGCACGGCCGCGGGGTCCACAGGCCCACGGGATCGCGCCCCCTAGACCTCCACCGTAGCGGCAGCAAACGTCGATCTCCTCCTCCATGCCCGCCAGCAATCTCCTCCATCTCTGTGTTTTGTTTTGCCCTGGAAGCAGTTGGGATCTTTTGGGCAGGCGTCGCATAATAGCTAGCTATATTTTTTGCTCTAGGACTGCGCATTGGCAGGCAGCCGGCTGGTGGCTACCGCCCCTCACCAGTTTTTGTTAGGGCCGGACCTGGACTTGAGTCTAGGCGGTGGTGCTAGGAAGAGAAGGTAGTCTTCGCTGGAAGGCCGATTATACTGTTCCTGATACTGATACCGTACAGGGCCTGAGCCTCCGCGAATGAATATTATTTTGGACGCCCCCGCGAAGCTGAAAACCAGGGGGGGGGGCAGGGAAGTTAGAAACAGACCCAACGTTGAAGATCTTCGAATTTTCTCACCGGACCGGCGCCATGCCCTTCCCTTCCCTAACTGAGGGAGAATTTCACTCAAAAAAAAAAGGAATTGGGGGGGGGGGTCTGGACCGTTTCTCAGAATTTTTATGTTGGTTTTTATTCTGACATCCGTTCGACACGAGAGTTGGTGTGCTGGATTCCTCTCGTCAAGAGGAGTACAAATCCACCCTCAGATCCCCCCCACACACAATAGGTAGTGCAGTGGTGTGGGGGTGTGAGAGGGTCCACACCGGGCGATTGGTGTGGACCACTGGTTCACACCCCCTCGGAGCCAGAATGCTCTGCAGACCTCCGATTGGGATGGGGAAGGACGCGATGGACTTGTCTAACAACAGGGATGCCAAATCCATGGTCATTTCTGTGGTTCATCATTGGGAGGGTGTGGAAGGGACCTATTGGAGGTTGCCCACTCTAACTGCCTTCGTCGCATTCTGGGTGTGCGCCTGGTCGACCGGCATAGATTAACTTATATTCGGCAGGCGTGCGACACTGAGCCAATTGAGAGCCTTGTGGCAAAGCGATCAATGCAATGACTAGGCCATGTGATGCGCATGCCGGCTTCTCGTCTTCCTCGTACGACTTTTGACTGCACAATGGATGTGGCTCGGCAGCAAGGCCGGCCTCCAGCCTCCTCCCGACACTATTTTCTTAAGCTACTGATTCAGCAGCTAGGCGAAACTAGTGGCACTCGTTCTGATTGGAAGACTTTTTCGGACACGGCGTTTGAGCGTGCTCAGGATAGCGTCGGGTGGAGAGCCGTGGCGTACGGTCCGGCTGCCCCTCAGGCGCCGGCCCCTCCACCACGGTGGTCAAGTAGATTGGCAAGCGCCACTTGACCCCCTATCCCCTGAAAGCAGTGAGGACCTATTTTGGAGGCGTCGCACAATATCTCCTCTTTGCTCTGGGACTACACGTTGGCAGGCAGCCGGCTGGTGGCTACCGCCCCTCACAAGTAATTGTTAGGGCCAGAACTGGACTTGGGTCTAGGCGGTGGTACTAGGACTAGAGGTATTCTTTGCTGGAAAGCCGATGTAACTGTAACTGTAACTGGAAGGGACCTTGGTGTGTGGGGCTGCACCGGGGCGTGTGGCCGTCTTCCGAGGCCCGCTTCAGGAACAGGATTGGGTTGTACAGCATCTTAAATAGTGCGATGGAATGGGAACAATGTCACGAAGCTGCCCACCAAGTTTCAGCTCCGGCAGATAAGGTCTGGGTGTAGGGGGGGGGGGTCCAGGCCCGTTTTGAAAATAATGCAACGCTGGGTCTGAAAAAACTTTTCTACCCCCCCTCTGCTGAAAACGAATAAAACTCTTTAAATCGCGATTTTTGACGTCAAATCAACAGAAAACGACTCCCGCGGAGCGATTAAACAAATTTTTTTCGACCCCCCGCGAAAGCTCAGGCCTGTACGGTAACAAAAAAATATAAATAAAGCACCAACATCACCCGCCAGTCGGCACAGCCGGCGTGGTTGGCCTCAAAGGCCAGGAGGAGGACGGTCCTTTCCTATACGCTCCTTGCCAGACATGTCCCTCAGGGACTTGTTTGGGTCTAAACTAGCCGGCGGGAGCGGTAGTCTAGACGGCAGGTAACCGGCTGGTGGCTATCGTCCTTCACAGGGCGGTGGCACTAGGACTAGTGTTGTCTTAGCTGGAATGCCATGTAACTGTAACTGTAACCAACAGCACCCTCCTACGGATCGTTATGCAGACCGGTGCCACCGGCTCAGAGGTGTGACCGTGCTGCTGCTTCATCCAGCACACGCCAGCACCCCTTGCCCTTCCCAAATTCCAACGTCTGATCCGCGCCATGGAATGCGGTCATAACGTCTGAGACGGTCCGGGGTGCGCCTCAGGCGGTGGTGGGCGCCTGAGGCGGTCGGCGTGGCGCCTGAGGCGGTTTGGATAACGCCTTAGGCGACGCCCGAGGCGATCGTGGTTGCGCCTCAGGCGGCGCCTCAGACAGTCGGAGCGCCTGAGGCGCCGCCTGATCCGCGCCATGGAATGGGACGCCTGAGGCGTCGCCTCAGGCGTTGTGAATGTGGTAGGGTTGCGAGCTACTTTGTGCATGTAACTGCGCTGCTTCATGGCTCTGTGTAGGAACAGGCTCCTGGGTGGAGCTGATGGGAGGCACAAACCAACACCCCGCATCCTTGGCATTCACGCTGCTGCGTGCAGCATGCCACCGGGGTGCCAGGTTCCTTGGGGGGGGGGGGGGATAAGAAAAAACTGGGCGCGCTGCTTTGTTCAGGGGACCTCGCTGCTGGAGAGCATGCCCCCCCCCCCCCCCCCGGAGAATCTGTGTGCGATCGCTGCAGACCACTCAAGTTTCGGCCACTCTCTCGGGCCACTGCTTTGAGTGGGGTGCGTGCGTGGGTGTGTGGGTGGTGTGAGACGGCCCAATAGTCCAAACCAACCGACACTCGCCAGCCGACACGAAACCAAGACCGAGACCCCGACACCCCCCCCCTGATCCCTGCCTAGCTGGCGCTTGTGTAGTGGCGGGGGGGGGAGGGGAGGAGGGGCAACCTTCTTCTTTTGACTCCCCGGTAGGCTGGCGCGCTGCGTGGCCTTGCGGGCTCTCCTAGTAGAGCCCCCCTAGACGTGTAGTCTAGGCATTAAATCACGGATCGGGGTCCTCCGAGCGCGCACGTGTAAAACCTGTAAAACCAACCGACACTCATTTGGGTAGGTGACTGCACTTCTTGCGCGCATGCCCTTGGCGGACCAAGAAGCTCTGCGTGCGATTGATGCAGACTTTTTTTATTTGTTGAGCCTCCTTTTGATGCAATCAAACAAACAAACACTCATTTGGCTCCTTTTTTTTCTTTGTTTAGTCTCTTGGGCCACTCTTGAGCTCCTTGCGATACAAGCAAGCAAACAAACATACACTCGTTTGGGGGACCACGCTCATTTTTGATGTTGACTCAAGAAGCGACATTCAAAGGCTCACTCTGCATCCAACCTGCAGGTGGCCGCGCTCCTTGCAAGCATGCCCCCTGAGGACCAGGAGGCTCTGCGTGCGATCGCTGCGGACCTTGAGCAGGAGGGCGAGGCGGAGGCTGACGCTGACATGGAGGGGGAGGAGGGCGGGGGCGGCGAGCCGCTGACGGCAAACGCAATTGCGCTGCAGGCGGGTAAAGGGGGCAAGGAAGGCACGGAAGGCGTCAGGGGGGGGCGGGCAGGCGGGCGCTGCTGCTTCAATACACAGAGAGGCAAGGAGGGGGGGGAAAGATGGGGGCGGGGTGAGGGAGAGAGAGAGAGAGAGAGAGAGAGGGGGGGGGTAGAGGGGGAGGGGGAGAGATAGGTGGGAGGGACAGAGGGAGGGGGGGGAACAACGAGAGAGAGACCCCGCTGCCGATGAACGCTCTTACAGGCCGCACTAGTAACAAAATATGGGTTGTTCCACACACACCACATGCAACTCGCACGCCCACACACAGACGCACCCACGCCATGCTACGCTCACCGGTCTCGCTCAGCTGGGCGCTGGCGTCGCCCTTTGTGATACACACACACAACCAGACACACACACCTCATGCAACACACACAGGCCTTGCTTGGGCAACGTGCCCCCTCCCCCCCCCCACACACAACGCACTCACACACAGACAGAAGCACTCGCACACGCACATACACACACACACACACACACACACAGGCCTCGCTCCGGCTGGGCGCCGGCGTCGCCTCCTCCCCCCCCACACACAGGCACGCACACAAACACACGCACAAATGTGCCATGCAACGCACCCACAAGCACCCACCCCCACACCCTCCCAGGCCTCGCTCCGGCTTGGCGCCGGCGTCGCCCTATGCGCCATCTTCAGCGACCCCCTCGTGGAGGCGCTGTCCACGCTGAGCCGGTGTGTCATTCGATGTGTGCGTGCGTGTGTGTGCTTGTGTGTCTTGCATGTGCTGTGCTTGTCTTGCATGTGTTTGCGTGTGTGCATGTGTGTGCGTGCGTACGTGTGTGTGTGTGTGTGTGTGTGCGCTATCTTCATTGATCCCTTGTAGCGGCGCTCAAACGCTGAGCCGTTACGCGTCGGTTATGCGTCGGCTACACGTCGGTCACACGTGCGTGATTTGTAATCGATTGTATAGTCCGCCAGATGCCTACAGATGTCGGCGTTTTGGACCTGTGCTTGTGCACCCTAGAAAAGAGTGTTTGTGCTTGTTTTTCACATGTGTATTTGCTTGTCCTGTGCGTGTGTGTGCCTGGTGTGCTGAGCACCGACGCTTCGCGCTGAGCTGGTGCGCCTTTCACGTGTGCGTGTGTGTGCTCGTATTGTGTGTGTATGCGTGTGTGCGTGTGTGTGTATGTGTGTGTGTGTGTGTGTGTGTGTGTGTGCACTGAAGCTGGGCGCCCCTGCTTCACGCTAAGCCGGTGCGTCGATCACGCGTGCGTACGTGTTTCTGTCTTGCGTGTGCGTGTCTTGCATGTGTGCACACACTGAAGCTGTGTCGTACCCCCCCCCCCCCTTGTTACCCCCCCCCTTCCCCGCAGCGAGACCGGCGTCCCCCCCTTCTTCGTCGGCTTTGTCCTCACGCCCTTTGCGTCCAACGCGAGCGAGATCGTCAGCAGCCTGGCATTTGCTGCGCGGAAGAGGAAGAAGAACATCTCGCTCTCGCTCTCACAGGTGAATGTGTGTGTGTGCGTGCGTGCGTGTGCGTTCGTGCATGTGCGTGTATCACTGTATTTGGAGCCAGTGAGCCAGGGAAGGGAGGAAGCGGGTTTGAGGGTTGACGGCCCTCTCTGTACCCCACCCCACCCCGATCTCTCCCTCCTGATCTCTCTCCTTTAAGTGTACGGCGCCGTCACGATGAAAACACGGCCACCCTGCTACCCTCTTTCGCCCCCCTCTTGATCTCTCTCCTGATCTCTCCCTCTGTCAGGTGTACGGCGCCGTCACGATAAAAACACGGCCACCCTGCTACCCTCTTTCCCCCCCCTCTCTTGATCTCTCTCCTGATCTCTCCCTCTGTCAGGTGTACGGCGCCGTCACGATGAACAACACGCTCGTGCTCGGCCTCTTCCTGCTCGTCGTCTACTACCAAAAGCTGGACTGGGTAAGGATAGGGATGATGATGGTGATGTACCTTTAATTAAGGCGTACAACAGTGGTTCCGTTAAGGATCTTGGAAACATGATGGCTCAACCCGGGCCCCACGCTCATTTCGCCAATCTCAACACGACAGAGGCGAATTTTGGCGGGAAAGTGTGAAATGCCGATTTTCACACTTTTTCAGGGCGGAATTCGCGCAATCTCAACCAACGCCAGCCCAAAGCGGCCAATCTCAACCCGAAAGTGCACTTTGTCGGTTTTCAGGCTGGCTAAAGGAAACACTGGCGTACAAAACATCTCGGCGCGTAGTGCCCGACCCAGGGCCCACTTTACACGCACACACGCACCACGCACCAGTGATTTCCTTTTTGGATCTACACAACCATTTGGCTGTATTCTGGTTGTACTTTGACCTTGAACAGAGCTCGACCCACGCAATGGGCGTTAAGTCTTTTGAGCTCCCCAGACAGAGCACGTCAACATCTTTCACATGACCTATATATGAGGACAAACGGTCAAGGGGAGGTCAACGGTCCACGCGGTTAAAGCAAAATCCGGCTGTGGAATAATTAATTCAAAATCCTGAAAAGGAAATCACTGACACGCACACCTGCCATCGCATGGCTCCACCGGGTCATCATCGCCGTATGGCGGTCGGGGAGAGCCCCGAGGGAATGGAAAACTGCTATCTTCACACCGTTGTATAAGGGGAAGGGTCCGCGTGACTCCCCTGGTAACTACCGCGGTATAAGCCTTCTCTCTATTGCCGGGAAAGTGTACGCTGCCATACTTCTGCACCGCGTCTCCTCGCAGGTTGATGGTCAGTTGCATGAGGCTCAGTGTGGTTTCAGAAAAAGCAGAGGCACTGTTGATGCGATTTTTACTCTGCGCTCGCTGAGCGCGGCACATGCCGAGTACAAATAATGCACGGCTGTGGCATTTGTCGACTATTCTAAAGCTTACAATTGCATAAACCGTGCGGCACTGTGGAGAGTCCTTCGATTATATAGTGTTCATCCGCACATTATTGATCTGTTGGAGGATCTTCACACCAACACAGCAGCTGCCGTGCGGCTGGCTGGGAAAATCGTGCACGAATTCCCCGTGTCGTCTGTTGTGCGACAGAGGTGCGTCATTGCTCTTGTGTTGTTCAATGTTTTTCTTGACCACATAGTGAAAAAGGCGCTAGACATGATGCCAGAGGGGGCTGGCGTGTCAGTCGTGACCCGAGCCGGCGGCTCTGCGTTGTCGTCGTCGGTTGAGCGTATAGTAATGCTGATGTATGCCGACGATTTATGTTTGTTCTCGCATGACCCAGCTCAGTTGGCGCTTATGCTGAAAATCCTTGACAAAGTGTCCTCTAGCTTTGGCATGCAAATCAACGCCGCCAAGACAGAAGTGATGATTTTGCCAGCAGATTTTGACGCGGATCTGCCCACGTTTGCGCTGACTGGTGGTGAAGTGAAGACCGTCTCTGCATTTAAGTATCTAGGGAGTTGGATAACCCAGAGTGGTGGTGTGGAAAAGGAGATCGGTGTGCGTGTCGGTCGCGCGCTGGGCGTGTTTGCGTCTTTTGATAAGATTTGGGCCAGCAAGAAGATGCAAGTGCAGTCTAAGATGCGGGTTTACAACACTTTCGTGCTGCCCCACTTTCTGTACGGCTGCGAAACATGGGCCCCTACTAAAACACAACTGACTCGATTGGAGGTTGCCCACTCTAACTGCCTTCGTCGCATTCTGGGCGTGCGCCTGGTCGACCGGCACAGATTAACTTATATTCGGCAGGCGTACGACACTGGGCCAATTGAGAGCCTTGTGGCAAAGCGATCAATGCAGTGGCTAGGCCATGTGATGGGCATGCCGGCTTCTCGTCTTCCTCGTACGACTTTTGACTGCACAATGGATGTGGCTCGGCAGCAAGGCCGGCCTCCAGCCTCCTCCTGACACTATTTTCTTAAGCTACTGATTCAGCAGCTAGGCGAAACTAGTGGCACTCGTTCTGATTGGAAGACTTTTTCGGACACGGCGTTTGAGCGTGCTCAGGATAGCGTCGGGTGGAGAGCCGTGGCGTACGGTCCGGCTGCCCCTCAGGCGCCGGCCCCTCCACCACGGTGGTCAAGTAGATTGGCAAGCGCCACTTGACCCCCTATCCCCTGAAGCAGTTAGGACCTATTTTGGAGGCGTCGCACAATAGCTCTCCTCTTTGCTCTGGGACTACACGTTGGCAGGCAGCCGGCTGGTGGCTACCGCCCCTCACAAGTAATTGTTAGGGCCAGAACTGGACTTGGGTCTAGGCGGTGGTACTAGGACTAGAGGTATTCTTTGCTGGAAAGCCGATGTTACTGTAACTGTAACTGACACGCACACACACACAGGTCTACAGCAGTGAGGTCTTGGTCATCGCGATCGGCACACTCGCGATCGGCCTGCTTGGATACAGCGGCACCACGTTCAAGGCGAGCACCGCGCTGCCCGTGCTGGCGATCTACCCGGCGTCGCTGCTGACTGTGTACCTTCTTGACACTTTCCTCGGCTGGCAGTAGACCTGTAGGAGGCTGTTCATTGACCATGAATGCGCACGTATGGGGCAGTTCACGCATCCGCCTGGAAGAGTGGTCTTCTAGCGATTGGTTGACTCATATCTTGGCTGGGCCCTCGGCCGTTGCCACACTGTCACCCCGGCCTGCCTCATATTAGCAGAGTGCAGAGTGCAGAGTGGGGGCCCCCGGGGCCACCGGGTGTTCCCTACCACCAGTAGCCACCAGTACTCAGCGAGGTGATGGGGCTCTACGCCGAGCACGGTCTTAAGCCTTTAGAGAAGTGCCCCTCACTGTGACATCCATCATAATCATAACAGAGTAAGCAGCGGGGATCCTATCACTAATAATCAGCCATCCCTGCTAGGTGCTCGGGCACTTTGCGCTGAGCAGGGTTTTGTACGCCGTCGTGTCCATGACAGAGGCTTCCCTGAGAGAGAGAGAGATGTCGTTTCAGAGAACTCTGCACGGCAGACCTAGATAGGCTGTTTCTGGTCATCATTGAGGAGATTCCATTTTGAGGCGGGTGACCAATCGTGCGCCAACAAGAGGGTGAATAACCTCAAGGTTATTGACAGAGGTTTCCTTGACTGTCGCATACATAATCATTAGCGATGGCGGCCATCGCCGACATCGTGGTCGTCGGAAGTGTAGAGACTGGTCGCGGTTCTCGCCTGCTGACTGGCTGTCAGTGTGCGCCGCAGCGTGTCCCTCGTTGATTGGATTGGGATGTTGTAAGACTCGTGCCGCCACTTTGTTGTGCTTCCATTGTTCTTCCTGCGCCTGTGCGCTCACACATTGTTTTTTTCGTTGTGCGCCAGGCCGTAGTCCATTCGTCAGTCGGGCGGGCGGGCTCCCAATCTTGACCTCGATCATGCCGGCGCCACCCACCGCAGCGGCGATAGCTGCGAGCTGGCCCTCCGCAAGCATGATGATACTGCATGGCGTTTGGGCACCAGCATTGCAAGGCTCCTGCGTCGCGGCTTGTTCAGTGGCGTGTCAGCTTTTTTTTTCAGTTTGCACATGAACGCGCCCAGAGGACCCCATGGCGTGAGTTAAGGCCTACACTGCACGTCTAGGGGATGTCTACTAGTAGAGCCCGCAAGGCCACGCAGCGCGCCAGCCGACCAGTACGTCTCTGCTGATTGAAACCACGAACCCTCACCACCACCACCACCACGCCCCCCCCCCCCAAACACACACACGTCAGCTCCACCCTACAGGCCTCCCCGCCCCCCCCCTACATCCCATGCCCCACCAGGCCCCCCAAGCTCCCCATGGGAGGCCCCTTCATCAGCTCCCCTTCCCACAAATCGTCCCACTAAGACGCACCGCAGTGACCGCTGGCATGACACACGCGATGCCATGAGTGCATAGGATCTTGTTGGCACGCGCTCGCGATGGACGGCGATGGTCGCATGCATGCTGACGCAATGCTGCCAGGGGGGGGGTTAGCTTCCGCCAGCTTCTCTGGACCCCACAGAGCCCTGACGAGATCTTAAGATCTGAACGGATACCACTTGCGAGGATGGCAAGCCGCCTGCCAGCCACGACAATACAGCGACCGCAACACGGGCCCCACGTCGCGCACACTACACGGCCACCGGTGCCTGTCCAACCTACGCGAAGAAATTGTTGTATGCAGCGACCAAGGCGAATGGACGACAACACCAAGGGAATACAGCCAGGTGAGATAACTGGACTTGGGTCTAGGCGGTGGTACTAGGACTAGAGGTAGTCTTTGCTGGAAAGCCGATGTAACTGTAACTGAGATAATTTGCCCCTGCTATTATTTGCCCTCAATCCTCCTGAGGCGGTGAAGCATCGCACCTTGCCCTGCTACTCGTTACTCTGGATGCCTGAAAGCCCGAATCGATTTGCCATCCATCGGACACAGCAACTCTCCTTCCTAACTCGCGACTCGATGGCGCCCAAGCTCTGCGTTGGCATCCCCAAGGCTGAAAGACCATAGTTGGCTTTGTCAGTGCACGGCCGACGTGGACGCTCCAGCGTCGGTAGCACTTACCGACGTGGGCGTGGCCGCAGGCGCTGCTGCAGCCGAGGGGCCCGCCTGCTGCTGCTGCTGCTGCTTCTGGGAAGGGCCGGCGCCCGACCCACTCGCCCCCACGCTCACGCCTGCCCTGTTGATCGTCGGCGCCGGTGGCGCGGGCGGCTGCCACGCCGCTGCGGACGCGGCGAGCGGCTGGAGCACAGACAGCGGCGGCGGCGGCGGCGGCGGCGCGGGCGGCGGCACGTGCAATGGCGGCGTGTATGCAGCCGCTGACGCCGACAGCCCGCCAGGCGGGCCCAACGGAGCGCCGCCAGCGGGCGCGGCCGTTGTCGCTGCGGCGGTGACGTGCGCATCACTGGTTGGTGGCGGCGACACTGCCATGCGCTGCTGCTGCTGCTGCTCCCACGGCTGCAGTGGCGCCGCCGCCGCCGTGGGCCCAACCACCACCCCACCGCTCATCGTTTGCGCTGCCGCCATGCGCGGCTGCTGCTCCCACGGCTTGGGGCGCGGCTGCGCGGCCGGCTGGGACGGCGGGCGCGTCGGGTCGGGCGGCGTGTCTTTGATGTCCGTGCGCACATTGGAGGGCGTGACGCCCTGCGCAACCATGTCCATGACCTCCTGTGTGGGAGGATAGGTGGAGGTGAGGCGGGTGGCGATGGGGTGGCGAGATGCGTGGTGCCACTGGGAGCTTTCTACTGGGAGCTTCCCAGACGAGGACTTAAGATTCGTGGTCGCGCGAGACTGGCAGCTTGAACAACATGCCGCGCTGAGACAGAAAACGTAACTATCGGCGCCGTGCAGCAGTGATTTCCTTTTCATGAATTTTAATTAAATATTCCACAGCCGGATTTCGCTTTGACCGCGTTGACCGTTGACCTTGTGTTGACCGCTTGTCCTCATACATAGGTCATTTGAAAGCTGTTGACGTGCTCTGTCTGGCGGGCTTGTCAGACTAACAAGCCGCTGCATGGGTTGAGCTGTGTGCAAAGTTCAGCCGACAAACAGCCAAATGGCTGTGTAGAGCCGAAAAGGAAATCACTGGCCGTTCAGCAATGCACACCGCGGTCACACAAGCACAGACGGTGTGGCAGCCTGCGGCAGCAGACCCCCCCTCCCCCTCCCCACTCGCAAAGCACACAAACACAGAGAACGGGGACGAGGACGAGATAAAGAGACACGCATACACACACACAACCAACCCAAGCGTTAATCACAGGAGTGCGAGCCGCATGCACCGGCAATGCCTGTGCTAGCAGAAGAACACCCGAGAAGTTGTGACGAGGTCTGACCCGTTAACTGGGTTGTCTTTCGAATCGCGCTCGACCGACCAGTGCCTGAATCACGCGGGCAGTATCCTTGGTTTGGGGTGCACACACACACACACACACACACACACACACGTGCACACGCACATCCCACCTTGAACGACGGAGGGTACATCGGGCCATCGCTGCTGGGTGCCGCCGCACCAGGTTCGGCACTAACCGGCTGCTGTTGCTGCTGCGACGGCACTGGTGCCTGCTGCTGCTGCATCGGCAGCACTGGTGCCTGCTGCTGCTGCTGCATCGGCAGCACATGTGCCTGCTGCTGCTGCGGCGGCAGCACTGCTGGCGGCTGCTGCACCACGGCTGGCGGTTGGTTTTGCAGCGACGACTGTGAGCCAGAAGGCGAGAGAGACGCCGCGTGCGCGTGCATCCTCTGCTGCTGCTGCTGCTGGTACGGCTGCTGTGAGTATGCCCCCTGCTGTTGTTGCGGCTGTGCAACCTGCGGCTGTGACTGCGGGTAAGCCCCCACGCCTGCGCCCATCCCCAGCGCGTGTTGCTGCTGCGCCTGGTGCTGCACATGCTGGGGGGGCGCGCCAGCGTGCGGCGTCGGCGTCGACCGTGACGACACAGACGCCGCCGGCGACGCGGCGTGCGAGGAGTGCGAGTGGGAGGAGGCGTGCAGTGCGTCGGTACCGTGGTCATACCCGCTCAAAAACATGTTCGCAGCGGGGGGGGGCGCCCCGCCGCCATGCTGCTGCTGCTGTCCTGACGCTGCTGCTGCTGCACCCGCACCCGGCAGGTGTGCAGCAGAAGATCCCCGGTGGGACGCGTCCCCACCCGACGCGTACACACCGAAGCCGCCATCGCCGTTGTCTCCGCCCGCGCGTCGAGGCGGCCCGGCCGCGGCTGCGCCCGCTGCGCTGCCTGAGTTGAGCCACCCACCCTTCGGCCGACTGTCCATGCCGCCTGAGGAGGCAGCAGGGACAAAGGCGAGGGGGCGCGCGTGTGCGTGTGTGTGGGGTGGGTGGGTGGATGGGTGGGTGTGGGCTCGTGTCGCGTGTATACGTTTCTCTCTCTTTTCGCTCTTTCTGTCTTCTCTCTTCGGCCCAGGCGCTGGTTCAGGATCGAGGGGAGGGTGCATGGGCAGGTGGTGTGCGCTGGGACACCGCTACGCCCCCAAGGAATGTCATAACGCGGCGGTGGCTCACGCACCAGGGGACATAAGTGGACTTGGGTCGAGGCCGTGGTACTAGGACCAAGTGTCTCGGCTGGAACTCTGATGCAATTGTTCCTGTTTCTGCTGCTACCCCACCCACCGTACATGTAGTCGTAGAACCTGTTGGTCTCGTTGTCGTCGTCGTCGCCGTTGCCGTCGCCTGCACCATAGCCGCCGGCGCCTGTGAGAAAGATTGAGAGTCATATAGAGAGAGAAGAGTGAGGGTGGGAGAGGCTACGCCATCGCCTGCAGGTGCATCACAAGAGCCGTCGTCGCCTGTGCGGGGAAGAGTGAGAGAGTGTGTATGTGACAGAAAGAGAGGGAGAGAGAGAGGGAGGCAGAGAGAAAGAGCGGGAGAGAGAGACAGAGAGAGAGTGTGTGTGAGGGAGAGGTAGGAAAGGAAGCAGAGAGGGAGAGAGAGAGAGAGTGAGAGAGAGAGTCCTGCTCCATCTGCTCCATAGGAGCAGCTGTTGCCTGCGTGGGAAGAGAGTGAGAACAAGTGTTTGTACCAAAAAGTGTGAAAGTGAGAATGTGTGTGAGAGTGAGGTGTGAGAGTGAGTTAGCAAGAGGGTGAGGTACAACATGCGCCAACCCGTGTCAGAAGATGGCGTCGTTGTATACACGAGAGGCCAGCCGTATAGGGATGGATGCCGACAACTCTCCACAACCCACCGCGGTGCTGGCCGCTGTTGCCGCTGGGCTTGGTGAGCGAGGCAGCGACGGCTTCGACAGCTGTCGCCTTGAGGGTTTTGACCGCGTCGGTCAACTCCCGCAGCTGCAGCTGCATGTCGCTGCGGCTGTGTGCGCAAGGGGGGGGGGGTGAGGGGGGGGGGGGGGGCGAGTGGGGCGGGGAGGGTAGGGATGATACATCACCACACGAGGCAGGTTCTCCCCCCTAGTGGCAGCACATGCACACACACACACACACACACGCACACACACGCACGCGCACGCACGCACCCACTCACACACCGTGCACCCACCCAGCCTCGTGTGACTCCTTCATTGCTTGCATCATGTCGGCCATGCCCTGGCTGGCGAGCACGAGCTGCTCCTGCGATTGCCACCGTCAGTCAACAGCGTCAGCCATCATACGTGATGTGTGAGCGGGGTGGGTGGGTGGGGTGGGGTGGGGTGCATCCGTGGATGCATACGCGGGCGGGCGGAGCGGACGGGCGGCCTGGTGTGCGAGCGCGAGCTGCTCCTGCGATCGCCGCCGTCAGTCAACAGCATCAGCCATCATACGTGATGCGTGAGCGGGGGGGGGGGGGGCATCCGTGGATGCATACACGGGCGGGCGGGCTGGTGTGCGAGCGCAAGCTGCTCCTGCGATCATCTCCGTCGGTCAACGGCATGCGTGGATGTGTGAGCGGGCAGGCGCCACACGTGAGCCGGGGGGGGGAGGGTCATCCGTGGATGCGTGAGTGGGCGGGCGGAGGGGCGGTCGGGCCGAGTTTCTCAAAGGCGGCAGGGTGTGGCGGGTGTGGGTCACAGTTACAGTTACATCGGCTTTCCAGCAAAGAATACCCCTAGTCCTAGTACCACCGCCTAGACCCAAGTAGAGTTCTGGCCAACAATAACTTGTGAGGGGCGGTAGCCACCAGCCGGCTGCCTGCCAACGTGTAGTCCCAGAGCAAAGAGGAGAGCTATTGTGCGACGCCTCCAAAATAGGTCCTCACTGCTTCCAGGGGATAGGGGGTCAAGTGGCGCTTGCCAATCTACTTGACCGCCGTGGTGGAGGGGCCGGCGCCTGAGGGGCAGCCGGACCGTACACCACGGCTCTCCACCCGACCCTATCCTGAGCACGCTCAAACGCCGTGTCCGAAAAAGTCTTCCAATCAGAACGAGTGCCAATAGTTTCGCCTAGCTGCTGAATCAGTAGCTTAAGAAAAAAGTGTCGGGAGGAGGCTGGAGGCCGGCCTTGCTGCCGAGCCACATCCATTATGCAGTCAAAAGTCGTACGAGGAAGACGAAAAGCCGGCATGCCCATCACATGGCCTAGCCACTGCATTGATCGCTTTGCCACAAGGCTCTCAATTGGCTCAGTGTCGCACGCCTGCCAAATATAAGTTAATCT
This sequence comes from Chlamydomonas sp. UWO 241, assembly GCA_016618255.1. Taxonomy (NCBI): domain Eukaryota; kingdom Viridiplantae; phylum Chlorophyta; class Chlorophyceae; order Chlamydomonadales; family Chlamydomonadaceae; genus Chlamydomonas; species Chlamydomonas priscui. The sequence continues at coordinate 358,085 of VFSX01000013.1, read as the reverse complement.
GTGCCGGTCGACCTCAGGGCTTCAGCGGTGGTGACCGCCGAGGCAACAACAGAGTTTATCCGCTTCACCATCGCAGCGTTTGTCACCGCGCTCACCCTCGGGGGCACTCGTCTGCCGGTGACTGGCGTCGGCATTGGTCTTCAGGCAGCCTGCCATGACGACTCTGTTTGCCCAGGCCCCCTGGAGGGTGGGACCTGGCCATGCATGACGCATGGGGCGCAGGCAGAGCCCCATGCATGGAGTTGGACAACCATGCACCATGCCAGGCGGGGACTTTTCTGCTTCAGCGCCGCCAGTCGGCACAGCCGGCGTGGTTGGCCTCAAAGGCCAGGAGGAGGACGGTCCTTTCCTATACGCTCCTTGCCAGACATGTCCCTCAGGGACTTGTTTGGGTCTAAACTAGCCGGCGGGAGCGGTAGTCTAGACGGCAGGTAACCGGCTGGTGGCTATCGTCCTTCACAGGGCGGTGGCACTAGGACTAGTGATGTCTTAGCTGGAATGCCATGTAACTGTAACTGCCGGTCGACCAGGCGCACGCCCAGAATGTGCCGAAGGCAGTTAGAGTGGGCAACCTCCAATCGAGTCAGTTGTGTTTTAGTAGGGGCCCATGTTTCGCAGCCGTACAAAAAGTGGGACAGCACGAAAGTGTTGTAAACCCGCATCTTAGACTGCATTTGCATCTTCTTGCTGGCCCAAATCTTATCAAAAGACGCGAACACGCCCAGCGCGCGACCGACACGCACACCATCTCCTTCTCCACACCACCACTCTGGGTTATCCAACTCCCTAGAAACTTAAATGCAGAGACAATTTTCACTTCACCACCAGTCAGCGCAAACGCGGGCAGATCCGCGTCAAAATCTGCTGGCAAAATCATCACTTCTGTCTTGGCGGCGTTGATTTGCATGCCAAAGCTAGAGGACACTTTGTCAAGGATTTTTAACATAAGCGCCAACTGAGCTGGGTCATGCGAGAACAAACATAAATCGTCGGCATACATCAGCATTACTAAACGCTGAACCGACGACGACAACACAGAGCCGCCGGCTCGGGTCACGACTGACACGCCAGCCCCCTCATCATGTCTAGCGCCTTTTTCACTATGTGGCCAAGAAAAACATTGCACAACACAGGAGCAATGACGCACCTCTGTCGCACACCAGACGACACGGGGAATTCGTGCACGATTTTCCCAGCCAGCCGCACGGCAGCTGCTGTGTTGGTGTGAAGATCCTCCAACAGATCAATAATGTGCGGATGAACACTATATAATCTAAGGACTCTCCACAGTGCCGCACGATTTATGCAATCGTAAGCTTTAGAATAGTCGACAAATGCCACAGCCATGCATTATTTGTACTCGGCATGTGCCGCGCTCAGCGAGCGCAGAGTAAAAATCGCATCAACAGTGCCTCTGCTTTTTCTGAAACCACACCGAGCCTCATGCAACTGACCATCAACCTGCGTGGAGACGCGGTGCAGAAGTATGGCAGCGTACACTTTCCCGGCAATAGAGAGAAGGCTTATACCGCGGTAGTTACCAGGGAGTCACGCGGACCCTTCCCCTTATATAACGGCGTGATAATAGCAGTTTTCCATTCCCTGGGGCTCTCCCCGACCGCCATACGGCGATGATGACCCGGTGGAGCCATGCGATGGCAGGTGGGCACCGGGTGTGTGTGTGCTTTTGTTTCTCAGGGGCGGGAGGGTGTGGCGGCGGGGCGTGCGCCCGTAGGAAGAGGGGTGTCAGGATTGAGGTGCGAGGCTGCAGGACAGCAGAACTCAGTGCAGAGTATTAAGTGGGCGCTGTGTGGCTCCCACCACTATCAAAGTCGTGGTCAGACGTATGCATGGCGGTACAAGTGAATGCAACAGCGTGCAACAGGAACAGCGGAGAGCATGTGCCTGACAAAAATACACCACACCCCTTCCTCCTCCCTCCCTCCCGCACGTTCACACCCGCACGCGTTCACACCACCACGCTGCACGCTGTGCCTCCCTCTCATCCGCCACTCTCTGCCTTCTCCCTCACTGCGGCAGCCCATGCACAGGTCTCTCTCTTCACCTCCCTCCCCCCCCTTCCCCTCCTCCCTCCCTCCCGTTCGCACCTGCACGCGCACCAGCGCCTCCGCTGCCCACGCCGCACGCTGTGCCCAACTCTCATCCACCTCTCTCTGCCTTCGCTCTCACTGCGGCACCCCATGCGCAGGTATATCCCTTCACCTCCCTCCCTCCCTCCCTCCCTCCCTCCCGCACGTCCGCACCTGCACGCGCACCAGCGCCTCCGCAGCCTCCGTCGCACGCTGTGCCTCCCTCTCCGCCGCCTCTTTCTTCTCCTTCGCTGCGTCAGCCCACGCGCGGTACGTGGAAAGAACGTAGGGGGTGACCATAGTGTGGACGGCGTACGTGGCCAGCGCCACGACGCCCATGCCTAGGACGACCTGTCACAAAAGTGTGAGTGGGGGGCACAACAGTGGTTCCGATTAGGATCTTGAGGAAAAGATGGCTCAACCCGGGCCTCACGGCTGACGCCCCAATCTCAACCCGACGGAGGCGATTTCTTTCAAAAAAAGTGTGAAAATGTCGATGTTTACACTTTTCGGGTCGAAATTCGCGCCATCTCATCCCGACGCGCCAGCCCCAATCGGCCAATCTTAACCCGAAAGTGCACTTACTCGTGTTGTAACGGAAACACTGGCGCACAAGTGCGGGGCCTGGTGGTGTCACACCAGTGAGGGTGGAGGGGAGTTACAGTTACAGTTACATCGGCTTTCCAGCAAAGACTACCTTCTAGTCCTAGTACCACCGCCTAGACCCAAGTCCAGTTCTGGCCCTAATACTTACTTGTGAGGGGCGGTAGCCACGAGCCGGAGGGGAGTGTGTGCTCTTATGTGTGGGGCCGGCCATGGTGTGAACCATGGCGTAGATGGCCACCCTAACAAAATCCCAAAGTCTGATCCGCGCCATGGAATGCGGTTATAACGTCTGAGACGTCCGGGGTGCGCCTCAGGCGATGGTGGGCGCCTGAGGTGGTTTGGATAACGCCTAAGGCGACGCCTGAGGCAATCGTGGGTGCGCCTCAGGCGGCACCTCAGGCGGTCGGAGCGCCTGAGGCGCCGCCTGATCCGCGCCATAGAATGGGACGCCTCAGGCGTTGTGAATGTGGTAGGGGTGTGTGCTATCTTATGTGGGGCCAGTCATGGTGTGAACCATGGCGTAGATGGCCAGTGCCAGACTGCCCATGTGTAGGACGACTTGCCACACACGTGTGTGTGTAGTGTGTGTGTGTGTAGGGTTGTGGGCAACCGTATATTCCGTATATCCGTATATCCGTATATACGGCCGTATATACGGATGTCAAAAGCGGGCGGTATACGCACTGCAATATACGGTTTATTTTTATTTTGTGTGGATTGCGGCTGACGCCGACGCGATCCGGGCCGCAACGGGCCGCAAACAGCCTCAGTAGCAGTAAGCAAGAGATATCGGATGGAGGAACGTGGGCCGCAAGGTCCTTCAGACAGCCAACGGGGTCACACCTTGGAGTCACGCAACAAACGGCAACACTACTCCCCGAATACAGCACGGAATCGGACGATTCTGCTTGCATTTTTAAGCTGATGACCAGCTCTGTCGATTGCATGCAGCTTTGGGGGGGTTAGTGGTGATGTGCATGGGGCGCATGCATGGGGCTCATGGGGCGTGTGGCGCAACAACTTTGGGGTCTCTCTGGGTCGAGGTCTGGGGTCTGGGGTCTGGGGCCTGAGGTCTGGGATCTGGAGTCTGGAGTCTGGGGCGGGGGCGGGAGGCGGGGGCGGGGTCTGGGGCCTGGAGCCTGGGGACTGGGTGCGGTGTGGGTGTGGGTCTAGGCAGGGGGTCCCCTGGGTCTAGGGTTTGGGTGTGTGTCTGGGTCTGGGTCTTGGTGGGGTAGTATCTCGGCTATTACTTGCTCAGCGTTTTAACAAGGGACGGGGGCCCTTGGGTACTGAACTAAATCAGGTCACAGACTCAACGGAGGGGGGAGAAGGGAGAGGAGGGGAAGGGAGGAGGGAGAGGACTTGGCTCCCGCACCGCACGCACCGCGGCCGCCCGTGCAGCCACAATATGGTTTTGGCATTTACTGAACAACCTTAGCACGCATGATGATCACACCGAGAGCAACAGTGCCCCTTGTAAATCCAGCGTTCCAACGGCGTTTCTCTCACCCAATTTGACATACATGTGAGGCAGCTGTGCTACATATACGGATACGTGTATACGGATATACAGTTGTATGTACGTATACACGGATACACGGGGCCGTCCATATACGGTTGCCCACAACCCTATGTGTGTGTGTGTGCAGGGCCGTGTGTTGGAGGTGGGGCTGGCCAGGGTTTAAACGGCGTACGGCGCCCATGTTTAGGACAACCTATCACAGTGCACATCTCTGAGATGCGCCACTTTACTAGACAGGTCGTGTGCACTCCATCCAGACTGAGCTGTGCTGAACATCCATGTTGCTTTAGATGTCCAGCAGAGCTCAGGCTGGATGGAGTGCACACTTGCGTGTCAAGTAAGAGGTCGGTCACACTGGCGTCTGTTTACAGTTAGAGTTCGATTTTCGCAAACGTGAGGCCGGTCACACTGGTTGCGGTTAGCGGAAACCTAACGTGAGGTGCAAATTCTAACTTGGCCCCCCCCCCCCAGTTAGGTTTTCACGTTACGCCTCCCACCCACCCCCGCCTGTGGGCGGCCGCATGGACCCCGCATCGAGCTGTTACAGGGGGAGAGACGAGCGTCCTCGTCGCGAGGGCGCGGGGCGCGGGGCCGACAACCTCCGTTGACCGCCGCGAATCTCTGCGCCCACGAGGCCCGCGCCCCGGCGATGGCATTGTCGACGACGAGGGGTCCTCTGCTGGGGAGGGGGAGGGCAGCGAGAGCAAATCCAGTGCGGCGGTTTTCCACACTAGCCCCTGACGTAAACCGAGTGTGACCGGCTGTCGTTTTCACGTGTGGTCATGCCTAACGTGGAGCCTAACGTGGGTGCCAAATCAAACGTAACGGACCCCCAGTGTGACCGGCCTCTAAGGTGGGTAATCTCTCGACAGTCACACAGTGTGTGCCACAGTCAAGGTGTTGCATGGGGAAGCTAGTGTGTGCATGTGAGGGGGGCGCTTGTGGGGGAGGGCGCCCCCATGCATGCGTGTGCAGCGGCAGCAGCAGCGGCGGCAGCAGAGGCAGCAAGCAGCACAGCAGCAAGCAGCGGCGACAGCTACAGCAGCAGCAGCGGCGGCACGACAGCAGCAGCAGCAGCAGCAGCAGCACACGAGCGGCTCGCACCTGTGACCAGCGCACCGGCTGCTGCTGCTGCTGCTCCTGCTGCTGCTGCTGGCCCACCGCGTTGTGCATCTGCCCCGGCGTCACCACCGCCACCTGCTGTGGCACACCCATAGCGTCCTGCCCCCCACCGGCCGTTGCCTGCTGTGGCACATACGTGACCAGCCCTGGGCTGGATGTACTGGCCACTGGCTGACTGGGCGCAGGGGGGGGCGAATCCGGCGCGCGCCTGCAGGGGAGGGGGTGCGCGTGCGTGCACATTGTGTGTGTGTGTGCGTTGAGTGCAGGGTGGCGTCCGTAACCCCACACCCCCTCTCCGCAACCTGTTACTCTGCAGCCATTCTACGCAACCTCAACCGTAACCGCCGTAACTGCCATAACCCCAAGCCCTTGCAGTTTCAACCTCGAGGGTGCGCAAACGTGCTCCCTTTGCCCTTGCATGCATGCACGCATGCACCCACTCACGAGGCAACGCCGCCCACCCACCGACGCACCCACACAGGGCACACACGGGCACACACCGGACACGCACACACCGCACACGCATGCTGCCCCCTGTTGTCGAGGCCCCTCCCCTGTGGGGAAACCATTGCCATGCTCCATGGGTGACAGGGCCAGGGGAGTTGCCCACGTCCACACTTCCGCAACTGCCCACACTACGGCGGAGTTATCGGCAAGCAGCCTCGACTCTCCGTTCCCATTACGGAGCTCCGCATCAGTTCCAGTTACGGAGGAGTGTCAGCTGCGGACGCAAACTTGAGTGTGTGTGTGTGTGTGTGGTGTGTGGGCGCGAGTCGCGGCGTTCGGCCCATGTGAGAGCCCGTCGCCCATCGCCCCCATCGCCCCCCCCCCCCTCGTCGACTGCCGCCTATGTATGCGGCCCCATCCTGCACTCTCCACCATCGCCATTGCCCGAAGGGGCAGCCTCATCGAGCCGAGCAACCTCGTCCCCAAGTTCCAATCCGTCGCCCCATCACGTTCATCGCGCGAAGGGGCTGATCCGACGTCCTCTAGGCTTGCCTACCCGAGAATATTGCCCCATGGAATTAATTGCCCCATGGGGGGATAAAAACGCCGCGATTGAAGTTGAATGTTGCAGTTGGTTGGCCGGAGTGGCAACCCAAGTTGAAGTTGGTTGGCCAGAGTGCCCCCCCCCCTGAGACCCCCCCCAAACCAAGGATACTATCCACTCGATCCAGGCGCTGGTTAGTCACCCGCTATTTGAAAGACATCCCAGTGCACGGGTCTGACTTCGTTACAATTGCCAGGGTGTATTGCTGTTAGTAGTACATGCATTGCCGGTGCATGCGGACGGCCTCATGTAGCGCTTGGTTGGTGTGTGCGTACGTGTGTGTGTGTGTGTGTGTGTGCAATCGTGCGTGCATGTGCACTGAGCATGCATGTGCATCGTGTTTTTGTGTGTGTGGTGCATGCGTCTGTGTGGAGGACGGGGAGGGCGCGTGTGTGAGCGCGGTGCTGCTGGCGGCAGTGGTCGTCAGTGATCCTTGCTTTGGCAGTATACCGCCCGGAGCGGACTCTGAGCGGAATTTTTATTAATTGCTTTGAAGGCTGTTCCGCTTTTCCCTCGGGAAAAAACCCATTGTGCCGGGAAAAAGCGGGAAAAAACAATTGTACCGGGAAAAAGCCGGGAAAAACGCGGAATAATAATAAATAGCTAAATCCTTCCCAAGGATCACTGGTGGTCGTGATGACTGACCTGAAAGCCTCTTCGATCTCCACGGCAGTGAGGCCCTTGCGCTCCAAAAATGAGCGCTTGGTGGCGATGGGCGAGCCGGACACCTGCGACAAGGTGTGGGGGCGGTGTGGGGGCGGTGTGTGTGTGTGTGTGGGGGGGGGTAGATGCATGTGGGCGTCAGTGGTGTCATTAAGGAAACCGAGAATGTGCTGTTTGCCCCCGCAACATTGGAGGGAACATGCCGCAGTGCCTCCGCACGAGGCGTTTTTTTCGCGAAAAGTGTGAAGATCGTCGAATTTCACACTTTTCGGAGCGAAATTTCCATTTGATCTGCCCCCGCAGTTTCCCCCCAAATTTCCCGGTTTGCTGCGGGGGCGCGAATGACACCACTGGTGTGCGTGTGTGTGTAGATGGAAGAGAGGGAAAGACGCCGTGTCGATCGTTGGCGTGTCGTCACTCAACCGCTGCCAAGAAAAAAACAAAGGCTGAAGGTGTGCCGTGCGTGGGCGCAGGCCGCGTGGCGGCGGGTGAGTGCGAGTGGGGCGGCGTGCGGCAGCAGTGGCAGCACGCGCGTGTGTGTGTGTTTGTGTGTGTGTTTGTGTGTGTGTGTTAACGCGCGTGCGTTGGCCCCCCCCCCCCAAGAGGCGAGGGCGCACGCATGGCGGATGCATGCGGCAGACGCACGCGCCGCACCTTGGGGTGCGTGAGGAACGACACCGCGTTTTGGATCTGGTCCTCGCGCAGCGGGGCAGCAGGTGGCTCGGGCGCGGCGGTCACCTGTGCGCGTGGGTGGGCGGATGGGGGCTGGTGTGGTGTGGTGGGATGGGGGGCAGGGGTGCTGGAGGGTGCTGATGCCTCATGCATGAGGACTTAGGCATGCATGGCGCAATGCATACGCTGCGTCCCTTGGGAACACAGCTTCTGCATGCTGCTTCGTCGCAGAGGTGGTGCTTGTGCCATCACGCACAAGTCGGTGGCGGCATGCGCCGGGGCAGGGGCGCAGCACACTAGGTGCTTTCGCTAAGTGTCGCCCTCCCTCCCCCTTTCTGTTCACCCGCGCACATGCATGCGACAACATGCAGCGGCCTGGGCTAGAGCACGACACCTCGGACACTGCCTTCGCCAGCGCATCCGCATCATCATTGTCCGACATGACGCTGCGAAGTGCCAACTACAATGACGCCGTGTCTGCACGGAGGGAGCACCCACGGGGTAAGCGTCGTCAGCGTAGCTTTCTCAGGTGCGGGGCTCTGTGTGCACACATGCAGGGTGGGGCCCCGCAGCTCCCCTAAACCCTAAACCCTAAACCCTAAACCCTAAACCCTAAACCCTAAACCCTAAACCCTAAACCCTAAACCCTAAACCCTAAACCCTAAACCCTAAACCCTAAACCCTAAACCCTAAACCCTAAACCCTAAACCCTAAACCCTAAACCCTAAACCCTAAACCCTAAACCCTAAAGCCCGTAACTCCACACCCCCATTCCGGGAATCAGTAACTCAGAGACCTCCCCCCTCCCGTAACTCGATCGTCTGTGAGTGCCAGTGAACGCGACGGCTGGTCGACCGTAGGGTGTGGGGGCTGAAGAAATCCGCCTGATCTCCTCCCTTGACCCTCCCAGGCCCTTCCAGAGGCCAAATTATCCTGATACAAGCACGGTGTGATCATCTTCGGGCGCTGTGGGAGCCTGGAGGGCGCCGATTCGAACTTTCAGCAGCGTTTCACACTTTCCTGAGTTATGGGTGAGTAACTGGGTTCTGGGCAAGGCTCTCCCGTATCTCCCGTAAGAGTTACGGCCGGGGTAGATTTACGGGAGTTACAGGCCCCACCCTGCACATGTGTGGTCTCAGGTGTGTGTGGACACACCTTGACTGGGGCGCACAGTTCGGGCGCGTTCCACCCACCAGAACGCGTTTTGCGGATTTTCCCAACACGGACACGGATATCACGATTATTTGCTCATTTACTTGGGGCGCGTTTCCACCAACCGGAACGCGATTTGCGGATTTTCCCAACACAACACCGAGTGTACTCACCGATCATCATATCCGCCTTTTCCGGGTTGGGAAATGCAGATAGCAAGAACTCGGATATCCGGAAAACGGGGACGCAAGTTTTAGCGCATCCGGCCGCAGTCCCCATACATTTTCCCCTTTACTGGAAAATCCCACTTTTGCACCTCCCACGCGGTGGAACCTCTCTTGCACTCCCTCCGAGGGAGTCTTCTTCCCCGCGTTCCTCCTCCCCCTGCCTTCGAGTGCGCTGCGTAGCTGATATCACGAACCCGATCTGGGGGCTGGGCGTGGCGCACTGAGCGTGCTGGGGCGTCTGGCGAATGACTGTTGTCAAACCAAATTTGAAGATGCGGCCCGGCCCCCCGTGCCGTCTCCCGGCCCCCCGTGCCGTCGAACGGCCCTCCTAGAGGCTTCGCGTTTACCCCATGGCCACAGAAGTAGCCGACCCTAGGAGCTGCGGGGCCCCAGCGCATGTAGGCTTTGGAAGGCCGTCATCTGAGCGCACGCTTGGGCTCGATGGGGGGGTTACGGGGGTGAGGTGTCGGTAGGGCCCTACGAGAGATTCATGTGACCTTCCATGGCAGCAGCCAGCCATATCGGTAGGTGTGTCTGATATTTTAAGCATGCCTTTTCGAAGGATGCTAGGCTCGGGAAGGCAGTTGTATCCGTTCACACAGGTATGGGGGTGTGCCTTCAAGGGGTGGGCGGAATCTGCTTTCTTGCATTTCGACGTAACTTGGATTTCAAAGGCATTTCATGCCGGGACTTATGCTGAGGATGGAAACACCAATTTTAAAAGGAATGTAGGCTTTGGAAGGCTGTCATCTGAGCGCACGCTTGGGCCCAACAGGGGGTCACAAGGGTGAAGGGTCCGCAGGGCCCTACGGCAGATTCATGTCACCTTCCATGGGATAGGCCAGCCACGTCGGTAGGTATGTCTGGTAATGTAAGCATGCCATTTCGAAGGATGTAAGACTCGGGGAGGCTGTTGTATCAGTTCACACAGGTATGGGGGTGTACCTTCAGGAGGTGGTACACTTCTTGCATTTCGATGTAACGTGGAATTTAAAGGCTTTCATGCCGAGCCTTACGCCGGGGTTGGACACACCCATTTTCGAAGGAATATGGGCTTAGGAAGGCCGTCATCTGAGCGCACGCTTGGGCCGTATAGTGGGTAACTGGGGTGGGGGGTCCACAGAGCCCTACGGCAGATTCATGTCACCTTCCATAGGAGAAGGCAGCCACGTCGGTAGGCTTGTCTGGTAATGTAAGCATGCCTTTTAGAGGGATGTTGGGCCCGGGAAGGCTGTTGTATGAGTTCGCACAAGTATGGGGGTGTACCTTAAGGAGGTGGGGGGAAACGGTTTTCTTGCATTTCGATGAAACTTGGATTTGAAAAGCTTTTCATGCCGAGACTTATGCGAGGGATGGACACACCCATTTTCGAAGGAATGCAGGCTTTGGAAGGCCGTCATCTGAGCGCACGCTTGGGCCCAATAGGGGGGTCACGGGGGTGGGGGGTCGGTAGGGCCCTACGACAGATTCATGTGACCTTCCATGGCAGAGGCTAGCCATATCGGCAGGTGTGTCTGGTAATGTAAGCATGCCTTTTCGAAGGATGTTGGGCTCGAGAAGGCTGTTGTATGAGTTCACAAAGGTATAGGGATGGCCCATCAGGGGGTGGTACACTTTCTTGCATTTTGATGTAACTTGAATTGTAAAGGCTTTTCATGCCGGGACTTATGCCGGGGATGGAAACACCCATTTTCGAAGGAATGTGGGCCTTGGAAGGCTATCATCTGAGCGCACACTTGGGTCTTATGGTGGGGTTACTGGGGTGGGGGGTCGGTAGGGACCTACGACAGATTCATGTCACCTTCCATGGGAACGGCCAGCCATATCGGTAGGTGTGTCTGATAATGTAAGCATGCCTTTTCTAAAGATGTCAGGCTCAGGAAGCCAGTTGTATCCGTTCACAAAGGTATGGGGGGGTACCATCAAGGTACATCCCCATACTGTGGGCCTCCGCCAGCCTGAGCCGCGACGCGGCGAGGCGGCGCCTGAGGCGGCAGAGGACGGCGAGGAGGGGCGGCGCATGGCACGCCGTAGGACTGGTGGTGATGAGGGTGGTGTCGCCATGCCTGCTGCTGCTCCGGCCGCGGCGGGTGGGGGCGCGGGGGCTGCAGAAGCTGTTGGTGGTGGGGGAGCTGGAGGAGCGGGTGCGGGTGGAGGGGGCGGGCAGACGCAGGCCCTGGCCACTACTGGGGGGGCCACTGGTCGTGGAGAGGATGGTGGTGGATGGGTCCGCGGCAAGGTTCATGCCTTTGCGTACGCGCGGGGCGGACCGTGCATTGGGCCCGTCGACAACCCCGGGATCACCAGCGGACTCAGGGACGCCATCCACTGCGAGAGCTTCCCGACAGCCGACGCAGCGCAGGAGTGGATCATGGACATCCTCAACGGATACACTGTCCAGACCCCCGTCGTGAGCAAGCGGGGCGGGCATCACGACTGGCCGATGGACCATGTCAGAAACATCCTCAATGCGGCGGGCTGCCCCGTGATGCCGGCGCTGCCGGACGACTGGCGCCTGGGTAACCCCCTGCCAGATGGCCACCCGTTCATCGTGCACGGATGACGCCACCTGCTGGACAGCCTGCGCGCGGAGGCCGCTTTGCCCCCGGCCTCCGGGTGGGCACGCACAACGTGCGCGGCCTGCGAGAGGGGCCCAAGCTGGTGGATCTCATGCGAGTCTGGGCGCACGACCGCCGCCTCGATGTGGTGTGCCTCCAGGAGGTGCATATTGCAGCTGATGACGTCGCGAGGATGGATGGCGTCGACCGGTACGCGTCCGGCTGTGCCTACCACCTGGGGACTGAGTCCTACACCTTCTTCTGGGGGGGCGGCGCGGGGACCTTGGCTGGTGTCGCCATCCTCGTGCGGTCGGACCTCGTGGCAGTGCTCCAACCGTTCGTCCAGGCGGATGGCGACGGCCGGCTGATGGTGATGGATATCACGTGGGGTGGTGGGGGCGCGGGTGGTGGGGGTGGGGGAGCTGGAGGTGGGGGAGCTGGGCGGCTGCGCCTCGTCAACGCGTACCTTCCGGCCTCGCAGCCGAACCGGCCAGCAGTGCAGGCGGCGTTCATCGAGGAGCGCATCCGACCGCTTGCTGCTGGCCATACACACCTCGTGCTCGCAGGCGATTTCAACTTTGTCGAGAGCCCACGTGACCGCGCCCGCTCTGCGGGGCCCCTCGAGTGGCGCGACTGCGCCCCGGCGGCGGCGATGGCAGCGCTGGTGGAGGACTCCCCGCTCCGTGACGCGTACCGCCTCGTCCACCCCATGCAGAGGGGGTACACCTTCAGTGCGTATAATGCACAGGCGCGGCTCGACCGCCTCTACGTGTCGACGGCCCTCGTGCCACGCGTCCTCGGGTGCGACGCGGGGGAGTCGGGCGGGTCGGATCACCGCGTTGTGGCAATGCACCTCTCCCCCCTAGTGCCAGAGGCGCGCGGGCCGGGGCGGCCGCGTGTGCGAGCCCATTTCTGGGCTGATCGTGACCTGGCCGATGGGTTCAGGGCATGGTTTGGTCGGGAGGCAGCGGGGGCACCCACCCATGGCCACACGGAGCTTATGCGGTGGTGGCAGGCTTTCAAGCCGCGCCTGGCTTGCGAGGCCCGCCGCCTCGACTGCGACCTGGGTCGGCGTCGAGATGCTGTGTCGGTGGAGGTGGCCCGGCTGCGTGCAGACCTGAAACGAGCGCGCGCGGCCGTTGAGGCGGGGCGCGATGGGCTGGCGGAGCTCGCCGGGCTCTATGCGCTGCAGCGGCGCCTGGACGCGGCGGTGCGGCGGTACGCTCCAGCCCCGCCCGCCTGTGTGCGGCCGGGAGAGCGCGTTTCCGGGGGCATGGCGGCAGCCTTCCGCAAGCCAGCGGCGGCACGGCGCGTCGCCGCCCTCAGAGATGCGCGTGGCATCCTCGTCACTGATGGCAGGGGAATGGCTGACATCATGGCTGATGCCGTGGCGGAGGTCTCACGGCCGCCACTGCCATCCCCCGCTGATCGGGAGGCTGTGCTGGGGGCGGTGCGTGCGCACTCGCCGCGCGTGCCGCAGGCGGTGGCGGATGCAGCCGGCGCGCTTGTTGTCACACCCGCCGAGGTGCGGGCGGCGGCCACCCACTCCAAGCCTGGCACCGCCCCGGGCCCGGATGGCATCCCAGTGGATGTGTGGCGGAAGCTGGGCGAGCCAGCCTTTGAGCTTCTGGCGGCGGTCTTCACCGCGGTGGGAGCTACGGGTGGGACGCCGCCTGGATTTCTCGACGGCGTCGTTGCCTCAATCTACAAGGACAAAAACGCTGTGGATGCGGCAAACTACCGCCCACTCACCATGCTGGGCTCCGACTACCGCATCCTCGCCAAGGTGCTGGCGACGCGGTGGACGCCCCTGCTCTCTGCGGTGGTGGGACCGGAACAGACCGCTTTCCTCGCTGGCCGCCGCATCTCGGACAATATCTGCCTCACGCAGATGCTGCCTGGCCTGCTGGCTGCCAACGCGGCGGAGGGCGTGGGGCCGACGGGTGCAGCGCTGGCGCTCCTGGACTTCCGCAAGGCATACGACACCATCGACCGTGGCTTCCTCATTGCGGTCATGGAGGCGGTGGGCGTCGGCGACGGCGTGCTGGCGTGGACCCGCACCATCCTCACGCACACGTACGCGTCGGCCGAGGTCAACGGGTTCATCTCTGCGCCGCGCAAGTATGCGGCGGGCGTGCGCCAGGGCTGCCCCGCCGCGCCAGCCCTCTTCCTGTTCCTGGGGCATGCGCTCGCATGCTTCCTGCGCACATGCCCGGCAGTGGGGGTCGAGGTCGTGCCTGGCTGCCGAGTGACCTGCCCCCAGTACGCTGACGACTGCATGCCCCTCCTCCGGTCGTGTGCGCCGGCTGACGTCGCTGCACTGGTGGAGACGATGGCGGTGTTTGGCCGAGCGACGGGCCTTGTCCTCAACCTCGGCAAGTGCGGCATCCTGCCCCTGGGGTCGGCGGGGGAGGGCCTGCTGGCGGGTGCCGAGGTTGCTGGGCTGCGCGTGCTGGACGCGGGCGTGTCGCTGGGGGTGCCCGTCTCTGCCGGCTTGCCGCCCCCGGAGGGCGTCACCGGGGTGTGCCGTGAGAGGCTTGCGGCCGCGTATACCAAGCTCGCGCGCTTCCCCATGTCGGCGTTTGGCAGGGGGCACGTGGCGGCGACGTACGGGGTCTCCCGCATCCTGTTCCGGGCGGTGCACTGTGGCATGACTCCGGAGGCCGAGAGGGTGCTCTCCCGGTGGACGGCTACTCTGGTGGACAGGAGCGTGGGGCCGGACCCACCGGCAGCGCTGCCGCGGTGGGCCTCTTCGGTGCCAGGCGCGCCCGCTGCGATGCTTCTGGGGCGGCCGGCGCACGGTGGTTTTGGGGCGCCGGCGTGGCGGGAGATTGTGCACGCGCAGTGGGCCGTCCACCTCGCGTGCCTGTTTTGGGGCGTGGGCGGCTGGCGCCCCCCATCTCCTGCTGTCGGCCCCACGGGCCGGCGATGGTGGCGAGGCTGGTGGCGGCGACGGCGGCGGAGGTGGCGGCAGCGGGGGCGACGGAGGTGGCAGGGGGGCACAGCCGGAACAGCAGCCCGCGCCCCCGGCTCAGCCGGCATGGGAGCCGCTCATGGTGGAGGCGGTGCACCGCCTCTGCCCGGGGGCCCACCCGAGCCTTTTTGTGCTTATGGCGGGCCTCGCGCCTGGGCCAGGCACTCTGCCAAGCGGCCTCGTTGGTGAGTGCGTAGAACCGGCTGTGAGCGCGGCGCTGCTGGCTGGGCCGATGCGGCGCATGCTCAATGGGGTGCAGGCCCTGGGGCCAGTGGCGCGCATCCTGGGACGCGTGCAAACAGCTGAGCTGTGGGGGGCGGAGGCGCCGCTCTGGGCAAATCCCCTCCTCCAGCTGGAGCTGCCGGCTGCGCAGCGGACGGTACAGTGGCGGGAGCCCACTGGGGATGCGGCAGGGCATGCGCTCTTCAGCTCGACCGGTGCGACCTGCTGGCGGGTGGACGGCCTCGCCCGCGTGCGCGACGCCCTCCCCGGCATGCGGACGGTCACAGACCTGTGTGCGCTGTGGGCGTGGCTCGCTGCTGTCGACATGGCGCGCAGCACACGCACGGTCGACCACGCATGCCTGGCGGTGTACGCTGCCGCGGATCCGGAATGCGCGCCGCTCGTGCGGGGGCAGTTTTGCGCAGCTCTGGCGTGCGGCGCCTACGACGGGGGCAGTGTCTGGAGGGCAGTCCTGTGCCGCGCCCTTTTCCCAGGGGTGCCGCCGCCAGTGCTGGGGGATGGGCCAGATCTGCTGTGCGTGCAGCGCACGCTCGACCCCCTGTTCACGGCAGTGGCGGTCGCGCTCGCGGCAGTGCCCTCAGCCTGGGTCGAGGCGGCAGCTGGTGGAGCTGCCCTCACTCTGCTCCGGCCGCTCCGTCGCTTTCAGCCCCTCCCTCGCGCGGGCGAGCGCGCTGCTGTGGTGGAGATCCTGCGGCTGGTCGGGTGGCAGCTGCCGAGTGTCATCACGCCGGCTGGATGGCAGCGTGGGCGGCCTGGCCTCCGATCCGCAACTGCCAAACATGCTCCCCTGCCTGCGGGGGGCGGGGCCGCGGACGAGCCCCGGTGGGTTGGGTTTGCGCACGGCCCGGGCGTGGTCGGGCAGCTGACGTGCAAGCTAGCGGTGGCGCTTCAACTGCGGGCGGTTGTGGACGAGCGGCGAGTGCGGCGGGCAGCCACGGTGGAGGCGGCTCTGGCGCTTGACTGCGGGATGCGCGGAGGCCCCCGTGCAACCGACGCTCAGGTCTGCGCGGGGCTGCGCACCCTGGAGGCGGCGGTGCCAGGGCTGTGGCGGCTGCCGCTCCTCAGCGCCTGCAAGGAGCCCATCTGGCGGCTGTGGGTGAGTGGCTTTCACAAGCAGGCTGCGCTTGGAGTGCCCGAGTGCCCGTGCGGGTGGCGGTGCCGTGAGGAGGACGGGCCGCCGGCGACGGCGTGGCGTGCGCACTGCTTCTGGGGATGCGCGGTGGCGGAGGCGGTGGTGGTGGCGGTTGCTGCTGCCCTCCCTGCTCCTACGCCGGTCATCACGTGCTGCCAGGTGTGGCTGCTGCAGCCTCCCGCTGGGGTGCGTGCTGGTGTGTGGGCTGTGGTGGCAGCGCTCGTGGTGGACGCTATGGAGCGCGGATGCCGCCACCTGTGGCGCATCACGCGTCCGCGTGATGGTGTGCTGCCCCCTGATCGCACGGTGTCGGTTGAGCGGGCGGGGGCGCTGGCGACGATGGACCTTTGGAACGCGCTGGCGTCCTTTGCTGAGGGCGGCGTGATGCCGCGAGGTTGGGCGGGTGTGGTGGGCCCGACCCACCCCTATGTTGGAGTGGTGGACGGCAAGCTCATTCTGAACAAGGCGTCCTAGATCCCTGAGGGGACGAGTTATGTGAGGGGAGGTAGCGCCGCACGCGTGCGCTGGCGGGATGAGTTGTGGCTGCTGGGTAGAGTGCTGTGGTGGGTGTGCGCACCTGCTCCGCTTCCAGTGTTTTGAGGGTGGGCTTTTTTTTTTTTGTCCCTTTATGGTTTTATACCTTGGGCCCGCCCTTCATCCACTGGAGGGGTTGAGTGTGGAGCCTGCACTGTGGTGCTGCTTGCTTGGCGCCCGCCGCCGTGTGTGGATGGCGTTGCCGTGGGGCACCCCCCCTTTTTCTGTTGGCAGGTCTTCAGGACTGCTTCATCTAAGTCCCACTGGAGCTTTGGAACCGCACGTGTGACCGCCAGAAGTGGATTGTAACGAACTCATCATCATCATCAAGGGGTGGTACACTTTCTTGCATTTCGATGTAACTTGGATTTTAAAGGCATTTCATGCCGGGACTTATGCCGGGGATGGAAACACCCATTTTCGAAGGAATGTGGGCTTTGGAAGGCTGTCATCTGAGCGCATTCTTGGGCCCAACAGGGCTGTGCATTGGTCCCGGCTCCATGCATGGCGTACTTTGTCAGGTGGTGGGGGCGGGCAGGGTGGCACAATACGGGCCTTGGTTATCGTTTTTTCTCCGTATTCCGAATAGAATACGGAATACGGAATACGATACTGTGACTGGCCTTGCGCGGCATGTCATGCATGTCAAGTAAGCGATTCGTCTGACATATAACACACCTTTCGTGCTGACTCCTTACTTGACGTGCATGGCTGTTTCAGATCCGGATTACGAAAAAGTACGAAACCAATCTCCCACACTCCCCATTTTTGGTAGAATCGTCCGTTTTGAATAGTTTCGAGTGGAATCGACATCAGCTTGACGAGAGGAGTTTAGAACTGATCCTACATGTACACTCCGTCTTGTTTTACTTTGTAGAAATCCGAGGGTAAAGTCGTGTCTTCTGTGGGGGGGAGGGTAGCTCTACATGCCTGTAGGTATTCCTGTTGTGAATTCGTTGGGGTTGAGGGTGGGGATGATGAAAAATTGGAGTGTTTTGTTAGGTTTCGTAGGGCCACACCCCACGGGACTAGACGACGACGGTCAAGGAATAGGATGATGTGGCCGCTCAACTCCGCCCGCGCGCACGGCGACCTAGACCCTGGCCCTTGGCCAGTTCTCAAGTATATAGGGTGGGGCTACTAGTGCACGACTTGTGGTGGTAATGTGGTGCACGCGTGTTGACACCACGGTGACGATGTGCTTGCTCACGCACGTGTGTGGCGCCTCAATTGCAGCACTGTATTCCCCCACCATATTCCCCCATTTGGAACTTGTATTCCGTATTGTATCGCACTCAATAATTGTTTTCGTATTTCGTATCGTGCCACCCTGGGGGGGGGGAGGTCCAAATTGTTTGTATCATGTGTTCCAACATTTTCTTTTCTGGCCTCCGTGGGTGTGTGAAAAAAATTGGGGGTGGATTTGGACTCTTCTTGATGAAAGGAATCCAACGCGCCCACTCTCATGTTGAACAGAGGTCGAGGTAGGAAGTCGCAGTTTTTTTCGAAAAAGTTCCCGGACTAACCAGACCACCCCCCGTGGACTTTTCATGGGGTGGATATGGACGTAACAGGGGAAGGGGAAGGGCATGGCGCCGGTTCGGTGTCAAAATTCGAAGTTTTGGGCAGCCTGCACAGCGGTGCTGCTTGCTTGGCGCCCGCCACCAAGTGTGGATGGCGTTACCGTGGGCTACTTGTAGCTTGACCTTTTGTGGGCCTTGAGCCTTGATTCTCTGAGTCCCACTGGAGCTTTGGAACCGTACGTGTGACCGCCAGAAGTGGATTGTAAAACTCTCATCATCATCATTTTGGGGCATTGAGTCTGAATCGACTTTCCTACCCCCCCCCCCATCCCCTGGGAGAGCACCCCACACACACGCCTCCCCATGGCTCTCTCCCGTGCACCCCTCCCAGCATGGCTCATGCATCACATCTAATGAAACTGTAGCCCTGAGCGGCGATCAGACACCCTCTGGACCAGGCCGCATGGGCATGCTATGCGCCATGCAGCGAGCGGGCGCGCACACTCAGCAACGGCGGCGGCTCGCTGCGCCCACGGGCGCGGCAGCCGGGCCACAGCGGCCCTGTGTGATTAGCTGTAGGGGACCAGGCCTGTGTAGTCAGATTGTGCCTCCCTGTTGCCAAGGGCCTGGTATGGGACAGTGTGGGGCGTCACACCTGCGTCGCAAAGTGCGGAGCATGGGACGCTCTTGTCCATCGTCGCCCACCCCCCAGTCGTGTGATCACAGCTTCTTGTTGAAATTCTGTGCATGATGCCTGGGGGGCCGGGCACGCCCGCGGGCGGGTCACCTCATCCCCCAGCCGCGCACCACACACATGCGCACACAGCTTGGTATATCTACTCGACCCGAGCGGCCGGGGGTGACAGTAGGCCTGTGGTGTGTGTCTCTTTCTCTCTTTCTCCCTCTCCTTCTCTCCCTGTGGGTTGGTGTGATCACAGCCGTTGCCACCACGCCCTGGGGTCCGGGCGCGTACGTGGAGGTTTTACAGGTTTTACACGTACGCGCCCGGAGGACCCCGGGGCGTGATTTAAGGCCTAGACTACACGTTTAGGGGAGCTCTACTAAGAGAGCCCGCAAGGCCTCGCAGCGCGCCAGCCTACCAGTAAGCGCGTACGTGTAAAACCAGCCGGTGCGAACCTTACATCACTCATGCATGACCCCTGGTCCAGAGCCGGTCCAGGCTGGTCCAGCAGCCCCTGGTCCAGGCGGTCCAGAGCTGGTCCAGAGCTGGTCCATAACCAACCCACTTTGACCCGGTCCAGGCTGGCCTGGACCCGGTCCAGGCAATACCTAGGGAGTGCTGGGACCAGTTCAATGAACCACCGTCCTTAGCAATGAATGCTTAGGTAAATTGGCCAAGCTAAGGTAAATTGGCCAAGGTAACCTGGTCATCATCTAGTCAAGCCAACATACGATGGAGCTGGTGGGCCGAACACGCCAAGGAGCCCACACGCAGGTGCCAGTTGGGAAAACGGTGAGTTACTTGGTAACTTGGGTCACTGGACAGCACCAGCTGTAGCAGCTCACAGGTCGTACCTGCAGCAGGCAGGCAGCATGCCCGGCGTTTGTTGTGGTGCGATGTGAGCATGGGCGGGGTGGCATGCGGTGCATGCACATGCGCGGCACCTCACGGCTGGCAGCATGGCAGACGTCAGTTGTTGTGGCGAGGGTGCCCCGCGTGGGGAGGGGTGGGAACTGCATGCATGTTGCACACACACACACACACGCGTGCATGCTCCGCTGTTGGGAGTGCCATGCAGCGCCCATGCATGGAGTGCGCGGCATGTCACGTGTGCGCGCGTGAACCCATCAGCGCAACTTGGGAGGCAGTTGGCAGCTGCTTGGGCGTGCATGACCAGGGGATGGGGAGCTGCGAGGGGAGGGGTGGGAGCGCATGCACGTGACCCTGCGCCATGCAGACAGCGCCCATGCATGCGGACAGCGCCCACGCATGGCAGTGCCTCCCCCTCCCCTCCCTCGCCCCATGCCTGCTGCGCGCGCAGCCCAGGCCCACAACCCCACCCACGCACCGTAAGTAGCGCGATGCAGTTGGATCCGGAGTAACGACATGCAGGCCCCGCGCGCGTGCCCCGCCTCCTGCCGAGCCGTAGGATGGCGTTGCCCATCATCCGGCATCGCGGATGACCGTGTCATAGCCTGGGCGGCGACTGGGCCCGTAACGTCAACGCATGGCACCATACGTCTCAGGTGCTCTCCGGATGGCGATGCATGTCGTTGAGGTGGTCGTTTCAAAGGCCCTCGATCACGTGGCATGCTGGATCATGGCGCTGAGCAGCCTGGACGGCGGCACGCCCCGCGGTTAAATCCACCGCCACCTCATGATCAGCCCACGCCGCGAGCCTCGCCCTCGCCGCGGGACATCGGCATGATGAAGGACATGCGCGGTGGTCGGCTAAACAGCTGACCCTGGCAATCAGGAGTGTTAACACCCCACACCAGACACTACAGCGTGGGGCCCGTAACTGTAACCTCCCGTAACTGTAACCTCCCGTAACGTTACGAAGGTTACGGGACATCCCTCGAAAAGTGCCCCGCAACACCCCCACGCACAGCGATTTGTGTGAGGCAGAAAGTTGTACATGTGGGAACTTGCACCCCAGGCACCATCGAGGGCGCGCGCCACCCACGCACAACGCCTAGGGAGGTCGTTTGACCGTTGTTTAGCGTCTGGCGGGGGTGGTGGAGAGCCATGTATCGAAAAGGCCCAGGGCATTCCCCCCATGCACCCCATGCGGGCTGCCCGCGACCTCTAGAAAGGTGCCATATGGCCTAGGAACGATGATCCAAGGCGGGGGTGCCTCTGTGGGGCGGTCCTGAGCTGGTCGGGCTGTGCCAGCTGTGCGTGGGTGTGGGGCAAAACGGTTTTGATTGTTTCTCGACGATACCCAGACGTCGAGTTAGGTGGGTCATCGGGCCTTGGCGGGGATGACGCACAATGTAGTCTGAGAAAATATGAGGTTGCGGTCAGTTCAGTCGCAGGCGGTGTCGAAAACAGAGCGATCTCCCCGTGCGTGTGACCCCCCCCCCTTTCCCCCTGAGTGGAAGCCGGGCAGACGCCGGTCCGCACGCGGTCGTAGCGGTGCGTGCGTGTCGCAGCCACAATTGCGGCTTGGTACGCGCGTGCTTCCACGTACACACGCATGCATGCTCCCCCCTCTCCCCTCGGTGGAAGCCGCCCTACTGATGATGATGATGAGAGTTTTACAATCCACTTCTGGCGGTCACACGTACGGTTCCAAAGCTCCAGTGGGACTTAGAGAAACAAGGCTCAAGGCCCACAAAAGGTCAAGCTACAAGTAGCCCACGGTAACGCCATCCACACTTGTGGCGGGCGCCAAGCAAGCAGCACCACTGTGCAGGCTGCACACCCAGCCCCTCAAATGGCCAGAGGGCGGACCCAAGGTATAAAACCATGAAGGGACCAAAAAGCCCTCCCCCAGACCACCGGAAGCGGGGCTAGTAGCACAGCCGCCGCAGCACTCTACTCAGCGACCACACCGCACCCGCCACCGCACGCGTGTGGCGCCACCTCCCCTTCAAAACCACTCCCAGAGGGGATGCCATCTAGCAAGCAGTTTGGTTACAATCCACTTCTGGCGGTCACACGTACGGTTCTAAAGCTCCAGTGGGACTTAAAGAAACAAGGCTCAAGGCCCACAAAAGGTCAAGCTACAAGTAGCCCACGGTAACGCCATCCACACTTGGTGGCGGGCGCCAAGCAAGCAGCACCACTGTGCAGGCTGCACACCCAGCCCCTCAAATGGCCAGAGGGCGGACCCAAGGTATAAAACCATGAAGGGACCAAAAAGCCCTCCCCCAGACCACCGGAAGCGGGGCTAGTAGCACACCCGCCGCAGCACTCCACTCAGCGACCACACCGCACCCGCCACCGCACGCGTGTGGCGCCACCTCCCCTTCAAAAACACCCCCAGAGGGAATGCCATCCAGCAAGCAGGTGCAGGGGCGTGGGGCGGGGGGGGGCGCACCCCGTACACCCGTCGTGGCCTGGCATCTCCAAAGATCCATCCAACGCCAATTCCCACTGCCAAACCCTGAACCTTGAAACTTCAGGGCTTGCCACACGTATCTATGTAGTCTACCTGGTCGCTGTCTCCCCGACGCGCGGGCTCGCCTCAGCCGCCGAGGCCCTCCGCGAAAGGGGGACGTTGCCCCGCGAGCCGCGCGGGCACGAGCAAGGCCGGTGACACCTACCCAGCTGGTCCACACCTTGGACCTTGAAATTCTGCACTTGTGTAACACCGGCCTGGTTTCTCTACTAGTTCGTTCACTTTTCCCGTGCTCATCCTCACTGCAGCTCAGTCCCAGTCCTTGGACCAGCCTGGACCCGTCTGGACCAGGAGGTCGTACCCGGAGTGCATGGCCCCTGCGACGGCTCCACCGTTTTTGCGCTGCAGTGCGCTCTCCCTACTTGTCCAGCGTGTACCATCCCATGTGGAACGTGCGGAAAGGGGCCCTTCGTCTGGTAGCAAGAAGGTGGAAGCACAACTCGAGGAGGCAAGGAGCCCCTCCCCCCGCCCTGGCTGCTGTGGGAGTGGCGCGTGCGCGAGGAGGGAATTCAGAATGTCGCGAGCTGGTGATCCATCAGGGCATGGCTCGCCAATCAATTTCCCCTAGCCGACCATGACTGCTCGATCATCTTGCCTTACAAAAACCCAGTGTTGACACAGCACGCAACCCGTGCCAACACGCAACAAGGGGGAGGCGACGAACCACTCCTAGTCAACCACTGTACACAGTACTCGCGCAATTAGGGGAGGAGGACTGCGTCGATGACGTGGATCACGCCGTTTGCGGTCTGCGTACACATGCGCGCACACACGGTGGGGGGGGGGGGGCACGGTCAGGTGTTTGTGTTTAAGCAGTGCCAGAGCGCCCCCAGGGGCGGCCCGGGCACGCTCACATGTAAGTGCTCACATCTGCACGCACCCTCCCCGCCCCCCCCCACACATCCCAATTCCCTACCTTGAAATCCTTCTTCGTGATCTTGGCGCCGTTGACAGTACCGTTGGAGTAGGTGATGGACTTGCCGTTGACGGTCTTGATGGACATGCCCTCCTTGAGCTCGGCGGAGCTGACCTGTGGTTGGGCAGGAGGTACAGCAGTGAGTGTTACAGGCCACACACCCTGTGGGTGGATTGTGAAAACTCTCATCATCATGTGTGAGCATGCGGCATGCAACATGAGCCGTGCGCATGTGCATGTGCTGCGCGGTGCGCACGCACGTGCTCACATTCGGTATGGCAGTGGCCCTGCAACGCATGCATGCGATCGCAAATACCCCCCCCCCCCCCCTCCCATGAGTGGCTTCCTTATCCTGAAGTTCAGGATAAGGGTGGGCATGCAAAACGCCACGCCCCCCTCCCAGCGGCCCGCACCCCCTCCCCAGCGCCCCTCCCAGTGCCCCTCATCGTACATTGCCCGACACGACGTGGTAGAGGAGGATGTCCTTCATGTTGGGGAGGGCCAAAAGGTCGACCTTGGTGATTCCAAGCTTCTTGGCAGCGGCGCCAAACGCGTCATCGTTGGGCGCGAACACTGTGAAAGGACCAGCGCCCATGAGGGTCTCGCCAAGCCCAGCCTGCGTGCGGTGTGCGTTGTGGTGAAGATGGTGCGCATGTGTGCCTTGCCTTGCTTGTGTGTGCCTTCGCGTACCTTTGTCAGGGCCGATCCGAGCAAGCTGAAGTTGGCGTTGCCAGCGATGATGCCGTAAGCGTCCTTGCCAAACGTCTTCCCGCCCTCCTCTCCTCCCTTGGAGGCAACCACAACGAGCGGCCTGCGAACCGCTGGCGCCATGCGCATAGCAGGACGGGCCACAGCGCCAGAGCGGGCAGACATGCGCATGGTAGACATGGTGTAGATGGGAAATGACCGCGGCGCAGGGTGAGAGGTTTATGATCCCCACATTTTCCCACATTGTTTTGCTATACAAGCGCTGCTAATCGCATCATGCTGGGGGGAAATCAGGGGTTGGGCGTGTGAATGATGGCGAGGCTTTCGGGTGGTGGTCGCTATGTTTACATAACAAGGACGCTAGGCTGCTGGACTTCCCTGTCCTGTGTGAAAAAAACGGCAGCAACTCCCTGCCCTCCAGGTCGCCCTCTATGAGATCGCACTGGGTAACCCTTTTTATCAGATTTCCAATGCATGTTGAATGGTTGCGATCCCAGCACAGGAGCGTGAGTTGTGGCCGTTTTTGTGTTTCAAGTAAAAGGCGTACAGTGCTGCGGCGTCCCGATTTTCGCACGTGTACGGCCAGCGTATGTACGTATTTCCAAAAAATACGTACGGACGTACGCTCCAGACCCGACATACGTACGTTCCGGGCAAGCCTGGACATTACGCGTCGTTCTGGTGCAGAGCAGGACGGCCTTGTCCTTGATGATCTGGCCAGCGGTGACAGTGGGGGCCAACAGTGACGGTGGGGGCCTCGGGGGAGGGGATGTATGTCATCTTTGCCCACTTCTTCGCGCGCGCCCGCAATGATACTGATACTCGCAGTCCCGGCTGACGGCCCTCAGGAATGCGTTCCACTGCGTGTGGATGTGTTAGGAAGGGGGTCGGACGCAGCACGACGGTGCGCAGGGGAGGGAGACAAGGGAAGCAGTTAGGGGGTGCATAGGGGGTTTGTGTCTGCTGGGGAGGGGGCAGAGGGGGTGCAGCAGCAGATGGGGTCGGTGCGTGGCGGAGGTGTGTGTGTGTTGTGTGTGTGTGTGTGCTGAAGAGGGGGTTGGGGAGAGCCGTTGACAGCGTAGGCAGCCGCTTGCGTGTGTACCGTACTGATCAGAGGATTTGGTGAAACTCAGTTTGGGAGATTTTTTTTCGGATTCAAGCGTGCTTTGGTGAAACACGCTTGGGGAAGTCTGGCTGACGCATTAGCACTTGTAGATGCACGTTTGAGGAGCTTTTTTTCTGCTGCCACATGTTACACTGGGTGACCATCTATGAGCTGGCAGCTGGCCCGCTCCTCCTAGCGCTGCTCCTCCTAGCCCCCCTCCTAGCCCCGCTCCTCCTAGGCCCGCTTCCCAAGCAGCTAGACCTCCTAGCGCACGGCCCTTGTCTCAGCGCGCGCCGCCCTGCCCACGGCCTGCTGGCGCGTCTTGATGAGGCCCGCAAGGGCGAGATCAGCACCACCCTCGTCGCCGCTCCCGCCCTCACCCTCGGACGAGGTGTTGCCCTCCCCGCCGCTCTGCTCCTCGTCCTCCTCGGCCAGTGCCAAGGGACAGTGCCCTGCTCTGGGGGCTGGGGGGTCCTCCCCCCTCAATCATCGGGGTCGCTCGCGACCTCCATAGCCCCACGAATGCATGCGATGAGCCCCGCATGCTCTCTTGGGGCGGGGGGGCATGTTCACACCCCCACACAATTCACTCTTCTGTGGCCGCTACGGGTTTGGGGAGTCTCGCGGACGGAGTTAAGGCCGTGCTACGCAGTTTGGGGAGTTCCCCTAACTGAGTTTCACCAAATCCTCTGATCAGTACGGTAGCCAGGGGTTGGGGATCTGCGTGGGCAGGGGTGGGAGCGCGCGCTACGTTTTTTTATCGCTGCGTGCGATACTGTGCCTCCAGAATCAATTAATTCTACATTTTTTCGGCCATCGATACAGGCTACCCGAGTTTACGGTACTGTGCTAATATGTGCGCAATGCTAGCCCCCTAATTCCCCCTGGAAATTACCATGATAAACAGCTGTTGCTGCTGCGGTGAAATTGACGAGTCTTGATTCCCATTTGAACGCCGCTTGAATCAAGCGCCGCTTGATTCAAGCACGCCGCTCTTGATTCAAGCGGACGCCTGAATCAAGCCGGTTTCAAGCAGTTACACAGTGATAATACGTTTTGTACGCCCAGCCTGCATCCCCTGCCCCCCCGCGCCCTGAGAAGGCATGTATAATCACTATGTCCAGCTGAGATGGGGCGGGGTACGTTCGGGGGGGCGTAGGGGGTTGTCACAACTCTCTCTGAGACTGCGCGTAGTCATGGTGAGTGTGACTGCGTCGTCATGGTGAGCGCCTGGACTCCGCGCACAATGCATCCCCGACAGCCCCCGCCCCATACAGCAGCCGTATGGTACATTGGCACCCCTTCAACTGCATGGCAGCGTCGTTGGTGACCGCGCAAGTGTCTGGTGTGGGGTGCCAACACCTGACTTGGTTGCTCTGTTGATCACTGTTTAAGAGAGCTCTTTAGCCCGCGCGAGGTCATGCATGACCGTATCATCATGGTGTCGACGCCCCGCGGCGAGGCTCGCGTGGCGTGGCGGGGCGGGGCCTCAAAGCTGCCGTCCAAGCGGACCCAGCGCCATGGTCCAACATGCCACGTGGTCGTTGGTCGCTGAAACGACCATCACTACGGTCATCGTCATCCGGGGGGCTGGGCAGGAGGCGACCGAGAAGGCTACATGCAGGACGTTACGTTGTACGCCCCGCGGCCTGCGTCGCGCTACTTACGGTGCGTGGTTGTTACACCGAACCATGCACGCGGTTGTGGGCCTGGGATGCGTGCGTATCAGGCAGGGGGGGCTGCCATGCATGCACGTCTGCATGGCCACCCACTGTGTGCATGCTCCCACCCCTACGCAGTTCCGCCCACCCTCTGGCCATGCACGCTCAAGTGGCTGCTGACGCTGAAAAGGTGCGCGGATGGGTTCACTCGCATGACCTGCCCCGCACTCCATGCGTGGGCCGGCTGCATGGCGCGCCCAGCAGGCGCGTGCATGCGCTCGGAGCACCCAGGGATGCCCACGCACGCACTGGACCCGCTGCCACTCACCCACCCCCCCACCTGTACGCGCGATACTATGCAGCCCCTCCCTCTCCCACCACCTCTGTGCACGCGTGCGCGCTACCCCCCTCCCCCACTGCACGCACGATGTGTACGCCCGCCCGCCCGACACACTCACACGCCCGACACACCCGCACACGCCTGACCAAAGCATGCGCCCGACACGCAGAGCTGGCTGGGCACACACACTCGCACTGCCGTCCACCGTGCGTGCTCGCAGCTTGCAGCGTACGGGTCGGCAACGCGCCGCACCCAGGCAGCATGGCACACTACAAGGACGCTTTTGACAAGTACGGCCAGATCGACCTGTCTACCAAAATGACGATGGCGCCGCCCAAAGCGACGCTCCACCAGTTCGCGTTCATCGCTTTCAAGATCGAGAACCACCCCTCTTCCCCGGAGGCGAGAAGGAGCAGAGGGGAGCGACCCACGCCGAGCGCATCCTTGCCGAGACGATTGAGCTCAAGGGCCTGGTCGAGGTCCCCCTTGGGCGCGACGCGGGCGGCTGCGGGTGAGGCGCCATCACTGGCGTCGACATCATCTCCGCGGAGTTGACTGCCCTCCCACCCCCTTGATCACCATGCCAAACTACTGGCACACAGACTAGGCAATGTCCCACCCCACCCCAACCTCCTCCAAACTGTTGAGTGATGATAGTTGCGGGTGTATGCATGTTGCGGGCGTGTGCATGCCCAAATTGAGTGCTGATTGATCCTTGCAGTGTAGAGTGAGGGAGAAGTGGTAAGCTATCCCCATCTGTAAAATTGCGTGTTTGGGCTGTTTGGCGCCTGAAACCCCCCTGAATCAAGCAGGCCGACTATGGGCAAATCCCGCTTGAATCAAGCAACGTTCAGGCAGTTACAGTTACAGTTACATCGGCTTTCCAGCAAAGACTACCTCTAGTCCTAGGACCACCGCCTAGAACCAAGTCCAGTTCTGGCCCTAACAATTACTTGTGAGGGGCGGTAGCCACCAGCCGGCTGCCTGCCAACGTGTAGTCCCAGAGCAAAAAGGAGAGCTATTGTGCGACGCCTCCAAAATAGGTCCTAACTGCTTCCAGGGGATAGGGGGTCAAGTGGCGCTTGCCAATCTACTTGACCGCCGTGGTGGAGGGGCCGGCGCCTGAGGGGCAGCCGGACCGTACACCACGGCTCTCCACCCGACCCTATCCTGAGCACGCTCAAACGCCGTGTCCGAAAAAGTCTTCCAATCAGAACGAGTGCCACTAGTTTCGCCTAGCTGCTGAATCAGTAGCTTAAGAAAATAGTGTCGGGAGGAGGCTGGAGGCCGGCCTTGCTGCCGAGCCACATCCATTGTGCAGTCAAAAGTCGTACGAGGAAGACGAGAAGCCGGCATGCGCATCACATGGCCTAGCCACTGCATTGATCGCTTTGCCACAAGGCTCTCAATTGGCTCAGTGTCGCACGCCTGCCGAATATAAGTTAATCTGTGCCGGTCGACCAGGCGCACACCCAGAATGCGACGAAGGCAGTTAGAGTGGGCAACCTCCAATCGAGTCAGTTGTGTTTTAGTAGGGGCCCATGTTTCGCAGCCGTACAGAAAGTGGGGCAGCACGAAAGTGTTGTAAACCCGCATCTTAGACTGCACTTGCATCTTCTTGCTGGCCCAAATCTTATCAAAAGACGCAAACACGCCCAGCGCGCGACCGACACGCACACCGATCTCCTTTTCCACAGCACCACTCTGGGTTATCCAACTCCCTAGATACTTAAATGCAGAGACGGTCTTCACTTCACCACCAGTCAGCGCAAACGTGGGCAGATCCGCGACAAAACGTTCAGGCGAGCCGCTTGAATCCCGCTTGATTCAAGGCCGCTTGATTCAGGCGCGCCCTTCGCTTGATCTATTAGTTGAATCAAGAGGCCCTTTTCAAGCGACATTTCGCTTGAATCAAGCGGGATTCAGCTCCTCGAATTTTACCGACATGGGGGTGGCTGCAGCTTCTGGGGGTGGCTGCCAGGGATGTAAAGTACCTGGTACGGGTATAATACGCCGATATCTTTTTGAAGTATTAAAGGGGTACTTATGGGATGGGCTGATAAATACGCGATAAATACTGCAGAACTCCTTGTTTACAGCTATTCTAAGCATGTCTCCAGGTGCGCACGCACTCAGCTCTTACTCCCTAGTTCCCAGCAAGACCCCCAGCATTTTGTGGTTCTAACTACAGTCCCTGGGGCTCTAGGGTCTCAGTAGAAGCCTCTTGGAGGCCCTCATGAGTCAGTCACTGAGTGGAGGGGGCCTCTCATGAGGGCCTTCATGAGATATCCACCATCTCGTTGCCGTCGTCGTCGGGCATGAACGCCAGGCCCTCGTTGGCACCACAGAAATTCCGCATGGTGTTGGGACTCGGGGGGCAGACCGAGACGAGTGCGAAGCCTTTCGAGTTCGGATTGGTGTGGGCGCCTCCCACACCAAATTGGCCTTTACTCACGCCCCTCCACATGGTTTTGGATCATTCAACTTGTGTTGGAAAGCCGACAGCAAAGGCTATCCACAGCATTGCTCGGATTTCAAATCCATGCAGAACTGAGGTCCCTGGCTGTCGCTAGACGAGCCCCAAAACTTTTTATCAGCTGTACTGATGATGATGATGAGTTTTTACAATCCACTCTCTGGCGGGCACGCGTTCGGTTCCAAAGCTCCAGCAGGACTTAGAGGAAGCAGTCCTGAAGACCTGCCAACAGAAAAAAGGGGGGATGCCCCACGGAAGCGCCACCCACACGCGGTGGCGGGCAACAAGCAAGCAGCACCACAGTGCAGGCTCCACACTCAACCCCTCCAGGAGACGGATGGCGGGCCCAAGGTATAAAACCATGAAGGGACCAAAAAGCCCACCCTCAACCCACCGGAAGCGGGGCCGTTGTGCACACCCGCCGCAGCACTCCGCTCAGCTACCACATCACAACCCGCCAGCGCACGCATGTGGCGCCACCTCCCCTCAAAAGAAACCATCCTCTCAGGGATCTAGGACGTCTTGTTCAGAGTGAGCCCGCCGTCCACTACTCCAACAAAGGGGTGGGTCGGGCCCACCACACCCGCCCACCCGCGCGGCATCCCGCCGCCCTCAGCAAAGGACGCCAGCGCGTCCCACAGATCCATCGTCGCCAGCTCCCCCGCCCGCTCAACCGCCACCGAGCGAGCAGGGGGCTGCACACCACCACGCGGGCACGTAATGCGCCACAAGTGGCGGCGGCCTCGCTCCATGGCGTCCACCACGAGCGCTGCCACCACCGCCCACACACCAGCACGCACCCCAGCGGGAGGCTGCTCTGATCGTTTTGGGCCGTTTGCGGTATAATACCGGTACCTATGGCCCCAAACAGCGGTACTTTACATCCCTGGTGGCTGCTGGTTAGCTTCCGGGTAGCTGCAGCTGCTGGGTGGCTACTGGGTTGGGCACCGGCGTTTGGCTTACAATCTGCGATGTTTCTGTTAACTCTCTCGGCTAGATACAGAATGACTTCAGAGCCTGTGCATGCTGAGCCTTCTCGACTTGAATCTTGCGTGAGTTGGTGAATAGCAGCCCCACCGCCGGACACTGCATGTCAGCGCCCGCCGCGTGGGCAGTGCACTGCACCACACGCCTCGGTGATGAGGGCGGAAGGGGGGAGGGAGCACGCCGTCACAGCTGACCAGTCAATTGCATCAACCGGTATGGCGCCCGCACGCACGTCACGTCCTTGTCGACACACTCGAAGCGCACGCACACCATGATCGAGGTGATGTCCTCGAGCACGCATGCGATGCCCATGTAATCAGGCACGTTGGCAGGAGCAGCCGGGCACCACGGGGAACACAAGGTCGCTGTGCGTGTGTGTGTGTGTGTGTGTAGGGTGGGTGAGGGACAAGGCGGATACGGCGAGGGCGGCAGGCGAGGGGGTGGCAGACGAGGGGGTAGCAGACGAGGGGGGGGGCAGGCGAGGGGTTGGCAGGGTTGGCAGGGGGTGGCAGTCGGGGCCGGCAGGCAAAGGGAGCAGCGAGTACTTACCCCTTGAACAGCGCCGGAGCCGGAGCGCGCGTACTTGCTGCTATCGCTGATCCAGCCAACATTTGTCTCCACCTTGTTCTTGCAGCTCT
The DNA here is from genome assembly GCA_016618255.1 of Chlamydomonas sp. UWO 241. Classification (NCBI taxonomy): domain Eukaryota; kingdom Viridiplantae; phylum Chlorophyta; class Chlorophyceae; order Chlamydomonadales; family Chlamydomonadaceae; genus Chlamydomonas; species Chlamydomonas priscui. The sequence goes on along the minus strand of VFSX01000013.1, from coordinate 327,097 downwards.
TGGGCGAAACGTCGCCGGCGCTGTCCACGTCGTCGGGCACGTTGCGCGCGTTCTTGAAGAGTTTGATCATCTCCTAGGGGTGTGGTGTGGTGTGTGTGGTGGTGGGTGTGTGGGGGCATGTGCACACGCAGAGTTGGTGGGTTGGTCGGTGCGCACATGCACGCAAGGTGTGAGGGGGGGAGGGTGCATGCACACACGCAAAGGCAGTTGGGTTGGCGCACCCAAGCGTGTACACACAGATGAGGACGGTTTTGTGCGCCTGAGCGTGCACACGCAAGGGGAGGGGGGGGGCGGAGGCGGCCCGCAAGCGCCCACGCCGGTGGGCTGGCTGGCACGCACGCAAGGGGGTGTGTGTGTGCGTGTATGTTTGGGGGGCGGGGAGGGGGGGGGGGGGGGCACTCGCACACAGGTTGGGGTGGGTGGTCGCGTGCAAGGGGGAAAGAGGGGAAGCCTTACCGCATCATCATGCACGCCGCGATCATCATGCACGACCACCTGGGGTGATCGATCGGCGCGATATCATCAGCTTGTCCGCAGAAATCTTGCGCTGACCACGTTTGGTCCAATCTGAAGGAAGCATACGGAGTTTGGGTTGTTGGGCTGTGGGGCGGACGGTCATGCACACGCGGCATGCACCCAGCGCTCGCCATGCGACGCGAGCATGCATGCTCCGCTCACCATGCGCCGCACAACGCGTGCAAGCCTCTGCACGGTCCGCATCCACCACAAGCATGCCAGTGGTGCGGCTTTCTTTGAACAGCTGTGTGCGCAGCTGAGCATTCAAGACTTGACCTGGCGCTTGCATGCTTGACCTGCCTGGGCAGCCAGCGTCAAGCAGCCCCACGCGCGCGACGTTCAATGAGCTGCGATCCGCATAACGCATGCACGGAATCGCATGCTGCCTCGATCACGAGCACACGCACCCATGCGTTTGGAGGGGTCCTCAGATGTGTGAACGAAGGGCCTGCGGTCCTTCGTGCACACAATTATGGCGCTTGTGTAGCTAATTCTCTCGTCTTCCTCGGCATCGCCTCTATGTGTCGACACCAGTTATCTAATCGACGCGTCTGCGCATAGTGTCGTTTTTTGTAGCCTGTTGCATCAAACTCAGGCAACCTAAACACGCTGTTGGGCTAAAGCATAGCAACGGAAACCCGCAGATTTCTAAATCTGCCCATGTCAGCGCCCAATCCAGGCTCATGGCAAGGCCTGGATCCCGAAGAGGCCGGACGTAAGAGGGCATGGAGCCCACTGACCTGCCATGCATGCCATGCCAAGCACACCATGCTTGCCATGCACGCACACCATGCTTGCCATGCATGCACACCATGCTTGGATGGGGGCACTCACTGTGGCCGAGGAGACGCTGCTTATTCCCACGCGTATCGTCATGACCACAACCGCGCAGTGCTGGAGTGCCTGATGGAGGCGAATGGCGTGACCAAGGACACTCTGCTCAATTGTCCGGAGAGCGTCACGCACCTGGAGATGTTCCTGGTGGACTACGAGCGGGTGCGAGGCATGCTGCAGGTCCCACATGTGCACGACAGGCTCGTACCCGGAGCAGGGGCTTGCAGCTGGGTTACATTTGCTGCAGGGTCAGACTGCTGATCTGCGCAACACCCAATGCAGTTGTACGGCTCGCAGTTCTTCCCAGGGCTGACGTCGCTGTCCATCATGGGACTGGTGAGGAGGGTTGACTGCGGAAATGCGCCATGCAAGTGCATGCATGGTGTTGCAGGCACACACACGCGTGGTGTTGCAGGCACACACACGCTGCACATAAATACGTGCACATGCTGCTCACCAGACCCAACTGCTTCTGGTCAGGCGGGCACTTGCAGCTGAAGGGGGCCGCACTGCGCCTGCTGCACTGCACGCACAGGATATCTCGGAGATCGAGTCCCTGGAGCCGTGCGTGCTCCTTCAGCGCGTGTTCCTCATTGAGAACCGCATCAAGCGCCTCGACTGCCTGGGGCAGCTGACGCAGCTGCGTGAGTTGCACCTCTACTCCAACAGCATCAAGCGTGTTGAAAACCTGGAGACACTAGAGCAACTTGAGGTCCTCCACCTCGCCGACAACTACATCAGCGTCATCGAGGGCCTGTCGCGGCTCACGCGGCTGCGAGAGCTCAACCTCGCGCGCAACGACATTGCGCACGTGGGAGATGCGCTTGCTGGCAACACGGCGCTGCAGGTGTGCTGGTGCTTGCTGCTGCAGCTCGGCTGCTGCTGCGGCTGTTGCTGCGGCGGCGGCGGCGGCGGCGGCGGCTGCTTGCTGCTGTGACTGCTGCTGCTGCTGCTGCTGCTGCTGCTGCTGCTGCTTACAGTTGCTGCTGCTGTGTCTGCTGCTGCTGCTGGCTGCTGCTGCTGCTGCTTGCCGTTGCTGCTGCGGCTGCAGCTGCTTGCTTGGTGCTGCAGCTGCTGCTGCTGCTGCTGCTGCTGCTGCTGCTGCTGCTGCTACACATGTCCACGCAGGCCTTGCGTCTCCCCTCCCCACACGCACGTACACACACATACACACGCACTCACACACACACACACACACACACAACCATTCCCTCGCAGGTCCTCAACCTGTCTGACAACAGAATCGGTTCCTTCAAGGAGGTGCGCTCGCTCTCGATGCTTCCTGCCCTCGTGGACCTTTGCTTCGCCGACCCCATGTGGGGAGACTGCCCGCTGGCGGCGTTTTGCAACTACCAGACGTACGTCCTCTTTGTGCTCCCCAAGCTCTCCTCCCTGGACACGCTCCTCCTCGCGGACGAGACCAAGGCGCTGGCAGAGGCGACGTTCCTCAAGAAGCAGATGTACTACAACATGCGGATCAAGACGATGCACCGCAACACGCGCAACCTCGTGCGCCTCGCTGGCGAGGGCCGCAAGGCGTACCAGACGCTTCACCAGGGAATGTTCCACCGGCTGGAGCTGGCTCAGAGGGACATTGCGCGGGAGCTGGGCGAAGGGGAGGCGTACGGGGGGGGGAGGCTTGAGGCAGGCCAGGCAAAGGCACTGAAGGAGAAGCTGGAGAAGATTGACGCGAGGCTGCAGACATACAGCCAGGTCAGCATTGGCACGCACACGCATGCTCCCCGTCCTCGCCCTCAACTGTCCTCCACCACGCCACAGTCGCGGCTGCCGCCCATCTCGCCCCCTTCCCCCCCGGCACACACACTTACGCACGCACGCGTGCATGCACGCGCACACACACACTCACACACACGCACACACATGCTCATGTACGCACACACGTGTGTGTGACAAACGTGTGCACACACGCACTCAAACACACACACGCACTCACACACGCCCACCCACCCACCCACCCCTCCCCCAAGGTCAGCGCGGAGACGGGCGACGTGTTTGACGCGTGCGCATCTTTGGCGTATTGCCTCATGGACGGCGTGATGAGCCGCATGATGCTGGAGCTGGACACGGCGGGCAACATCCGTCTGGAGGTCGGCAAGGCCACTGACCTGTGGCACTCGTCGTGCGTCGACCTCTTCAACTCGCGCTTCGGCGCGGCAGACCTCGAGGTGTTTGGCGTGAGGGGCGCGGCGGTGCTGAGCGTGACGCGCGTACACAACCGCTGGTTGCGCGGGCGGTTCGACCGGCGCCTGGTTGACATGGTGGACATGAGCGACCCCACGTACAAGCGTTCGCTCGAGTATCTCTTCGTGGGGGAGCACCCCGCGCTGGAGGGCGAGCTTGACAGAGTGGTGGAGCACGGGTTCCGTTCGACCGACTCGCTCGCCGCGGCTGGCCTTGACGGTGCAGTCATGCTGTCCAATTCGGTGTACCTTGCGGAGGCGACGCGGTTGGCGGTGGCGGTCGAGCGAGGAGGGGTCGGCAGAGGAGGGGGCGGGTCAAGTGGGAGGGCGGTGCCAGGAGGCGGCGTGGCATTCGGTCGCATCATGGTCGTCAAGGCGTACCTCGGGCGCACGCAGTCCGAGGGGTCGGTTCCAGGTTCCAGCGCGCGGCCGGCAGGGGGCGGGCGGCCGCTGATTGGTAAGGACGGGAAACTCTCTGTCGCCGCGACGCTCGAGGGCCCGCGCATCCTGGCTTCCAACTTCCCAGATGTGAATTCGGTGTACCGCTCCAAGTCGAGCGACTCAAAGCAGCGGCTGTGGTGCGTGTCCTCCTGTTGCGCGCCTGCCTCTGCGTAGACACACGCTTGTCTCGCACACACACACACACACACATTCACACACATACACACAACACGGATGTCATATGCGCCAACGTGGGCGTCCGACGGACTGTACTATTGGCCGTCACACACACATACACACACACACACACACCTCCGGCCAGCGGCTTTGTTGTGTGGTGATGTGCGCCCTCGTGCTACATGTGCCACCCCCTCACCCCCCTACTGCACCCTGACCCGACATCCCCTGCACCCTGACCTGCACCTGACCTGACCTGCACCTGACCTGACCTGACCTGACCTGACCTGACCTGACCTGACCTGCACCTGCACCTGACCTGACCTGCACCTGACCTGACCTGACCTGCACCTGCACCTGCACCTGACCTGACATGCACCTGACCTGACTTGCACCTGCACCTGACCTGACCTGCACCTGACCTGACCTGCACCTGACCTGACCTGCACCTAACCTGACCTGCACCTGACCTCACCTCACCTCACTTGCACCTGCACCTGACCTGACCTGAACCTGACCTGACCTGACCTGCACCTGCACCTGACCTGACCTGCACCTGACCTGACCTGCACCTGACCTGTCATGCACCTGACCTGACCTGACCTGCACCTGCACCTGACCTGACCTGCACCTGACCTGACCAGCACCAGACCTGACCTGCACCTGACCTGCACCTGACTTGACTAGCACCTGATCTGACCTGCACCTGACCTGCACCCTGACCCAAAATCCCCTGCACCCTGACCTGCACCTGACTTGACCTGCACCTGACCTGACTTGCACCTGACCTGACCTGCACCCGCACCTGACGTGACCTGCACCTGACCTGACCTGCACCTGACCTGACCTGACCTGACCTGCACCTGCACCTGACCTATCCTGCACCTGACGTGACCTGCACCTGACCTGACATGCACCTGAGCTGAGCTGACCTGCACCTGCACCTGACCTGCACCTGACCTGACCTGACCTGACTTGCACCTGCACCTGACCTGACCTGCACCTGACCTGCACCTGCACCTGACCTCACCTGCACCTGACCTCACCTGCACTTGACCTGCACCTGCACCTGACTTGACCTGCACCTGACCTGACTTGCACCTGACCTCACCTGCACCTGCACCTGACCTGCACCTGACTTGACCTGCACCTGACCTGACTTGCACCTAACCTGACCTGCATTCGCACCTGACGTGACCTGCACCTGACCTGACCTGCACCTGACCTGACCTGACCTGACCTGACCTGACCTGCACCTGCACCTGACCTATCCTGCACCTGACGTGACCTGCACCTGACCTGACATGCACCTGAGCTGACCTGACCTGCACCTGCACCTGACCTGCACCTGACCTGACCGGCATCTGACCTGACCTGCACCTGACCTGACTTGCACCTGCACCTGACCTGACTTGCACTTGCACCTGACCTGACCTGCACCTGACCTGACCTGACCTACACCTGACCTGACCTGCACCTGCACCTGCACCTGCACCTGCACCTGCACCTGCACCTGCACCTGCACCTGCACCTGACCTGACCTGACCTGCACCTGCACCTGACCTGACCTGCACCTGACCTGACCTGCACCTGACCTGACTTACACCTGCACCTGACCTGACCTGCACCTGACCTGCACCTGACCTGCACCTGCACCTGACCTCACCTGCACCTGACCTCACCTGCACCTGACCTGCACCTACACCTGCACCTGACTTGACCTGCACCTGACCTGACTTGCACCTGACCTCACCTGCACCTGCACCTGACCTGCACCTGACCTGACCTGCACCTGACTTGTTCCTGCACCTGACCTGACCTGCACCTGACCTGACGTGCACCTGACATGCACCTGCACCTGACCTGACCTGCACCTGACCTGACCTGCACTTGACCTGCACCTGCACCTGACCTGACCTGCACCTGACCTGACCTGCACCTGACTTGACCTGCACCTGACCTGCACCTGACCTGACTTGACCTGCACCTGACCTGACCTGCACCTGACCTGACCTGCACCTGACCTGACCTGCACCTGACCTGACCTACACCTTACCTGACCTGCACCCTGACCCGACACCCCCCCCTACTCCACCCCGATCCGACATCCCAAACAGGTATGTCCTCGACAGCATGCTCGTGCTCCCTGAGTACATCGTCGAGTTCAGCTACGCCCTCGCACCAGACTCCCCGCTCATGCGTGCGACAAGCAGCAGCCGTGCGGCGCTCTCAACGCCGGCGCCGCCAGGTGGGAAAAGCTGTTCGGTGTGGTTAGGAGGGAAGGTGTGGTAGGTGTGGGTAGGTGTGGGTGTGGTAGGTGTGGGTGTGTGGGTAGGGTGTGGGTAGGGTGTGGTAGGTGTGGGTAGGTGTGTGTGTGTGTGACAAACACGCCTTACTTGGTGACGGGAGTGCGGCGCCCTCGCTGCCGACCTGCTGAACGGCAGGTCCTCTCTTGGCACGGCAACCATGTCCGTCTCGATAAACTGCAGTGTCACGTACAATTAGATTGGATGACAGGGGCAGACCGCCACAGGTCGACTGTCTTCAAACGGTGGGAGACCATACAGGGAGGAGGGAGGAGGGGGGGGGGGGCACCAGGGGCATGCTCTCTATACAACGGTACTGTCAGGTGAGAGAGAGCCTTCGTTGTGTGTGTGTGTGTGTGTGTGTGCTTGTGTGTGTGTGTGTGTGGTGCGTGTGGGTGGGTGGGTGGGTGGTGGGTGGGTGGGTGGGTGGGTGTGTGTGTGTGGGTGCATGTGTGTGTGTGTGTGTTTGTGTGTGTGTGTGTGTGTGTGCATGCATCCAGACAAACATCCACACCATTCCACACACGGACTTCCTCACCAGGACCTGGTAGCTGACCTGAAGGCGCTGGCCCATCCACATAACACATCCACGCCACCCACATCCACACACAAACAAACACGTGCACACACACATACGCAGACTCCCTCCTCAATGGTGTCCTCGATGGTCTAGAGGCTGATCTGAAGGCGTTGGCACGGCCACTGGCGCCATGGCTGGCGAGCCGCCACGACGCGCGCGCGGCGATGGGCAAGGCTGCGGAGGTGGCGTGGACGACCGAGGTGGGGTGTTCCTCGTGTGCGCATGTGTGCGTGTGTGTGTGTGTGTGTGTGTGTGCGTGTGTGTGTGTTTGTGTGTGTGTGCGTGTGTGCGTGCATATGTGTGTGGGGGGGGGTCGCCAGCAGTGCTTGCCAGTGGCGTTAGCTTGCATGCACACGCACCCGCACACCCTGGCCACCCTGGCCACCCTGGCACACCCTGGCTACTCATAATCCGTCGTTGCGCACTCACGAGTACGCACGCAGGCCAGCGACGTCGATTCCCTGCTGTCTGCCCCGCCCTCCCTCGAGCCACGCGCCCAGCTGGGCGCCGTGTCGGACGACGCGCTGTGCGCGCACACGCGCGTGGGCGCTAGCCAGCTGTCGGGGCTGACCTATTTGAATCTGCACAATTGTTTGCTGAAGAAGATTGAGGCGCTGTCGGGGCTGCGGTCTCTGAAGGTGTGTGTGTGTGTGCGTGCGTGCGTGTGTGTGTGTGCGTGTGTGTGTGTGTGTGTGTGTGTGTGTGTGTGTGTGTGTTTCTGTGTGCCTGTGTGCCTGCGTGCCCGCGTGCCCGCGTGCCCGCGCGTCTGCTGGGTGGGTGGGTGGGTGGGTTGTACGTGAGCCTGCACAGCTGCTTGCTGAAGCGGATCGAGGCGCTGCCGGGGCTGTGGTCGCTTTGAGTGGGTGCACAAGGGGAGGGGGGAGAGGGGGAGGGGGGCAGGGGGGGGGGAGCTGGCACGTGCACACGCGCCCATGCACACACAACGCGAGCATCACACACACGCGCACACATGCACAGGTGCTCGTCCTGACATTCAGTGCGATCACGCGCATCGAGGGCGTGTCTGACCTCACACCACCATCTCTCTCTCTCTCTCTCTCTTTCTCTCTCTCTCTCTCTCTCTCTCTCTCCTTCTCTGTGTCCCTCCCTCTCCCACATGCACACACACGCACAGGTGCTCGTCCTGACATTCAACGAGATCACACGCATCGAGGGCGTGTCTGACCTCACGGCACTCACGCGCCTCGACCTCGCGCACAATGCGGTGCGGAGGGTGGAGGGCATCAAGGGACTGGGCGCGCTGCTGGAGCTCGACCTGAGCAGCAACCTGGTGGGTGGGTAAATAAAATGCTCCAAGTGTTTGTGTACAAGGCAAGGGTGGGAGGGGGCTTTGCTGAAAACTCAGAAATGGAACACATGCTGGGATCTCGTGTCCTTGCTGTGAACGTTACAAAGCCGTCGGATTTTTTGAAATTTGACAACTGGGGGCCGAGATATGAGGGCTCAAAGTTTGGGGTGGGGTTCAGAGCATTCTACGGGGGATCCAGAGCTTTATTTCCAGTGGGCCGTTTTAAACGGGAAGACCACCATTGGAACCGCCTTGATGAGAGGAGCACAACGTGAACCCTGGGTGGGGTCCACACCTCCTCAATGCCCCAACTCCCACACGTGCTCCCTGAGGTGCACCAAGTGCCCACCTAGGGATTTGGGCACCTTCACGGATTGTTATGGGACCAATGCCACCTGAATCTCCTTGGAGAGCACAGAAAAACACTTCATGAGAGTCAACCCTGAATTTGCCTGGAAAATATGAACTGGAGGGCCCACACTCCTTGGTGGCGGCCAGCGAAGCCATGGCTACATTTGGAGGGGTATGGCTACATTTGGGGGGGGCTATGGCTACATTGGAGGGGGGGGGGGAGGTAGTTTGGCTATCTTCTGGTGCCATATACATTGCGATGGACAGCTCTTAGGGACCCCTACTGTAAGGAAGACATGCGACTTGGTCCCGACTCAAGTCATGGCGTATTTGGTGAGGAGGGAGGGGGGGGGGTATTTCTACCTTGTGTTCCCATGTGTTCCATAACTTAATTGTCAACCCATCCCCCCCATCGCTGCAATGTGTGCTAAAATATGTTCTTTGCATAGTACCGCACATCTGACACACAACTGGCATCCACACCTCGCCTCGGGGCACGCCTAGTCCACGACAGTCATTTCATTTCGATACGTACGCTCCTAGCTATAGGGGTCTTCTGCACTCTCCTTCTAGCTTCTCTTGTTAGAGAGCCCGCTAGCAGGGCAAGTCAAAGCACCCACCACACGCACAAACGCACACGCACATGGACACACACGCACGCAACCAGGTTGCCAAGCTGGAGGAGGTGTATGCGATCAAGAAGTACTCCCCACTCCTCACGGCGCTCGACCTGTCAGACAACCCCCTCTGCGATGACAAGAGCTACCGGCCGACGGTCCTGCGCAAGCTGCGCTCGCTCGACAAGCTCGACCGCCTGTCTGTGTCCCCCGCTGATAAGGCCGCGTTTGCCGACACCGCGGGAGGGGTGAGCCCGGCGATGGTGGCGGCGGGGTCGATAACGGGCGGGCGCTGGGCGAGCTGTGACGCCGGGCCCGCGTGCCCCGCCCCGTCCGCGGTGCTCGACCTCGGCCGCGTGGTGGAGCTCAACCTAGAGCGCAAGCACATACGGAGGCTGCAGAACCTGCAGGGCCTGCGCGGCCTGCGCTGCGCGTCGTTCCTTGACAACCAGGTCTCGCACATTGAGGGGCTCGAGGACTGCACCTCGCTAGAGGAGCTGTCCCTCGAGGACAACCGCATCACGGTCATCGAGGGCCTGCATCACCTCCGCAGGCTGCGCAAGCTGCTGCTGGGGCGCAACAAGATCATGCAGCTCGACCTCATGGCGTGCGTGACCAACCTCTCGCAGGTGGGTGGCGCGCGGTTGTGTTGGGGGGAGGGGGGGTATATAGGCGCAACAAGATCATGCAGCTCGACCTCATGGCATGCGTGGCCAACCTCACGCAGGTGGGTTGCACGCGGTTGTGTTGGGGGGGGGGAGGGGGGTATATAGGCGGCGGGAGGGCCTATTCTAGTGGGTGTGGCGCTTGTGTTGGGTGTGGTGATGGCTAGTGTTGGGAGGGTGAATTGTTGTCCTTACGAGGGACATTTCACCGATCTTCTATCGCACGCCATGGCTGCCACACTGAGTCTCGTCAGGCGAGGGTGGGCACGTTGGAAAGCTGGCACTTCAGGCTATCTGCTGATGGTCTTAGATATTTCAGATCCTGAAGGGAACAATCCACTTAACAACCTGGGTCTGCGGTGGGCCTATAGTATAGTAGTATGAGAGCGGGCACTGAACCCCATGACCCTTGTACCCCCCCCCCCCAACCTGCCGCCCGTGCAGCTGCGTCTGGAGGACGACGAGCTCATATATATATCGAATCGCACACGACCTGAGTCCCCCCTCACATCTGCCCTGAAGTTTAATCCCACCCGCCTGCCCCAAACCCCTTCAACCCCACACCCGTGCAGCTGCGTCTGGAGGACAACGAGCTCATATATATATCGAATCCCACACGACCTGTGTCCCCCCCTCAAATCTGCCCTGAATCTGCCCTGAATCTGCCCTGAATCTGCCCTGAATCCCACCCACCTGCCCCAATCCCCTTCAACACCCCCACCCCCGTGCAGCTGAGTGTGGAGGACAACGAGCTTACGAGCCTCGCGGGTATCGAGCCCCTGACTGGCCTTGTGGAGTTGTATGCAGCAAACAACAAGCTGGGAGAGCTGAGAGAGGTGCGGCAGGACACACACAAATGCACGCACAGGGCACACCCATCAACCAGAGGATAACGAAGTTATGGCAATGCACTGGCGGCGCACAGCAGCAGCGGGACCTCAGCTTGAAGCAATACTGGAGGTTTGTTGACAGACACATGCATGCTCTCCTCATGCATGCTCTCTCACACGCACACGCACACTCTCTCCCTTTCTCATTCTCACACTTGAAACCTTAACCTTTTTATAACATCAAAACCCTGATCCCTAAACCCCTGCACACACCCACAGCTCCAGCGCCTCCGCGACTAGCACCTCTCTCTCTCTCACTCGCTCTCTCAGTCTCTCGCTCTCTCTCTCTCTCGCTCTCTCTCTCTTACACACACATACACACACACACACACACACACACACACGCACGCACATGCATGCGCGTGCGTGCACACTCTCTCTCTCTCTCTCTGGCTCTCACTCACGCACACCCCACACGTACACGTCCCGCGCCTCTATGACCTCCCCAAGCTCAACATCCTCGACCACACACACATGCACACACTCTCTCTCACACACACACGCACACTCTTTCTTTATACTTTTCACACTTAAAACCTTAACCTTCAACCCCAAACCCTCAGCCTTCAATCTTCAACCCCCACACCACAGGTCCAGCTGGCGCCTCCACAAACAGCGCCTCTCTCTCTCCCTCCCTTTCTCTCTCTCTCGCGCACACACACGCGCACATGTACACTGACACTCTATCTTTCTCGCACACACCAGTGTTTCAGGAAGTGTTTGGCATGATGGCGGTCTTGTGATGCGGAGCCAGTTGCACAGGGCTGATTTGGATCGACTGGGGTCGATCTTGTGATGCAAAAGTGTGAAATCGACGATTTTCACACTGTCCACACAAAACTGCGTAGCGCGGAGGTCCCGCCAAACGAACTTGACGCATGCATCCGCGTCACGCCTTTCTGCACCACTGACCCACACGCACACACGATCACGCAGAAGCACATACACGCACACACACACACACACACACACACACAGGTCCAGCGCCTCCGTGACCTCCCCAAGCTCATCATCCTCGACCTGAGCGGCAACCCACTGGCCACCAATGATGGAGCGGTTGGCATGGGCCCAGCAGGCATGCTGGGTGGCGGTGGGGGTGGCGCACCAGTGCTGGACGACTACCGCCTCTACACGGTCTACAACGTGCGAAAGCTCAAGGTGTGTTGCGGATGGCAGCAGTGCCGCCCGTTAGGCGGGTGTTGGGGTCAGGGCAGGTGTTGGGGACAAGGCGGGTTTGGGAAGATTAACGGGTCTTTTTGTGGTGTGTTGCGGATTTCAGCAGTGCCGCCCGTTAGGCGTGTGCTGGGGTCAGGGCAGGTGTTGGGGACAAGGCGGGAGTTGGAGTATAAACGGGCCCTGTTGTCAACGCCACGCTTGCCTTGTTCTACGATGTCAGGGATGTTAGCAGGGCCCAACCGTCAACGGTCAATGCGGGTGTGGGGGTTGAATAGGAGGGCCCACCCGTCAACGGCAAGCTTGCGTTGCTTCACTACGTACACATGCACAGTGATTTCCTTTTCGGCTGTACACAGCCATTTGGCTGTATTCTGGCTGCACTCTGACCTTGCACACAGCTCAACCCATGCAGTGGATTGTTTGTCTGACATGCCCGCCAGACAGAGCACGCCAACAGCTTTCAAATGACCTATGTGTGAGGACAAACGGTCAACGGGAAGTCAACGGTCAACTCAGTCAAAACAAAATCCGGCTGCGGAATAATTAATTCAAAATCCTGGAAAATAAATCACTGCACATGCACAAGCGGAAAGTGTGCCGTTAGGGGACTTTGGCAGGGCCCTCTGTCAATAAGGGCCAAGGTGGATGTTGGCGCATTTAGAAGGGCCCCAACCCAGCCCCTACCTTGTACAAATGGTTTGTCTGATGATGCGGTTAACGCCCACCGTCGCCGAGGTGAGAGTTGGGATCGTGTAGCCCCCCCATCCACACACACACACACGCACACACACACACACACACACACACACCACCACCACATCTGTGCCGCACTTGCATGATGCTGGAGGTAATCTACCGTGATTGATGCGGCTGGCCCGACTTGCGGCCACGCTTGACCGCTCGCCAACCCCTTTCCGTTTGCTCGCTCGTCAGCCCCCGCGTTTGTGACGATGGCCATCAAAACGGTCGCAGGTGTATGTTGTGCAGCCATCATTGTGTAGCCATCAAAAGGGTCATAGGTGTTTGTCGTGTAGCCGTCGGCACTTGCAACTTACACATGTGGCTAAGTACGGCATCTTTATCACAGCGCCGCCTCCCCGACCACTCGCCATCACCACGGTCTGCCGATCGAGGCGGCGGAGCAGGCGGCTTTAGCAGGCCCCTCCCACGCGTGTGCCGTATCGTATCGTGCCACCATGCGCCTGTCCACCCCCACCCCACCCCTGCCCTCACCTACTCCGTACATCCCGCATCTCACCTGCCCTCACCAACCCCGTACACTCTGCGCCCCACCACAGGTGCCACCACGCACCCATCGTCCCCCCCCCCCCTGCCCTCACCTACTCCGTACATCCTGCATCCCACCTGCCCTACCACATTCAGAACACCTGAGGCGGCGCCTCAGGCGTGCCATTCCATGGCGCGGATCAGGCGGCGCCTCAGGCGTTATCCAACCCGCCTCAGGTGCCACCCCGACCGCCTCGGGCGCCCACCACCGCCTGAGGCGCACCCCGGACCGTCTCAGACGTTATGACCGTATTCCATGGCTCGGATCACGTTGGTGAGATTTTGGTAGGGCCTGCCCTCACCAACCCAGTGATCCTTGCTATGGCAGTATACCGCTCGGAGCGGAATCTGAGCGGGTTTTTTCATTAATTGCTTTGTAGGCTATTCCGCTTTTCCGCTTTTCCGCTCTGGGAAAAAAAAATTGTGCCGAGAAAAAGCGGGAAAAAAAATTGTGCCGGGAAAAAGCCGGGAAAAAGCGGAATAATAATTAATTGCTGAATCCTTCCCAAGGATCACTGCACCAACCCCAATGTACACTCTGCGCCCCACCCGAGGTGCTTGACGGTTTGCCGATCGAGGCATCAGAGCAGGCGACCGCCAAGTCGCGCTACTCGGGACGCCTCACGCGAGACTTCCTGCAGGTGCGATGCGAGAGCACAGTAACAGTAACAGTAACACGGGGGTTCCAGCTAAGCAGGCTACTCTTCTACTAGAGACACCCGCCGATACTCCAGCACACTTAAGTACTAGAGTACCGCCGGCTCCCGGCCGATAGACTACCGCTCCCGCCGGCTAGACTACCCCAAACAGCGGTCTCTGAGAGACATGTCTGGCAAGGAGCATATAGGAGAGGACCTTCCTCAGGGTCACAGTAGTGGCCTTGTGGCCAGTCAAGCCGGCAGAGCCGACTGGCGCTGACTGGAACGGTCCCCGCCTGGCAGTGCATGGCTGTCCAGCTCTCGTTTGCATGGGGCTCAGCCGGCGCCCCATGCCTCATGCATGGCCAGGTCCCACCCTCCAGGGGTGCATGGACGACAGAGTTGTCATGGAGGCTGCCTGAAGACCTTCCAACGTCAGTCACCGGCAGACGAGCGACCCCGAGGATGAGCGGTGACGAACGCTGCGATTGGTGACAACGCAACACAACACAGCGTGCTCTCAAAACGCTCACTCCTTGCTCGCCATCATGCTCACCCGCGCGCTCACCCACCACGCCCGCACACATCGCCCACCCAACAACCACTTACAGAACCATCCACACTGTCGCCACCCATCCATCCACGCCACGCTACCCTCCTCACTTTCCGACGCCCGCCATATGAGCGAAAAGCGGCCGCTTTATGAGCCGCTCATGCATAACGCGCATCCACGGAACACACACAGCGTGGGTGGGGGGGGAGGAAGGGGGGGGGGGCTGATCGCCCACCCACCCCACCTAACCGTGGTCACTCGCATGGAGTTCAGTTAGGAGGTGTGCGCGTGTGTTGGGAGGCGCGGGGGGGGGGGGCGGTGTCAGACCCAGCGCTGGTGCCGCTGTGTGTTGGGTGTCAGAATGCTCCTGCCTTGCACTAGACGGTCTTGCCCGCCCGAGTCAGGGGAGTAGGCAGGCCCCCTGTGGTAACCCACTCCTAGCCACTGTCGAGCCTTGGCCCAGCAGAGAGGCACAGGCATGAAGGGCTAGAGGGGGTCAACGTGGTATGCGCTGACAACTGGTCAGCAGGCGCGTGGGCGAGTACGCGCATGGCACCCACGTGGCCTCATGAGGGCGCTCCTATTTGAATTGGTGTGCCTCATCATGGCTGCCGGACAGTGTCATGCAACGTGCTGCTCCTAATCCTCGAGAGGAGCATGCAACATGGGCAATGCGTGAAATGAGCGTGTTACCGTAATCGCCCTTAGCCTTTACGCCTAATTAATTGCTGGAAGCCAAGCACAGAATTCGGGCGCAGAATTAAATTAATAATTAAAGGGGGGGCGCGAAAACGCGCGTTTAAGGTTTATTTGGGTGTGGATGAGGTACACAAAATAAAAAGACGAGCAGAAAAAACATTGATTTCCAGCCGGCGCGAAACTGCAGACATCAAGAAAACAAAAAAAGGCTGGCGCGAACTCAGTAACAGTAACAGTAACAGTAACACGGGGTTTCCAGCTAAGCAGGCTACTCTTCTACTAGAGACACCCGCCGATACTCCAGCACACTTAAATACTAGAGTACCGCCGGCTCCCGGCCGATAGACTACCGCTCCCGCCGGCTAGACTACCCCAAACAGCGGTCTCTGAGAGACATGTCTGGCAAGGAGCATATAGGAGAGGACCTTCCTCAGGGTCACAGTAGTGGCCTTGTGGCCAGTCAAGCCGGCAGAGCCGACTGGCGCTGACTGGAACGGTCCCCGCCTGGCAGTGCATGGCTGTCCAGCTCTCGTTTGCATGGGGCTCAGCCGGCGCCCCATGCCTCATGCATGGCCAGGTCCCACCCTCCAGGGGTGCATGGACGACAGAGTTGTCATGGAGGCTGCCTGAAGACCTTCCAACGCCAGTCACCGGCAGACGAGCGACCCCGAGGATGAGCGCGGTGACGAACGCTGCGATTGGTGAAGCGGATTTACTCTGTGTTGCCTCGGCGGTCGCCACCGCTGAAGCCGTGACGGTAGCCCGCCTCCACGGGCAGCCATCTTGACCAATGTCCAGCATGCATTGACGGGCGCCAGCTCCTCCGCTCGTCGATCAACTCGTCGAGATCGGTGCCGCATGGCGTCCTGCATGGGGGGAGGATAAGGGCCGTCTCCCAGCACGGGCCGCGGCAGCGCGAACTCAAAACTTAAAAAAAAAATCCGGGCAAACGTCTCTTTAATGACGTTGTGGATTTTTAAATCGGGGGGGGGGGGGCGCAAAGGCTAAGGGCGATTACTGTACTCCTAAAACCTGCCATTTCAATGCACACTGTAATCCTGCTCCTTGGGAGCAGCCATTGATAGGACCATCACCATCACTCCACCTGCCATTAATTGCGATGAACTCAACAGCCTCCTGCTGCTTATACCCCCCCCTTCCCCTCCCCTGCTACATGGGCAATGAGGTTTCAGTGCACGCTGCCTCCTGTCGCTCACACACAATCACAGGTCCTCAGTATGCGCGCTGCATGCGCAATGACTTATGGGCAATGCGACCAACCAGCGCCGCTGCGAACAATCTTTCAAACGTGCCTCCTGTCCGCCCCACCCCCGCCTCCTCGGCCACCGCGCCCCCCTGCAGGAGCGCCTCGGCCACACTCAGTTTGGCCGTCTGTGCAACCTCGAGCTGTCGTCGTGCAAAATACATGGGCAATGCGATCAACCAGCATGCACTGCTGCAAACGAGCTTGAACTAGCCTCCTGTCTGCCCCCCCCCCCCCCCCCCCTCCCTCTCCCCCCGCAGGAGCGCCTCGGCCACTCTCTGTTTGACCGACTACGCAACCTCGAGCTGTCGTCGTGCAAGATACATGGGCAATGCGATCAACCAGCATGCACTGCTGCAAGCTTAAACTAGCCTCCTGTCTCCCCCCCCCCCCCCCCCTCCCTCCCTCTCCCCCCGCAGGAGCGCCTCGGCCACTCTCTGTTTGACCGACTACGCGACCTCGAGCTGTCGTCGTGCAAGATACGGGATGTGGGCAGCGTGTTCATGGCGGACGAGTTCCAGCAGCTGCAGGTCCGTGTGCAGTCCGTTGCCTGCACTGCACTTGCATGCATCCCTGTGCCATTACGCAGCGTGCTGAACGCTGGCCAAACCCCCACCCCACCCCACCCACCCCACCCTGACAACCCACTCCGGAGTCACCCTCGACTCCCAATGTGTTCGTCGAGCCTCTGCCGCATCTGCACATCCTCTGAGACTTCTCCTAACCAACACCCGTACTAAACAGGAGCTCACAAACAACCTCAAACTGAGTGTGGTGCCTGGCTTGCGGTGCTGCTTGCTTGGCGCCCACCACCTAGTGTGGGTGGCGTTACTGTGGGCTACTTTTGTAGCTTGACCATTTTTGTGGGCCTGTGTGCCTGCTGCCTGATAGTCCCGCTGGAACTTTGGAACTGATTGTGACCGCCGGCAGTGGATGTGTAACACTGCTCTCTCTCAAACACAGGAGCTTACCCTTGGCCCCAACGTGCCCATCGAGCTGAGCACCAGCCTCTGCCGCCACGTCACACCACGCGAGACTCTTGCCACTCTTCCTTCCTACCGATTTTCAACAACCTCAACCCATCTGAAAGCCCGCCTCACGCGGACAGCTCCTGTTGAGATGAGGCTGATTAAGCAGCAGTGAGGTGTCCCTTGCCTAGCACAACACTTGCAGTGCTCTGCTCAATCAGTCAGATCAATAGATAGTGTGCATCAATGAGGTGCACGATAGGCTGTGTACCACAGCTCAGCAGCTCCCTCAACCCCACGCACCGAGGGTGCGTACTGTCCACTCTAAACTGCAACCCCAACCCCAACCTCGACACAGGAGGTCGCCCTTGACTCCGACGCGCTCGGTGAGCTGAGCGACAGCCTCTGTCACTGCTGCACACCTTGTGAGACGCTTGCTACTCTTTCTGGCGTACGCTTCATTTGCCACGATCAACACAAACACAGGAGCTCACCCCCTCGGCTCAGACGTGCTTGTCGAGCTGAGCGGCCGCTGCACCCCATGTGCTGATTGATGCCATGAAACAACCCCAGCCCAACAACAACAAAAAACCAACCCAACACAGGAGCTCACTCTTGACTCCAACGTGCTCGTCGAGCTGAGCGGCCTCGCCCTGTTGCGCCAGCTCTCGGTCCTGAAGCTCAACAACAATCGACTGGGCGAGGAGTGCGTGTTTGTGCTGGCGCGCATGCTAGAGTCATCGCCAGACCTGCCGCGAGTCATGGCGGCATCCGGGAGGTGCGCACACGTGCACACACACACACAGAGGAACAGAGAGAGAGAAAATGACAGAAGAGAGAGGGAAAGACAGACTAGAGGGAGGGAGGGAGGGACAGAGAGACAGAGAGAGAATGACAGAAGAGAGGGAAAGACAGACTAGAGGGAGGGAGAGGACTGCCTGGGCGAGGAGTGCGTTTTTGTGCTGGCGCACTTGCCCAACTCTTCGCCAGACCTGCCGCGTGCCGTGGTGGCATGTGGGAGGTGCGCACACACGTGCACACACACACACACAAGAGAGGGACAGATAGACAGAGAGAGAGTGACAGAGAAGAGAGTGACTGAGGAGAGAGAGAGAGCAAATAGGGAAATTCAGGAACAGGGAGGGAGGGAGGGAGGGCATCTCCTGGGTGAGGAGTGCGTGTTTGTGCTGACGCGCATGCTTGAGATAACACCAGGCCTACCGCGTGCCGTGGCGGCCTGTGGGAGGTGCGCGCGTGCACACACACACACGCACACACACACGCGCACAAACACACACACACACCAGGGGTGAACCCGCCGATCGGATTCCGATGAACAGGGCGCCCGAAGGGCGCAAAACCGATGAGTGTTTTGGGGTGGGATCGGGAAAACCGATGAGTGTGAGGGCCCGGAGGGCCTGTCATCGGCGAAGCCGATGACCACTTCAAACCGATCGGACTCATCGGCTTGGGGTATTTGAGCTACCCGATCGGCTCATGGCCTCTCCTGTTCCGCCCGACGGGCCACCGCCCGTGCGTGCGCCCGACGACAACCCCGCGTCCCCCATGCTGGTCGACGACGACGTCGAGCTCGTGCCCCCGCCGGCCGAGGAGCCAAAGAAGCGCAACGCGTTTGACCTCATGAAGGCCAGCAACCTGAAGGCTGCGTCACGTGAGTGTCACATGGGCATGGGGGGTGCGCGCATGGTGCATGGGGGATTCAAAATCGAAATGGCCCTCCCCCCCTCCACGCCCTCCCTCCTCCTGCAGCCTCCCTCCCCCAGCCTCTAGCCCCCACCCAGACTACCTCAAGCCAGCCTCCACCCAGCCCGCCTCAAGCCTGGGTCCAGCCCTGCCCTGCCCTGCCCTACTGCGCCTCTTTCCAAAGCCCCCCCTGCCCCGCCTCTTTCTAAAGCCCGCCCCATCCCCCTCACTACCACTGCAGAGGCGAAGCAGCTCAAGAAGGCCAAGCACGCCGCCGCTGCCCCGGCCGCGCCCGCCCAGGCCCCCGAGCACCCGCCTCACGAGGACGTCCCCTTTATACTGGCAACACCAGTATTGACGCGAAGTACAACAATCGGTCGTACTTTACGGCGTGCGTACTCACCCTCTCCTCAGTCCTCCTGAGCCGGCAGCTCGTACAAATTCGAGCTGCCCCCTGTTTTATGCTTACGGTTGATGGCAGTACCGACTGCAGTACCGAGGATCACCTTCTTATCTATGTTGTGTACTGTGCCGAGCTCCTTGAGCCGACAGTAGAGTACCTATGTACTGTGAAGCTGTCTCAAGCCGGTGCAGACTCTATCCACGATGTTCTTATTAAGGTGATGGAGGTGCTGGAACTGGACAGCAGCCGCATGGTCGGCTTCTGCACCGACGGCGCAAACGTGTTCACTGGCTGGCGCAATGGCGTTATGACAAAGCTTAGGCGGATGAACCCCTACCTACTTACTGTCCATTGCGTCGCGCACCGGTGTGCACTTGTTATGGTGGATGTTACCACCAGAACTAAGACCACCCTTACCACAGCATGCAAAGCACTTGACACTATTACTTCCAACGTGCACCACCTGTTCTGCAAGAGCGCCAAGAGGACCAGCGAGTGGGAGTTATTTGCCAAAAAGAACTACCCCAATCTGACCCGCTTGAAGTTTCCGAATTTTACTACAACGCGTCGGTGGTCTCGCAAGGAAGCCACGCTGGTTCTGCGCCTCAACCTCCACGCTTTAATTGAATACCTGACCCTTAGGAAGCCCAGCTCAGTTGGCGCTTATGCTGAAAATCCTTGACAAAGTGTCCTCTAGCTTTGGCATGCAAATCAACGCCGCCAAGACAGAAGTGATGATTTTGCCAGCAGATTTTGTCGCGGATCTGCCCACGTTTGCGCTGACTGGTGGTGAAGTGAAGACCGTCTCTGCATTTAAGTATCTAGGGAGTTGGATAACCCAGAGTGGTGGTGTGGAAAAGGAGATCGGTGTGCGTGTCGGTCGCGCGCTGGGCGTGTTTGCGTCTTTTGATAAGATTTGGGCCAGCAAGAAGATGCAAGTGCAGTCTAAGATGCGGGTTTACAACACTTTCGTGCTGCCCCACTTTCTGTACGGCTGCGAAACATGGGCCCCTACTAAAACACAACTGACTCGATTGGAGGTTGCCCACTCTAACTGCCTTCGTCGCATTCTGGGTGTGCGCCTGGTTGACCGGCACAGATTAACTTATATTCGGCAGGCGTGCGACACTGAGCCAATTGAGAGCCTTGTGGCAAAGCGATCAATGCAGTGGCTAGGCCATGTGATGCGCATGCCGGCCTCTCGTCTTCCTCGACTTTTGACTGCACAATGGATGTGGCTCGGCAGCAAGGCCGGCCTCCAGCCTCCTCCCGACACTATTTTCTTAAGCTACTGATTCAGCAGCTAGGCGAAACTAGTGGCACTCGTTCTGATTGGAAGACTTTTTCGGACACGGCGTTTGAGCGTGCTCAGGATAGGGTCGGGTGGAGAGCCGTGGTGTACGGTCCGGCTGCCCCTCAGGCGCCGGCCCCTCCACCACGGCGGTCAAGTAGATTGGCAAGCGCCACTTGACCCCCTATCCCCTAGAAGCAGTTAGGACCTATTTTGGAGGCGTCGCACAATAGCTCTCCTTTTTGCTCTGGGACTACACGTTGGCAGGCAGCCGGCTGGTGGCTACCGCCCCTCACAAGTAATTGTTAGGGCCAGAACTGGACTTGGTTCTAGGCGGTGGTACTAGGACTAGAGGTAGTCTTTGCTGGAAAGCCGATGTAACTGTAACTGTAGGAAGGACTGCCCCGATGAGGTGTCGACGCGCTCAAAGACGTGGGAAAAGGCTAGGCTCGTTCTGTCGAAGCTCTTGAGTTATAAGCAGGCAGTCTTTTTGTATCTACAGATCGATTTGCTGAGCCCTGTCGATAAGCTTTCCAAGGCGTTGCAGAGCAACAGCTTTAAGCCCCTCGACCTGAAAAAATGTTTGACCGCCACCATTGCCCAGCTTAACGTTTTTAAGAACCTAACATTTTTTTCTGCTGAGACCTGCCCAACTGCCAAGGGTCTAGTTGATAACGTCGATGATGACCGGGTGTGGACCCCGCGCACCACCTCAGGCGCCGCACCACCTGCCAAGGTCAAGTTTTTCAAGAGCAATTTCAAGATGACCACCGCATACAAGTTTGCAGCAGATTTTGCTGACGCGGCCATTGAGAGCCTGAAGGAGAGGTTTTTCGACGACGATCCCTCCCTTGATATTCTGGCCTGCTTCACCATCTTTGACCCAGTTCAGTACATTGGTATGGGGCACGCAGAGCTAGATGACTTTGGCAACGATTTTCAGCAGCTTAAGGACCACTTCTGGTCCGGGGATGGGCTGCCCAACTCTCCCTTCTCTGCGCGCGGCGAGTCATTCATGGCCACGCTCGACACTGAGTTCAAGCATGTCAAGACCGTCATCAAGGACAGGCTGGCGCGCACCCCCTCAGCAACTATGCTCAACCTGTGGCGCTTCATTGCGCGCAGCTCCGACTCTCTCATGGTGCCCAACATCATCCTACTCATGAACGTGTACTACGTGATGGTTCTGCACACCGCCGAGGTCGAGCGTGGCTTCAGCATCCACCGCATCCTCAAGAACCGCCTCCGCAGCTGCTTCATGATCCTCATGGTGGACTCCCTGCTCCGCATCTGGCACCTTGCCCAGTCGTTCACCGGCCCGAGGGAGTCAGAGAACAACAGCCTGATCAACGAGGCTGCAGAGAAGCTGTCCGGTGCCTCCCTGCCGTCTCAGGGAGTCAACCCCCCCAGCCTCTTGAAGAGGCTGGTCGAGGAGGTGAGCCGCGTGCAGGTTTCGTTCCTTGATCGCGATCTGGACGAGGCTGCAAGGCTGCTGGAGAAGGAGGGGCTGGAGGACGTCGACCCGGCGGTCGCGTTTGATGTTGAGGGGAACATTATTGAAGAGGAGGACGCTGGTGAGCCTGATGAGCTCGAGTCCGACGAAGACGACTTCCCCCTCATTGACCTTAAGAAGCGCTAAAGCCTTTGCGCTGTCTACTGTTTTCCCTGTTGTCGCCTCCTGGCCCCACAGGGCACCCTCAGGGCCTTATTTATTTATTTATTATTTTGATTCGGAATACTTCTAAATTTGATTGATCATGGTGGTGATTTTCGCGTTGACGCACATGCAGCTAGTGAGAATGTGAGTGAGAGAGTGGAAGGGGCACTATCGTGTCTGACGTAGGTAATCTCTAGGAGAGAACGGCATGAACTGTAAAGCCACGAAGCTGTCTCTGACTCTGAGGAAGTTGTGTGAGAGACCGTATCACGGCAACAGAAGACTACGGACAGCGGGGGTCCGGGGGCGCAGCCCCCGGGAAAAAATGGCAAGCTGATGAGTCTATGAGGCCCTCTCCTGGAAAGCCGATGAGTCAGGGAGGCCCTCTCCTGGAAAACCGATGAGTGGCATGCCCCCGAATACACCCCTGACACACACACACACACGCACACACACACACACCTGCATGGCCGAGGCTGCGGCTGCTGTGTGTGCGCCCTCATACGCGCCCCATCTGCGGCTCCCTTCCATCACCAGCACACTCACATCCTCATACCGCATACTAGTTCAGTGCCCAAGGGCCTCCGGCCCTTGTTAAAACCCTGGGTAAGTAGTAGCCGAGACCCGACCCAAGACCCAAGACCCAAGACCCAAGACCCAAGACCCAAGACCCAAGACCCAAGACCCAAGACCTCAGGCCCCAGACCCAGACCCCAGACCTAGACCCCAGACCTCAGGCCCCAGACCCCAGACCCCGACCCAGACTGTGAGAGGCCCCCAAAGTTGTTGCGCGGCTGCGCCACCCGCCCCGTGCGCCCCATGTGCATGCACCCATGCACATCACCACTACCACCCAAAGCTGCATGCAATCGACAGTGCTGGTCATGAGCTTAACAATACCGCATATGTCTGCCTCATCGCGCTTCAATCTGTTCAGGTTTTCAACCATCTTGTGTGGGATTCGACAGAAAACTGCTACACTGACACGCACACACGTGCAGACATGGCCCAGTGCTGGAGGCCGTTGCAGCTGCTGCTGCTGCTGGGTGCACACCCCCGCACGACCAACCTGCACCCCACCCCACACCACCCTTCCACCACTACCACAGATACATTACCACACACACACACACAAGTCCTATACGCCATGCAAGGCGTCCGATGGACTGTGAAATTGCCACTCACAGACACACACACACAGACACACACACACACACACAGATACGGACCATTGCTAGAGGCCGCTGCTGCAGGGTGTGCGCCCCCAAGCGGGTACGAGCTCTTCCCTGTCCTGGCAGTGCTGCAGCTAGGGGGCAACCAGATTGCGAGCATCGGAAGGTGTGTGTGTGTGTGAGAGAGAGAGAGAGAGATCGCCAGCGGTTGCAGAGCACTCTGAACAGCAGACCTAGGAGGCTCTTTCAATTCCTAACTAGGCTGCTGCTGTCGCCCACCTGAAACGGAATCCCGTGTCAAGGCGGGTGACCAACCGTGCGTCAGCAAGAGGCTGAATGCCCTCATTGAAGAAGGTGTGCGTGCATGGCTCTCGCTCAGTCGCGCTCGCTTCGGCGCCGGTCTGCTGTTGCAGTTTACAGCGTGCTGTGTACAGCCGGAGGGTGGGATCGATTGGACCCTGTCGGTTGCCTATGCTGGTAGATTAGACCTCGGTGCGTGTGCATGGTGATCGTGTGTGCACGGCGATGGCGCTGCCGTGTTGGTGCACATGTGTCCCTCTGCCTCTATAAGACACCCCACCAACAAGCCCGGATGCCACCCAGGCACCCCCTCCCCTCCCCCCCCACCCCCGCCACCCACCCCGACCCCACCCGCACACACCACACCACACCACACCACTGCCAACCTGAGCCCCCAAACCTGCAGGGCCTGTCCTCCACTCACACATGCATACACACACCACCACCACCCTGAACCCCCCCAACCTCGCATGCCTGCCCCCCCCCACCCCACCCCACCCCCACACACACACCAACACACACCTCGACACACACGCCATCCCACCCTTAACCCTCCAAATCTCACATGCCCCTGCCCCCCCCACCCCACCCCACCCACCCACTCACACACCACCACCACCCCTGCCACCACCCCAACCCCCCTGCCAACCCCACAAACCCCGCACGCCCCTCTCGCATGCAGCCTGTGCCTGGGTGGCCTGTCCTCTCTGCGCTCACTCTTCCTCCAGAACAACGACATTGCGCGCATCGACGGGCTCTCTGGTCTCTCCAACCTCAAAGAGCTGGTGCTTGACCGCAACAGGATCAGGGCGATCGATGCAGACGCGCTCGCGGGGCTACCGTGAGTGTGTGTGTGTGAGTGTGTGTGTGTGTGTGTGTGTGTGTGTGCTGGACCGCAACAGGACCAGGGCGATCGATGCTGACGCGCTCGCGGGGCTACCATGAGTGTGTGGAGGGGGGGGATCGACGTGGACGGGCTCGCGGGGACGTCTGCTGTGTGGGTGGGTGGGTGGGTGGGTGGGCGCGTGCGTGTGTGTGTGTGTGTGTGCGTGTGTGTGTGTGTCTGCGTGCGTGTGTGTGTATGTGCGTGCGTGTGTGTGTGTGTGTGTGTCTGCGTGTGTGTGTGCCTCTGCGTGTGTATGTGCGTGTGTGCGTGTGTGCATGCGTGCGTGCGTGCGTGCGTGCGAGTGTGTGTGCGTGTGCAGGGCGGTCCACACCTGCTCCCCCCCACCCCCCACACCCCGGCCCCGGCCTACCCCCTTACACATGTATCTGCAGGAGCTGCATCTAGGGAAGAGAATGGCGTTTGCCAACTTCACGCAACACGCACACAAGCACACACACAGGCCCCTGTGCAAGCTACGCCTAAAAGGAGAACTGCTTTGACTTCCTGCACACACACACGCGCACACACACACACACACACACACGTCTTCCCCCTGCTGCACAAGTCCCTTTGTGAGCTACACCAAGAGGAGAACGGCCTTCGCTCCATGTCTGGTCTGCACCACTGCACCGGCCTGCACACAAGACCACGCATACACGCGCGCACACACACACACACACACACACAGGTCCCTGCGCGAGCTGCGCCTTGAGGAGAACGGCCTTCGGTCCCTGTCTGGCCTGCACCACTGCACCAGCCTGCAGGCGCTGCACCTCGGGTGCAACAGGGTGGCAGAAGCGAGTGACCTCGATCGCCTGGAGGCACTCGTGTCGCTGGTGGAGGTGAGGGGTCGGACAGGCAGGAAGACAGAGAGACAGGGGGGGGCAGAGGGGGGGGGGCAACAGGGCAGCAGAGGCGAGCAACCTCGATCGACTGGAGGCATTCGTGTCGCTGGTGGAGGTGAGGAGTCGGACAGGCAGGAAGACAGAGAGTCAGGGGGGGGAGGGAAGTGGGGGGGAGGAGGGGGGCAACAGGGCGGCAGAAGCGAGCGACCTCGGTCGGCTAGAGGCATTTGTGTCGCAGGTGGAGGTGACGAGTCGGACAGGCAGGAAAACAGAGAGTCAGGGAGGGGGGGGGGGAGAAGTGGGGGGGGCCAACAGCGTAAACGCGCCCGCTCCCCTCCCCACAAAAGCACCACGCATAAGCACACACACACGCACACGCACGCACACACCTACACACACACGCACACACACACACACACACACACACACGCACACACACACATGCAGGTCACCCTCGCCTCCAACCCGGTCTCCCGCAAGCAGACGTACCGCGCAATCCTCATCAACCGCTGCGCATCGCTGTGTGTGATAGACGGGTCAGCAGTCTCGCTCGATGAGCGCGACTACTCAGACCAGCTGTTTGCACCGCCACCTGCCAGTGAGGGACTCGCACAGGTGAGGCTCAAAGCGACCGCACATCAACACAGATATATATGGCCACCCCACCAAAGTCGGTCACACAAGTTGGACATGTCCGAAAACGCCCAAACGGCCCTCCCACGCTGCCCCACCACCACCCACGGCACCCAAGATGTGTGTGAGGATGTAAGTAGGCTTGGAGGACTGTCGCTGGGCCTGGGGAGGGGCGTGCGCGTGTGTTCTGGGGGAGGGGGGCCCCCACTGCAGGGGCGCACGGTATGTGAGCACGCGTACGTACATATATTTTTGTACGTACGTACGTACGTGAGTGAACGCATACACGTACGCCCGCAGCACCACACGCCTTTTGCTTGCAACACAAAAACGGTCATAACGCACACTCCCTTGCTTGGATCAAACCTATCCGTGGTCCCTATCCGTGGTCCCTATCCGTGGAGAGATGCAAGTGTTATGAACATTTTTTGTGGCCAGTAAAGACTTCCCGATTTTCCCGTACGGCCAATGTTTTTTGGAAATACGTACGTACATACGCTCCAGACCCGAAATACGTACGTACCGTGCAACCCTGCCCCACTGCATGGGTGCATGGAACTTTCCGGCCGCCATGCGCGGCCGAAGCTGCATGCGCGAACCTAATTTGATTTGACTATGTTTTGATTTGACTGTATTGGCATGCGTGTGCTGGCACTGATCTATCAACGCCGATCTGATTGTGTCCCTCGTGCACAGGCGCTCCTGGCTGGCGGCGTTGGCGGCGGTGCGATGAGCGGGCGGGCGCTCGGCATGGGCGGCCTGCAGGCGGCTGGTGGCGGCGGCATGCGTGTCGTGGACATGTCTGGGCTGGCGGTCGGGCTCGGCGCACACGGCGGCGGCGGCATGGGCTCAGCGGGGCTGGGAATACTGGGCGGCAGCAGCGGGTCGGTGCCATCGATACAGTCGGGCACGCTCGTGATGGCCGGCGCGTCGGCGTTTGGGCTCGAGGGCGTGGGGCTGCGGGACGGGGGAGGCAGCGGCAATGCAGGAGGCAGCGGCCTCAATACCGGGACGCTCGCGTCAGACCTCGCCGCCGCGCTGTCGCGCGGGCGCCAGGTGAGCGAGGTGTCATCCGCATGCCGGACGCGCGTACGAATCGACGCACCACCCTCCCCCCCCTCCTGCACACTCACACCCCTCTGCCCACAACCCCCTCCCCCACCACCTGCCCCCCCTCCCCCCTCCCTCCCAAAACATGCACCGTGCACGCTGTGTGTGCCATCATGTCATATGCGCAGGGCCTCGGCGTGACTGGCACCAGCGGTGGTGTGCCCAAGGGTGCGATGAGTGGCGGCACCGCGGCGCGCGTGGGCAGCCAGTTGCCAGCTGGTGCGGCAAAAGCGCTCGGCAGCGGGGCGGGCGGACCAGGGGGCGTGACGGCATCGCCGACGCGGAGAACAGGGGCGGGCGGGAATGCGAGCGGGCGGCCTCAGCTGTTCGGGCGTGGGCCGTACCAGTAGGCAGCTGAAGGCCTCTTAGCGTGGGGTAGTAGCGCACTAGCAGGCGCAGTTGTAGCAAGGCATCTGGTAGGCTGGCGCGCTGCGTGGCCTTGCGGGCTCTACTGGTAGAGCTCCCCTAGACGAGTAAACTAGGCCTTAACTCACGCCCTGGGGTCCTCCGGACGCGAACATGTAAAAACAAGGCAAGGCAGGGTTGCAAGAGGCAAGATTTGAGAGCGAGTTGCGAGAGTGACCCTTTCCAGGGGCAGAGCAGCAAACAACGGTAATGGACACATATCCAGACAAGAACCAACAGAAGAGGGGAAGACGCAGGTTTGGCATGAGGGTTTGAACAGACAGTGTGTCCATCTTAAAAAGGTTGCATCGACATTGTTATATCCACGTCGCGATGCTCTCGCTGCTCGCCATGCCAACCTTTTGAAGTGGGGGGGCCAGATGGCTCAATGTCCAAGTGTCAAATACTAAATTTGGGTTGGCCACCAGGTAGCTGGGTGTGTGGATCTTCCCCATTCCATTAGGGGTGGCTCAGCCGCCCCCACGGCCACGAGTCCCCCCACATTTGCCCAGCCTAGTCCAGAAGGGGGGCACTGGGCGCGCAGCCAGCAGCAGGGGGCAGCTCCCCAGGGCAGAGTGTGCTATTTGCCTGTGCTAATCTGCCCCGCCACCTTCCTCAGCACAATAGCGCCGCGCAGCACACATCGCAAGGTGGGGTCAGGTGGGGACACAACAAATGGCGCATGCGATGAGACGGGGTGGGAGGGGCCTGTTGTGACACACGACACCGTGCTGTGTCATGTTTGTGTCGCTGGTTGGGACACCTGCGTTGTAACAAGCTATGTTTACATACGCCAAACACAACAACTGTGCGAGTGCCTGCATGCTGCGTCATCTCCCACATCCTGCTGCCGTGATGACACCACTCCCGATCCAGTCAAGGTCAAGTCTCTGCTCTACCTAACAAGTAAACGAGCGCCCCGTGTCAACGGAGGGCGCCCTGCCCCTCGCCTCCCAGGAAGGAAAGCGGCGGGGAAGCGATTCGGGGGCGAGCCGATCAGTCGACGTCCTCCATCGACGTCGCCGTGACGTCCTCCTCGAGCGGCGGCAGGTCGTCGACCGTCTCGGCCTCCTCGTCGTCCTCATCGATGCTCAGGCCGAGCTTGATCATCCGGTGGATGCGGCCGGCGAACGTGTTGGGCTCGTCGAGCGAGAAGCCAGACGCGAGCAGCGCGGTCTCGAACAGCAGCATGACCAGGTCCTTGACCGTCTTGTCGCTCTTGTCCGCGTCCGAGCGCGTCTTGAGCTCGGCCATGATCGCGTTGTTCGGGTTGAGCTCGAGCGTCTTCTTCGACGTCATGTACGACGACATCGACGAGTCGCGCAGCGCCTGCGCCTTCATGATGCGCTCCATGTTGGCTGACCACCCGTACTCGCCGGTCACGAGCACGCACGGAGAGTCGACGATGCGGTCAGACACGAGGACCTGAGGTGAGGGTGAGGGGTGGGGATGTGTTTGGGGGCAGCAGACGTGTGGTGCTGGAGCTGCTGATTTGGATGGCAAGAGAGAGGCAGGCGACAAAGGAGGGTGACGAGGGGCGCGTGCACGCATGGGAAGGGTGGCGCATGCATGTGTGTGCCTTGGCTCAGACAAGGCTGAAATGGTTCTGCAGTGGACAACGTCCTCAGGAGTTGGGTACAATAGTACGGTAATTTTATCTTCATCGCCGGTGGCACACGCACGCACGCAGGGCACGCACGCAGGGGCGCGCACGCAAACGTAAAGCAATGTGCGCATGCTGTCCCCGTCATCTTTTTTGCCCTGCCCTCACACCTGTGCAGACACTGCACACATGCTGTTCTTTTCCCTCCCTCTCTTTTCTCCCATCTCTTAGCCCCCCCCCTCCCCTCCTGTGCACGTACTTTCACACAGGCTGCCTCCGTATGTTGCCCCTCCCCCACACCTTCTCGACGCGGTCACCGAGGATGTCCTTGATGATGCGGCACAGCGGCTCGAACGACGACGCGAGCTCCTCGCGCGTCTTCTTCTCGTCGTCTGTCTCGTCAAACTTGAGGCCCTCCTTGGTGCAGCACACCAGCTTCTTTCCGTCGTACTCCTTGAGCTGCTGAACAGCGTACTCGTCGATGGGGTCGACCATGAAGAGCACCTGGCAAGCGAATGGTGGGGCAGGCAGGTTGAGGGGAGGTAGGTACTCTGCATGGGGCGAGAGAGGCGTGGGACGGGTGGTCGTGACACCACTTCACCCTATGCTGCTCCAAGCCCCCCCTTCCACACACACACTACTCCTTCCACGCCCCCGCACGGCACGCTATCTGCATCAGCACGGCACTGCATCGACAGGCCCTGTTTGTGCGCACCTCGTGGCCCTTGCGCTTGAGCTTCTCAAGGAACGGCGAGTTCTCCACAGCCTTCTTCGACTCGCCTGTGATGTAGTACATGTCCTTCTGCGGTGGGGAGAAGAGAAGCAACGGGCGCAGGGGGTAAGCGGCAGAGGAGGGGGGAACTCTTCTTCAGATATGGGTGCGGTTATATGAGCACCCACCACCACCGTGGCAGTGACGGTGCACACGTGGCTCTGGTCGGGCACGTGGGCGTGGGGGGAAGCGCAGGCAGTGCAAATGCGCAGACAGGGGGGCGAATGAGTGCGCGCCCGTCTGCCTTGGCTCGGACAGCAATTGAAATGGATCAGCGGATAAGATCCTCAGAAAGGGTTTTCTTCATTGCCAGTCACATGCGCACCAACTGTGCGTGGGGGTCCCATGTGTGCATGCGGTAAGCATGCGCACGCACTTGGCCCTCGATTCGTGGCTCGGACAGCAATTGAAATGGATCAGCGGACAAGGTCCTCAGAAAGCTTTTTCTTCATCGCCACAGGGTCATCGCCACACGGCGCAAACACGCACACTCGAGCACGCACCCAAGCGCACGCAACCAACACCCAATCGCATTTCTTTTTCAGAGGGCAATGTTACACTTAAGCAACGCAGCCATGCCGACACCTACAGCATCAGCAAAACAGGAACAAAGAGGAAACAAGAGTACCTGGTGGTGTAACAAAGACTCCCGAAGGCACGGCCTGAGCCCTGGCGGCCCCTGAACACACAGGGACACGCAAGCCAATCCATCAAGAGCACCACAGTCGACAGGACACTTGCTCGCACCTGGCCCTCCTTCATGCGCGTGACGTAGTCCTTGAGCGACGTCTGGTCCTCGCCAGACTTGGTCGAGTGGAAGCGCAGCAGCTCGGCGAGCTTGGCGCGGTTCTGCGCGAGGGTGGTGGGGGTGGGAATCGAGTGTGAGCGGGTCCCAAGGGAAGCAAGTACACATATGAACTTCGCTGTCCAAGACGGGATCCACGCCACGGGATCAAAAAGGTGCCTGTGACGACTGGTTCCGTACCCAAAACCTAGACACAAGATCCTAGAGCCTTACATATCCGGACACAGGGTCAGGGTCCGGTACAGCGGGTTGCTGAAGGCTGCACCACCGACCTGCGAGTCGGAGTGCACGCCGAGCTTGAGGTTCTTGCCGAACGACTCGTAGAACTTGGCGTAGTCATCCTTGTTCTCGGCAATCTCGAGGAACATGTCGAGGCACTTCTTGACGATGTTCTTCTTGATGACCTGGGGAGGGAGGACAAGGAGGACACGCAGATCAGCAGCAGACACAGATCAGATCGGATGCTATCAGATCAGATCAGCAGCAGAGATCAGCAGCAGGCTGCGCCAACTGGACCGCGTGCCAGTGGCAGGTTGCGCCCGGGACAGAGCAGAGCAACTGCATCAAGGTCAGGGTGGGCGCAAGATGGGGGCAGGCGAGGCGAGAAACTCGCTGAGCGTATGAGACCGAAGCTGTGCGTGCATGCGTGTGCGAGTGCACAGCTGCACATCTGAGCTCAGACAAAGCATTGTGTTATTTGTTGCTCTACTATGCAAGCAGGGAATTGTGTTCCTCATGGCGAAGAGCACAGCTGTGCATGCATGTGAGGGCAGATGCGGGAGTGCGCAGCTGCACGTCTGAGCTCAGACAAAGCATTGTGTTATTTGTTGCTCTACTATGTAAGTAGGGAATTATGTTCCTCATTGCAAGGGCACAGCTGTGCATGCATGTGTGGGCAGATGCGTGAGTGCGCGGATGCAAGTCTCAGCTCAGACAAAGCATTGTGTTATTTGTTGCTCCACTATAAAGTAGGGAATTTTGTTCCTCATTGCCGAGACATGGGGGATTATGCATGGGGGCTGCCAAAGCGTTTCTGCGTGCATGCGTGTTGTGAGTGCGCGGATGCACGGCTCAGGGCATTGGTAGAGGTCAAAACAGCGCACAACCGTGGCTCAGACAAGGCTGAAATAGTTCCGCAGTGGACAACATCCTCGGAATTTCATGGTAGAATAGGGTCATCGTCACCGCCACGGGCGAGCACAGGCAGCACACGTGGGCAGCACAGGTGGGCAGCGCGCAAGCGGCGCACATCCTCTCGATGTCACGAATCTCTCACGAGCGGTCCTCATGCAGACCCCAAATTCCCCCACCACCAAAACCCCATGCAACCCAACACCACAATCCACACCTTGAGGATCTTGTTCTGCTGCAGCATCTCGCGAGAGATGTTGAGCGGGAGGTCCTCCGAGTCGACGACGCCCTTGACAAAGTTGAGGTAGTCGGGGATGAGGTCCTCGCAGTTGTCCATGATGAACACGCGGCGGACGTACAGCTGCGATCAATCGACATGGGGTTCACGCGAAAATCAGCGCACCGCTACAGGGTCGCATCGTGGTTTTGTGGTTTGGGGACGAGACACATTGAACACACGGCCACGCGCAGGCGCCACCACCATCCTCCACCCATGACCATCTCCCACCTTGATGTTGTTGGCCTTCTTCTGCTGGTCAAACATGTCGAACGGCGCGCGCTTGGGCACGTACAGCACCGACTTGAACTCGAGCTGGCCCTCCACGGAGAAGTGCTTGACCGAGAGGTGCTCCTCCCAGTCGTTGGAGATGGACTTGTAGAACGCGGCGTACTCCTCCTTGGTGATCTCCTCGGGGTTGCGCATCCAGATGGGCTTCTGCTTGTTGAGCAGGTCCCACTCGTGCTGGACCTCCTTGATCTTCTTCATCTTCTGCAATCACGCAACGGGGGCAGCTGGGTGAGAGCATGCAAGTCGCTGATTTCGATACCTGCCGGACGACAACCCCTGTCGGTGGCAGGTGCTTGTGTGTGCAGGCGCTGCGTGCATGCACACAGTGTACGCATGCACGGCCCCCTCAATGCAACCACGACCCGGCCCCTTTCTAGCTCGAGGCAATCACTTTAATCGTACCTTATCCTTCTTCTCCTCGTCGACCTCCTCGACCTTGCCCTCCTCATCCTCGCCCTCCTTCTTCTCCTCGGGCGAGTCGGCCTCATCGTCAGACACCTCCTTGTCGACCGTCTTCTCGGTCCACAGCTGGATGGGGTACGAGATGAACTCAGAGTGCTTCTTGACGAGGTCCTTGATGCGGCGCTCCTCCTCGTACTCGTGCTGGTCCTCCTTAAGGTACAGGACCATCTTGGTGCCACGGCCGAGGGGCTCGCCGTCGACGTCGCGCTTGACCGTGAACGAGCCACCAGCCTGCGACTCCCACACGTACTGCTCGTCATCGTTGTGCTTGGTCGTCACAGTCACCCTGTCGGCGACAAGGTACGCGGAGTAGAAGCCGACGCCAAACTGGCCAATCATCGAGATGTCGGCGCCTGCGGACAGGGCCTCCATGAAGTTCTTGGTGCCGGAGCGAGCGATCGTGCCCAGGTTGTTGATCAGGTCGGCCTGGGCGGGTGATGGGGCGGGCGGTGGGTGAGTGGAAGGACTGGTGGGTTGTGTGCAAGAGGCACGGGTGAAACGACACGAGTGG
The DNA here is from genome assembly GCA_016618255.1 of Chlamydomonas sp. UWO 241. Classification (NCBI taxonomy): domain Eukaryota; kingdom Viridiplantae; phylum Chlorophyta; class Chlorophyceae; order Chlamydomonadales; family Chlamydomonadaceae; genus Chlamydomonas; species Chlamydomonas priscui. The sequence continues at coordinate 293,367 of VFSX01000013.1, read as the reverse complement.
TGCGGCACACGCATGCATGCATGGCTGCACACTTGCTGCATGCATGGCTGCACGGGGAGTGCCATGGGCGCACGAGGCGTGTGTGTGTGTGCGGTGTGCGTGCACGAGAGTGAGCTGCGCTTGCGCTGCGCATGCGCTGCGCATTCAGCCTCGACAGACGGCCCAGATCGCTGAGCCATGCGATCTGGATCGCTCTTACCTTGGTCATGCCGATGCCCGAGTCCTGGATGGTGACGGTGTTGTTCGTCTTGTCCGGGGTGATGCGGATGAACAGCTCAGGCTGGGGGTCCATGACTGCGAGGGGGGAGAAAACGGGCAAAATCGCTGAGAGCCATGCATGCTCGGTGCAGTGCGCCGCCTCTGCACCCTCGCCTCATGCAGCCCACTCCGTACAAACCCCGTCCACCCGCTCACCGGACTTGTCCGTCAGGGACTGGTACCTGCGAGGGGAGAGGCAGGCGCAGCAAACAGGCACCGCGTGAGTTCAAGACGCTTCCTGAGCCTTCGCCCCATTCACGCAGCGTGCCTCCGCAGCTCCACGCGCTCGCCCGCATGGCATTTTTACGCATCCCACCTGATCTTGTCGATCGCATCAGAGGCGTTTGAGATGAGCTCGCGCAGGAAAATCTCCTTGTTGGAGTACTGCGCAGGTGGGGCGCGGGCGTGCAGGCGTGAGGGGAGGGGGGACAGCATGAGTGCGCGTGGCGCACGCAGGGATGCATGCCGTGCAGTGTTTGGTGGGGGTGGTGGTAGTGCGTGGGGGGGGCAGGGGAGCAACCTCGGAACACTCCCGATCTTGAGGGCGGCCCAGGCCAGCCCCCTGCGGCGGCGCTTCCTCGTCCCATCCCGCCCTCCCCACATAAGCACGCCCTTACTCACGAAGGTGTTGATGATCAGCGACAGCAGCTGGTTAATCTCAGCCTGGAATGCATACACCTCCTGTCCCTCGCCAGCAGCAGCCACGGGCGCGTCAGACGCCATGTTGGGCTCGAGTGCGTAAGTGACAGGCAACCGCTACGGAGCTCAGTCTAAAGTGGCGCCGCGGCGCGTGCTGGCCCATTCCACTTGCACCCCCACACATTTGTGGTTCGAGAACTCGAACTCGAACTTCGAGTGACTTCTGATCGCGCAGATCGACTGCGCGACCCCCTCCCCCGCAGAAACATCGAGCAGCATCGTCGCAGAGATCGTCGGGTGAACCCGGGAAAGGGGGGGGGGGGCTGGAACTGCTGACAGACCACGTTTGCGCGAGGGAGGTGGGGGAGGTGGAGGGTGGGGCGGCAGCAAAGCACCATCATAGCACCATCCAAACCATCAGAGCGCCGTCACATCAGAGCGCCATCAGAGCACCATCAGAGTACCATCAGAGCACCATCAGAGTGTCATCATAATCTCAGTGCCACCGCAGCGCCACCACAGTGGATTCAGGGCCTAATTTACCACCACCCGGCCTGATCTTTACCCCCCCTAAATATCCGGCAGATGGATTAGGAGAAGTTAGTCCCCCTAATTGGCGCGCCAACGCAACTATCCGTTGTAAAAACACAGCTACCAATGGTAGCCTACCATGCTACGATGCAGGGACCATGTTTAGGGGCGGTTATCTTTGTGCCCGTTACCCCCTGTAGAGCCCCTGTAGATACTTGCTGCTGCGCCACTATGTTATTTCTGTCCGTGCTCCTAGCCAAACCCACCCACCCACATACACGCACACACACGCACGCACACACGCGCACACGCACTGACAGTGGATTGTAAATTGTAAGGCTCCTGCGTCGCGGCCCGTTCAGTAGTGTGTCGATGCCCCCATCCCCCCTCAACACACACACACACACACAGCACATGCCCACAAACGCCCACAAACACACATACACCCCCCTGACACACACAAACACACACACACCGACGGACTGTAAAATCGACCACACACACACACTCTGACACACACACATCACACCAGGGGCCCCTACATCACACACACACACATCACACACACACACACATACACACCCTGACACATTCCATTCCATTCCATATCGTTACACAGATAACGGCGATATCCTTCCAGAGGTCTGTATCAGGGCGTCTGTCAGTAGCGGATGACCACTCGTCGCACACACACACACACACACACACGGCCTCCCCCCACAGCCCCCGCACCCCCTACAGCTCCCACCAGGCCCCCCATGCTCCCCATGGGAGACCCCCCCCCTCCCTCATCTCCCACGGGCACCCACGCCCACGCGTCCATGCATGTGCGCAGGGGGAGCCCTGCTGCTCCCCGCTGCCCTTATGGGGAGAAGCTCCCGACGGCATGTTTGGGTGGGTGTTGGCCTGTTCCCTGCGGCGTTGCTCCAGGTCTGCACGCTCCCACCCCGGCGCCCAACACGCGTGGCCCACCTGCCCCGTCTCCGGTACCCCCCACACCTGGTGCATCACGAGTGACATGCGATGATGCAATGCCGAAGCTGAGGTGCCGGCGCGGGACGGCGGCGACCGAGAGATGGAGTTCACACATCCTCGCTCACTAATCTCCCCCCAAGACGCACCGCAGCGATCGCCTGCAAGACATAGGCGACGCTATGCATATCTATGATCTGTTGGCACGTGCGTGCGGGACGGCGTGCTCGCATGCTGACGCGATGCTGACAGGGAGGGGGGACAACGACGCCATCACCAGCTTCCGTCAGCTTCTATCGCTCCAGCGTAACCCTTATCAGACCTTTCAGGTCTGAACGGGGAATCTCTCCCTCTCTCTCTCCCTCTCTATCCCCCCCTCCCCCCTCTCTCTCTCTCTCTCTAACAATCATTTTTAAAGCAGGGGGGGGACTGTTTAACAGCAAAAAAAACTCCTACACAGCCGCCACAAAATCCATCCAGTGGCGCATGTCCTGTATTGCACGCCGGCTCCATGCTGACAGTCGGACCCTCTTTTGACCATCTGGTCTTGTTTGTGGCCGTTGTGACGACGGTCGGCACGGCGGTCAGCACGGTGGACACAGAATGGCACAATCACATGCTAGAGATGTACACGCTGGTGACCTGCGACAACGTTGGCCGGCAGTTTTCTCAATTGTCCTGTGCATGTGCTTTTACTGCGCAAGGCCCTTGCTGGTGCTCCACGAGTTCGTCACTGTACAGACTCTGCGCAAGCACCACCTGGGTGTTAAAGCACATGAAGGAGTGCACTACAAGATGGCATCCGCCCTGCCCACATGTGTTGTGCACTCGCCCCCTCCCCCCGCCCCCTCTTCCCTCTCTTCGCGTGCGTCACTCTAGGCCCCTCTCTCTTGCATAGAGCATGTGGTGTGCGCCTAATGGTCGAGGAGTCAAGCGGAAACGTGTGAAGCCTTCGTGTGGGTCAGCCCCGGATCAAGCCCATCGCTACGGCCCCGGCATTGCCATCTGGAGCGCCGCATCGTAGAACCCGTTGTAGTTGATGCGGCTGAGCAGTTGCTGGAACTCGGTGCGCGATCGCGCCTTGAGCGTCGCCGCTTGCAGGATGCGTAGCTGCGTGAGGGGGGGGGGGAGCAGGGGGGGGCATCATCAGAGCACCAGCATCGTCATCAACATCACCACCGGCGGAAGCAGCTGCAGGCAGCAGCAGCAGCAACGAGACCAGCGCAGCAAGCAGCAGCGCAAGCAGCACAGGCACCCACCAGGTAGAGCAGCAGCTGGCGGAACTGCGCTGCGGCGTCGGCCATGACCTGTCAAGATGACAGGGGCAGGGGGACCGTGGGAGCTTCATGGGCAGCGAGGGGAAGGTTGATGGGCATGAAGGGGGAGGTTGATGGGGCAGGCTCCGGGCAGGTGCAGGTGCCGATGATGGCAAGGGAGAGGGAATGCACGGAACTCGAAAGGGCGGCCGGCCTAGCAGCCCGCTGCAGACGCATCCGGGGGGTGCAATTTAGGTGGAAGTTCGAGTGTCAGTTGGGGTTTTGAATGATAGGGCGTGCTGCAGAGGCTATTGTTAGAATGCTTGTGGTTGGTACTTAAAATAGTACCCAAATCACCATATTCCTCAAAGCGTGCCATGGGAGCTGTGGTGATGCTGCAGAGGCTACACAATGTCACAGGTTACTCGTCGTGTGCATCTGGTAGGCTTGCGGGCTGCGTGGCTTGCGGGCTCTCCCAGTAGAGCCCCCCTTGACGTGTAGTCTAGGCCTTAACTCACGCCCCGGGGTCCTCCGGGCGCATACGAGAAAAAACTGTAAAACCTGTAAAACCCGTCGTGTGCATTCAGAGGTGCCGCATTGGCGTTTCACATGACGCGGCGCGTCCACCTGCTCCTGCACCTGCCCTCCACCTTCCCCTCCCTTCAGGCGTGGTGTGTCTCTAGGATGATCGTGTGCCCTCGCTGGGTGGCCTGCTCTACCACATTCACAACGCCTGAGGCGGCGCCTCAGGCGTCCCATTTCATGGCGCGGATCAGGCGGCGCCTCAGGCGCCCAGACCGCCTGGGGCGCCGCCTGAGGCGCACCCCTGATCGCCTCAGGCGTCGCCTCGGGCGTTATTCAAACCACCTCAGGTGCCACCCCGACCGCCTCAGGCGCCCACCACCGCCTGAGGTGCACCCCGGACCGTCTCAGACGTTGTGACCACATTCCATGGCGCGGATCAGACGTTGGGATTTTGGTAGAGGCAGCAAGCCTTGCTCCTTCAATGGCACGCCACGAGGGCATGTACAGTAAACTGCAAATTGTGCTTGCTGTGCCTTGCTGAGAACGCCGAGCAGCCCACTCCTGAAAGTGTGAGACCCATCCCCTCCCCTGCACAGCAAGCATGTAGATCACCGTTCCGAGCCACTAGGAGCCACTCCTATGCCCCCACTAGAAGCCACTCCTATGCCCCCATTCCCTGCTTGGAGACCCCCACACCTGCCGCGACGCGTCAACTTGCACCTGAAGCTGCGAGTGCGAACGGCTCGACAGACCGCCCCCCCCTCCCCCGCCCGCGCCGCCGCCGCCGCCACCGGTGCCGCTGCGGTGCTGCGCGCTGCCGCCGCGGCGCGATGCCTCGTCAGCGAGCGACTCAGCGAGGGCCTCGGCCGCCTCCGCCGCGCTCTTGTGCGCAGAGCAGAAACGCACCTGCGTGTCGGTTGGGTCCATACGCGTCGGGCATTTGGGAGCTGCGTTTGGGGTGTGAGGGGCTTGGGGTTGACTGAGCGAGTGAACACGCGACTTGGCCGCGCTCTTGTACTCGCAGCAGAAGCGAACCTGCATGCGATGTTGCGGGCGTTCGGGCGGGTTGTTTAGGATGAGGTGCTTGGGGGTTGACTGAGCGGCTGAGCGAGCGCCTCAGCCAAACCCTCGGCCAAGCCCTTGTGCACGGAGCAGCCCACACCTGCGTGTTTGGGTTCCTGGATCCACCTGGGTTCAAACGGGTCGGGCGTTAAGGGTGGGGGTCTTGGGGGGGGGGGGGGGGGGGCACTGAGCAACTGAGCGAGCGCCTCAGCCGCCTCCTTGCGTGGCTCGCAAGCCCTTCATCAGGGGAACAGAGCTCGTGTTGTACCGTAAACAGCTGGGCGGGGAAGGGTGTACACACACACGCATGTAGGCATCCAACGGACTCAAGGTCCGAACCCCCCCCACCCTTTCCAAACGCCAACATGGACACACACGCATGCACGCACCGCCTGGTCAAGCACGCACACACGATCACTGCCCATAAGTGCATCTGCGCGCAAGGGCCTTCCCAGCGCATCCCGGAAGCATTGGGGCAGGGAAGAGTGCATGCACACATGCACTCACTCACTCGTGGTTCAGCACGCGCACGATCGCTGCCCAGAAGTGCACCGGCACTCTCCCAAGGACCATCCTGGAAACGGGAACCACAAACAGTGGGGAAGGGTGCACACATGCATGCACGCACACGCACGCACACATACACACGCACACAAACACACCGCCTGATCAAGCACGCGCACGATCGCTGCCCAGAAGTGCTTCTGTGTGCCTGCCGCGCCGCGCCCGCACTGCGCGTCGAGCTCGGCGACGAACGCGGTGTGCAGCTGGGACACCTCGTCGAGGCTGTCAGGGTGGGTTGTTTGGTGGGTGTGGAGACTTGTTAGTTTGGGGCGTTGCTAGTGTGGGCTTGGTTTGGGGGGCTTTCAAAGGTGAGTTTGGGCTTGGTTTGGGCTTGGTTTGGGGGGCTGTCAGGGGTAAGTTGTTTGGTTGGTTTGGAGGTTTGGTAGTTTGGGGCTTTGTTAGTTTTGGGCTTTGTTAGTTTGGGCTTAGCTTGGGGCTTTGTTAGTTTGGGTCTATTTTGGTGGGTGCCGCCCTGGTACTGCTCCTCAAACGGGATTGTTAGGGCAAGAACTGGACTTGGGTCCAAGCGGTGGTAACAAGTTACAAGTAACACGGGGTTTCCAGCTTAGCAGGCTACTCTTCTACCAGAGATCACCCGCCTATACTCCAGCCCACTGAAGTGGACTAGAGAACCGCCGGCTCCCGGCCGATAGACTACCGCTCCCGGCCGATAGACTACCCCAAACAGCGGTCTCTGCGAGACATATCCGCCAAGGAGCATACAGGAGAGGACCTTCCTCAGGGTCACAGTAGTGGCCCTGTGGCCAGTCAAGCCGACAGAGCCGACTGGCACTGACTGGAATGGTCCCCGCCTGGCTTTGCATGGCTTTCCAGCTCTTGTTTGCATGGGGCGCAGCCGGCGCCCCAAACCTGGTTACAGACGACATCTAGAAGGTGAACTTTTTACAGCTGCCGAACTCTTCACTAGCTAGGGTGCGCATGCACAGGTGTCATACGCCCACACAAGCGCCTGTCAGACTGTAACATCGACCCCACCTGGTGGCCGCCGCAAGCCCTCGCACCGCGTGCATACCAATCATGATGGCTGACGGCAGCTACGGGTCTAATCTTGACAGATGCCAGCCTCCTCTCTAGGGTGCGCAAGCACAGGTCTAAGTCGCCAACATGGGCGCCTGTCAGACTGTAACATCGACCCCACCTGGCGGCCGCCGCAAGCCCTCGCACCGCGTGCATGGCAATCATGATGGCTGACGGCAGCTACGGGTCTAATCTTGACAGATGCCAGCCACCTCTCTAGTAGATTGTTGCGGCGGGTGCCTTGTTTGGCCGCTTTCGGGTGGTTGGGGGTGGGCCTTCTTGGTCCCTTCGTGTTCCTGGCTTTACAGCCGGTTATACCTGGGGTTTGCCTCCGGCTGCTTCAAGGCTGAGTGTGGTGCTTGGCTTGCGGTGCTGCTTGCTTGGTGCCCACCACCTAGTTTGGGTGGCGCTATTGTGGGCTACTTTTGTAGCTTGAACTTTTGGTGGGCCTTGTGCCTGCTGTCTAATAGTCCCGCTGGAACTTTGATACTGAGTGTGACCGCCGGCAGTGGATGTGTAACACTTTTCTCTCTCTCTCTCTAGGGTGAGCAAGCACAGGTCTAAGTCGCCAACATGGGCGCCCGACAGACGGTACAATCGACCACACCTGGCGGCCGCCTCGAGCCCTCGCTGCAGGTTGACCCACGCGTTGAGGAGCAGGCGGTCGATGACAAACTGAGGGTGTGGGAGGTGTGGAGGTGTGGAGGTGTGTGGAGTTGTTGTTGACCCATGCAATGAGCAGTGTGGGGTGTTGGAGAGGTGTGGAGGTTTGGGTGTGGAGTTGTGGGTGTGACGGTTGGCCCATGCATTGAGCAGCAGGCGGTCGATGACAAACTGTGGGTGTAGAGGCGTGGGGTTGAGGCACTCCGGGCCGTGTGGTTGAGGCGCGGGCGTGTGGTTGAGGCACTGTGTGGTTGAGGCACGGGCGTGGGGTGAGGGCGTGGGGTGAGGGCGTGGGGTGAGGCACCGTGTGGTTGAGGCTCGGGCGTGGGGTTGAGGCACTCCGGGCCGTGTGGGGCCCCGGGGGTGGATGAGGAGTTGAGGTGGGAACACGTTAGGGGCGGTCAGTGTTTGTCGAGTGTGGTCATGGGCTCGCATACTCGCTCTTGGCTCTCAAAACCGTGTGGGGTGGTTCTTTGCGATTCGTCACAACGGCGGGCTGTGCTGGGGGGCTGTATGTGATCGCCTCGCTGACTTGTAGAAGTTTCAGGTCTTGTATTTTTGCTCGGGGTCTCTAGGCCCCCGTTGTGTTGCGCTTTCGACGACGACGGGGTTGGGAGGTGTGGGTGTGGGTGCGGGGTTGGGAGGCGTGCAGGTGTGGGTGTTGATGACAAACTGCGGAGCTGGGAGGTGTGTGTGGATGGCAAAATGGTGCCCGTTGCCACGCAGTGGTGCCTGTTGCCTGTTGCCGGTTGACCCTGTGTAACACCCCATGCCCCCCCCACACCAGTGTCCCCTGGGAAAGATTTAAGTAGTTATTTATTTCCCGGCTCCAGCAACTTCGACCGCTCATACCAGGCACAATACACAGCGGGCGTTCACCCAACGCATGCCGTTGTGCTGCTCTCGGCAATACCTTTCCAACGCATCCCTCCACGCCCTCTCCCACAAAGCGTGGTGTAATATTCTGGGAAATGGGAAATCCGGCCCAGAGCGGTATACGGCTCGCAGGGGAATCACTGCCCCCCCCCCCGCACTCACACCACGCCACGCACCTGGTGCAGGTTGTGCACAAAGTTGACCATCTCGCCCTGCACCGCCAGCTCCTCAAAGTGCCCCAGCAGCCCGGCACCACTCGGGCGCGCACCCCCTGATGTCGCATGGGGTGTTGAGTGAATGGTGGGTGGTGGTCATGGTTCTGCTGCTGGTGAGTGGTTAGTGCCAGCGCTGTTGATCAGCCTGGCACCAGTGCCCCTAGTGGTCATGTACTGGAGCGGTAGTCTATCGGCCGGGAGCCGGCGGCACTCTAGTTCTTAAGTGTGCTGGAGTATCGGCGGGTGTCTCTAGTAGGGAAGAGTAGCCTGCTTAGCTGGAAACCCCGTGTTTCTTTTTACTGCAGTGGTCATGGTTCTGCTGTTGGTGAGTACTGAGTGCCAGCGCTGCGGATCAGCCCTGCACCACTTCTGCTGTAACAGCCACGCATGTGAAGTAAGGAGTTAGCACGAAGAGTGCTCATGTCAAACCAGCGAGTGGTTTGACATCTCGAGATCCGACCCTTTTAGAGCAAGAACCCACACCCGGCTTTCCGACAGAAGGCCCAGTGGCTAAGTTTTTTTGGTTTCGATGACAGGCCGCGCCAGGCCAGTCACAGCTGCCACTCAAGCGCGCACCACATGCTGCGCGGTTCACACACCTGCATAGTGGTTCACACACCTGCTGCGCGGTTAATACACCTGCATAATGGTTCACACCAGCCGCCGCATGGGGTGCTTGTACAGAAGTTGTTTGGCCCTTCTCAGGCTAGCTCGTACCAAAAGTGCATGGTCTGGTGCCAAGAACCAAAAACAAAATTTTGAAATGGGTCGTGTGTCGCACGCGGTGCACGGATGCACGTACTTCTTGAGCAAGAAAGTGTGCACACATGCAGGAGCAGGTGCATGGAGCCGGGGAGGGCGGGGGAGGGCGCACAGGTGCTGTGAATGGAGATGCCGTTCGGGGTCACGCCTCCCAAAACGCATGTTTCTTAACTCTTCTCAACAAAAGAAACCAATCTTGTGGCGCCCACGGTGCACGGATGCACTTTACTGAAACTAACCACGCGTGCTTTACTGGTGTCACACCGACTGCTTTGACCGCGTTGACCGTTGACCTCATGTTGACTGTTTGTCCTCATACATAGGTTGTTTGAAAGCTGTTGGCGTGCTCTGTCTGGCGGGCGTGTCAGACTCACAATCCACTGGATGGGTTGAGCTGCATGCAAAGTCAAAGTTCAGCCGGAATACAGCCACATGGCTGTGGAGAGCCAAAAAGGAAATCACTGGGTACACACCGCGGGTGCCGAGCCAGGCGCGGGCGCGGTGTGTGTGCATGTGTATGGTGCCGGTGCCGGTGCGTGCATGAGTGCGTCTGTGTGTGTGCGTGGAGGACGTCATTCTCTCCCTGTGTGTGAGTGTGTGCGTGTGTGTGTGCGTGTGTTTGTGTGTGGAGGGGTGTCACTCTCTCTCTGTGTTGACGGCGCCGCACCTGGCCTAGACACGTGCGATGCCAAGCCGTGCGTCGCGGTCGCGGGCGGCCGCCGCGCTGTCGCGTGCCCGGTCAGCAGGTCGGTCGCACACGGCGGCCATGGGACGGGCGCTGGCGCGGTGGCGCTCCCGCCCGCCGCCTGGTGTCGCAGCGCCCCCCGCGGCCGCGCGCGCGCCGCGCCCTGCATGTCAGTGAGGCATTTTGGTGTGGGGGGGGTAAATCGGCAAAAATCAGGCGGTAAACCCAAAAAAATCAATTAATTACTTCTGCCCAGAAACCGCCGTAGGCGGTACACCGCCCAATCGAAGAGGCACTGCAGCGCGCCTCTCGAGCGCGCGCACGCCGCGCCCTGCGTCCAGGATGTTTGTTAATGGTGGGCGTAACCATCAGACCGTGCTCGGCGCGTAGTGTAAGGTGGGTAGTAAATGATGGATGTTACAGTGAGACCGTGCTCGGAGCGTTCTTAGTCTTTAGTTGGACATGGGCTTTCAGTTTGGGGTGTGCAATACGTGAGGAGGCGGGGGGGGGCCCTTGGACGTTCGCGCCCGGAGAACCCTCGGGCGAGAGATCCTCAACTAGAAGTCGTTTGGAGTTGCTTTTCATTCTCTAGTTTGCCTCTTTCTCTGTCCCGGCCTCGGCCTGTCCTTTATTTGTGACTCTGTCACTCTGTCACACTGTCGGGTTTAGGTTTTGTGTAAAACGTTCCTCCCCTAAAAAAAAGTCTGGTGGGGCTTCACTCGGCGAGCCCCCCCCCCGGCGAGGCCAAAAAGCGCCAGCCTCCCAAGTTTCCACCTCCATGTGGGTGGCATGACTGTGGGCTGCTGTTGAAGCTGTATCCCAGTGATTTTCTTTTCATGAGTTTTAATTAATTATTCCACAGCCGGATTTCGCTTAGACCACGTTGACCTTTGACCTCCTGTTGACCGTTTGCCCACATACAGTTACATCGGCTTTCCAGCAAAGACTACCTCTAGTCCTAGTACCACCGCCTAGACCCAAGTCCAGTTCTGGCCCTAACAATTACTTGTGAGGGGCGGTAGCCACCAGCCGGCTGCCTGCCAACGTGTAGTCCCAGAGCAAAAAGGAGAGCTATTGTGCGACGCCTCCAAAATAGGTCCTAACTGCTTCTAGGGGATAGGGGGTCAAGTGGCGCTTGCCAATCTACTTGACCGCCGTGGTGGAGGGGCCGGCGCCTGAGGGGCAGCCGGACCGTACACCACGGCTCTCCACCCGACCCTATCCTGAGCACGCTCAAACGCCGTGTCCGAAAAAGTCTTCCAATCAGAACGAGTGCCACTAGTTTCGCCTAGCTGCTGAATCAGTAGCTTCAAGAAAATAGTGTCGGGAGGAGGCTGGAGGCCGGCCTTGCTGCCGAGCCACATCCATTGTGCAGTCAAAAGTCGTACGAGGAAGACGAGAAGCCGGCATGCGCATCACATGGCCTAGCCACTGCATTGATCGCTTTGCCACAAGGCTCCCAATTGGCTCAGTGTCGCACGCCTGCCGAATATAAGTTAATCTGTGCCGGTCGACCAGGCGCACACCCAGAATGCGACGAAGGCAGTTAGAGTGGGCAACCTCCAATCGAGTCAGTTGTGTTTTAGTAGGGGCCCATGTTTCGCAGCCGTACAGAAAGTGGGGCAGCACGAAAGTGTTGTAAACCCGCATCTTAGACTGCACTTGCATCTTCTTGCTGGCCCAAATCTTATCAAAAGACGCAAACACGCCCAGCGCGCGACCGACACGCACACCGATCTCCTTTTCCACACCACCACTCTGGGTTATCCAACTCCCTAGATACTTAAATGCAGAGACGGTCTTCACTTCACCACCAGTCAGCGCAAACGTGGGCAGATCCGCGTCAAAATCTGCTGGCAAAATCATCACTTCTGTCTTGGCGGCGTTGATTTGCATGCCAAAGCTAGAGGACACTTTGTCAAGGATTTTCAGCATAAGCGCCAACTGAGCTGGGTCATGCGAGAACAAACATAAATCGTCGGCATACATCAGCATTACTATACGCTCAACCGACGACGACAACACAGAGCCGCCGGCTCGGGTCACGACTGACACGCCAGCCCCCTCTGGCATCATGTCTAGCGCCTTTTTCACTATGTGGTCAATAAAAACATTGAACAACACAGGAGCAATGACGCACCCCTGTCGCACACCAGACGACACGGGGAATTCGTGCCCGATTTTCCCAGCCAGCCGCACGGCAGCTGCTGTGTTGGTGTGAAGATCCTCCAACAGATCAATAATGTGCGGATGAACACTATATAATCTAAGGACTCTCCACAGTGCCGCACGGTTTATGCAATCGTAAGCTTTAGAATAGTCGACAAATGCCACAGCCATGCATTGTTTGTACTCGGCATGTGCCGCGCTCAGCGAGCGCAGAGTAAAAATCGCATCAACAGTGCCTCTGCTTTTTCTGAAACCACACTGAGCCTCATGCAACTGACCATCAACCTGCGTGGAGACGCGGTGCAGAAGTATGGCAGCGTACACTTTCCCGGCAATAGAGAGAAGGCTTATACCGCGGTAGTTACCAGGGGAGTCACGCGGACCCTTCCCCTTATATAACGGTGTGATAATAGCAGTTTTCCATTCCCTCGGGGCTCTCCCCGACCGCCATACGGCGATGATGACCCGGTGGAGCCATGCGATGGCAGGTGGGCACCGCAACAGCATGGCGTCCAGCTGGTCACCGCCCGGAGCGGCGGCCGAGCGCAACGCTCGCACACACGCCTCCGTCTCAGCCAGGTCAGGGGGGCGCCCGTGCGCCTCGTCCACCTCTGTGGCGCGTGTGAGCTCAAACGCCGCTACATCGTTCTCCAGCTGGTTCAGGGTCTCGTCGCTGAGCTTGGTCTCCCCGCCATATAGCTTGTCGAATGACTCTGTCATGGCCTTCAGCACCCCGTCTGGACCGCTTGTGCAGCGCGCCCGAGACGTCCCGCATGGCAGGTGGGATCTGATGGCTGCGGCTGCGGCCCGCCAGCCTGTCGCACGCGCGCGCAAACTGGCGCAGATTCTTCTTGCGTAGCATGTCTTGCGCCTCCGCCACCTATATATAGGTCCATTGAAAGCTCTTGACGAGCTCTGTCTCACGGGCTTGTCAGACTAACAATCCGCTGTACGGGTTGAGCTGTGTGTAAGGTCAAAATTCAGCCGGAATACAGCCGAATGGCTGTGGAGAGCTGAAAATAAAATCACTGCTGTGTCCTTTGCTGGGACCCGCACCTGCTCCTTCGGTATACCCCGCTGGAGCCTTGGAACCGTACGCGCGCCGGCAGTGGATGTGGTGATGGATGTTGCAGTCACAGCGTGTGAGACGAACCCAACAGGGAGCGTGTTCGACCTTGCTCGGTGCACACCGCCCGAGCACTGCAGACAGGAGGCTGGCTTCTGGTGGTGGGGCCTAGTGGGAAGGGGCAGGACCTAGACAGGGCACTGGGACCCCAAATCCAACCTTCCCCCCGAGGGGTCACGGTCCTGTAGTAGGACTTAGGGTTTTGGAAGGGGTTTATATGTGAACCCCAGCCGTGGCCCCACGGGGAGGAGCCAGATCTGGGGGCCGAGTGCCCTGTCTAGGTCCAGCCCCGACCCATTAGCCCCCCACCACCAGTAGCCAGCCACCCGTCTGTAGCGCTCGGGCGTTATACGCCGAGCAAGGTCGAATACGCTGCCGGCAGGTGCGTCACACACGACTGTAAAATCCATCATCATGTGAACACCCCTAGGGTGCAGATGTAGACACTCATGTAGACACAGATGTAGACACAGATGTAGACACTCATGCATGAAGACACAGATGTAGACACAGATGTAGACACTCATCATGAATAGTTTCACACCTGGAACAGCTTCCAGCTGCGCTGCCGCGTGTTGTCGAGTGCCTGCTTTGCCAGCTGGATCTGCGGTGTGTGCGTATGCGTGTGTGTGTGTGTGAGAGTATGTGTGTGTGTGTGTGTGTGTGTGGTGCCTGCTTCACCAGCTGGATCTGCAGTGGATGGTGACAGGGCGTGAAGGTCTGGCACACCCGTGGTGTGTGTGTGTGTGTGTGTATGTGTGTGTGTCTGTCTGTTGAGGATATTCAAACTCTTGTTGGTGCACGGTTGGTCGTCCGCCTTGAATCCGAACCCCCCTTTTATGACCAACAACAGCCTATCTAGGTCTGCCGTTCAGAGTTCTCTGTAACAATCTCTCTCTCTGTGTGTGATTGTATGTGTGTGTGTTTGTGTGTGTGCGCATGCGCGCGCTGCGCTGGTCGTTCCCTACGCCGCCACACGAGGAAATCGGCAAGTTTGCGTAAGAGTAAAGGGCAGCATCCCCACCGATTAACTGATCTCATGCGTGTGTGTGCGTGTGTTAGCGCGTATTCGTGTGCATGTCTGCACGTGCGCGTGCGCATGCGCACGTGTGTGTGTGTGTGTGTGTGTGTGTGTGTGTGTGTGTCCCTCCCTGGGCGGCCGGCCCACTCCCTGGGCGGCCCACTCCCTCTCCGCGAGTCGCGGCGGTCGGCCCATGTGAGTCGCCGTCGCCCATCCCCACTCATCGCCCCGCCCCCCCCCCGTCGACTGCCGCCTATGTACTGCGGCCCACCCTGGACTATCCACCATCGTCACCGCCCGAAGGGGGCAGCCTCAGCGAGCCGAGCAACCTCTTCCACAGTCCCAATCCTTATCCTGTCGCAGAGCCAGTCCCATGCCCTCGCCAGCGCCGAACAGCTCCTCGGCAGACTGTCGACCGCATCATGGACCGCCCCGCCACCGCCTGACGCCGAGCAGATTCTTGGCCGCGACCCACTGCGGCGCCACGACACCATGCACCACAGAGAACCTCACATTGCCATGATCCCCCCCTTCAGCACCCTTCACTCCCCCTGACACGCTCCAAACTACACTGTCCAACTCTTCCCCACCGTCACCCACCCACAGTCGACCACCCACCCACGCTTTCACCCCCACATGGAGCTCGCCGTCCCATGTGCGCGCCATGCAGGCCCATGCACCCCCGCCCCATGCACCTCCCCAGCCCCCCCGCGCACGCTGACCCCATGCTGGCAATCCAGGCTGGCACTCCCTCCTCCCCCCCCCCCCAGCCTCCCCCCATCCGTGAGCGCACACGCGCACGCGCACGCGCACTCCCCCCTTGCCTCCCACGCCTCCTCCGACCCCTCCCAACCCCCCTCCCTCTCCCCCCTCGCCTCCCACGCCTCCTCCGATCCCTCCCACGCCTCCTTTGATCCCCCCACGCCTCCCCTGATCCTTCCCATGTCTCCTCCGATACCCCTGATGCCTCACCTGACCCCCCGATGCCTCATCTAACCCCTCCCACGCCCCTTCCAACCCCCCCTTTCCCGTCTACCAAGCCCCTATCCCAGGCCCGCCTGCCTTCGTCCGTCGCGCATCGAGTTCATCGGTCCAAGGAGCTGATACCGACGTCCTCATGGCCTGCCCAACGAAAACTCAGTCTAGTAGGCCGCGGCCGAACGGATCTAGTAGTTGCGGCGACGTGTACATTGCACGACGGACAACCCCGACTATCGCCCATGGAATTAATCGGCCCATGGGGAGATGATACGCTGCGATTGAAGTTGAAGTTTGTTGGCCAGAGTGGCAACCCAAGTTGTAGTTGGTTGGCCAGAATGGCAACCCTAGTTGAAGTTGGTTGGCCAGAGTGGCAGCCCCCCCCAGACCCCCCCAAACCAAGGATACTATCCACTCGATTCAGGCGCTGGTCGGTCACCCGCTATTCGAAAGACATCCCAGTGCACGGGTCAGACTTCGTAACAATTGCCGGGGTGTAATGCTGTTAGTAGTACAGGCATTGCCGGTGCATGCGGACGGCCTCATGTAACGCTTGGTTGGTTGGTTGGTTGGTTGTGTGTGTGTGTGTGTGCATTAACCCGCACCGGATGTCGTTCATCGGATCCCTTGCACGCCACCTCCCCTTCTCCCTCCCTCCCTTCCCGGACAACTATATCTTCCCACCGACTGCTGCCCTCTTCATGTCCCGACGCCCAGTTACCCGACCGGGTGGGTGTCATCACTTCATACCGGCTCATTGCACACGACATGCTCAAGTCCACCCATCTTGGCAGCGTCGTCAAGAAACGATACAACGCGGCGGTAGCCACGCACGACAAGAACCCATCAGCCACCCCTCCGAGCTCGCTGTCATCCTGGGCACCAGGCGGCCTCCAGAGTGGCGCACCCTAGCTAGGTTCCCACAACTGTGGGATAGTATTTGCCGCGAGGTGGCTGAGGCAGCAGCAGCCCCACCACAACCGTAACCACACGCAGTAACATCACAACTGACAGTTTGATGATGAAAGCCAATGATACAAGAAACAATAAAGACAAATCCCCAAGCCCATGGATATCTTCTCGCACTAGCGCATATGGCTGGTCATCCGCAGCGAACGAACTTGAGATCCATGGGTGTGTGTTTTGACATCTGGCACGATTGCCGGTGTGTGTGCTTAGTTAGCATAGGAATGAGCCGTAATCCAGGCTGCCCCCGCGGGAACTGCAGCAGATTTCCCTCCCTCTCTCTCTCTCTCTCTCTGTGTATGTGTGTGTGTGTGAGTTACAGTTACATTTACAGTTACATCGGCTTTCCAGCAAAGACTACCTCTAGTCCTAGTACCACCGTCTAGACCCAAGTCCAGATCTGGCCCTAACAATTACTTGTGAGGGGCGGTAGCCACCAGCCGGCTGCCTGCCAACGTGTAGTCCCAGAGCAAAAAGGAGAGCTATTGTGCGACGCCTCCAAAATAGGTCCTAACTGCTTCTAGGGGATAGGGGGTCAAGTGGCGCTTGCCAATCTACTTGACCGCCGTGGTGGAGGGGCCGGCGCCTGAGGGGCAGCCGGACCGTACACCACGGCTCTCCACCCGACCCTATCCTGAGCACGCTCAAACGCCGTGTCCGAAAAAGTCTTCCAATCAGAACAAGTGCCACTAGTTTCGCCTAGCTGCTGAATCAGCAGCTTAAGAAAAAATGTCGGGAGGAGGCTGGAGGCCGGCCTTGCTGCCGAGCCACATCCATTGTGCAGTCAAAAGTCGTACGAGGAAGACGAGAGTGAGTGCGTGTGTGTAATTCACACCTGCCACATGGCAGCCTGATCAGCTCGCTGTTTGGAAGTGCGTGCGTGTGTGTGTATGTGTCGTCGATTTTACAATCTTGTCGGACGCCTTTGATGGCGTTTTAAAGTTGTGCTTGCGCACTCTCTCTCTCTCTCTCTCTCTCTCTCTGTGTATGTGTGTGTGTGTGTGAGTGCGTGTGTGTAATTCACACCTGCCACATGGCAGCCTGATCAGCTCGCTGTTTGGAAGTGCGTGTGTGTGTGTGTATGTGTGGTCGATTTTAAAGTCTTGTCGGACGCCTTTGATGGCGTTTTAAAGTTGTGCTTGCGCACTCTCTCTCCCTCTGTGTATGTGTGTGTGTGTGTGAGAGTGCGTGTGTGTAATTCACACCTGCAACATGGCAGCCTGATCAGCTCGCTGTTTGGAAGTGCGTGCGTGTGTGTGTATGTGTGGTCGATTTTACAGTCTTGTCGGACGCCTTTGATGGCGTATTAGACTTGTGCTTGCACACTCACTCTCTCTCTCTCTCTCTCTCTCTCTCTGTGTATGTGTGTGTGTGTGTGTGAGTGCGTGTGTGTAATTCACACCTGCAACATGGCAGCCTGATCAGCTCGCAGTTTGGAAGTGCGTGCGTGTGTGTGTATGTGTGGTCGATTTTAAAGTCTTGTCGGACGCCTTTGATGGCGTATTAGACTTGTGCTTGTGCACTCAATCCCTGGGGCATGCAGATAGCACCCGCACTAGTTCACTGAGTGGACACCAGTGATTTCCTTTTTAGGATTTTAAATTAATTATTTCAAAGCCGGATTTTACTTTGACCGCGTTGACCGTTGACCTCATATTGACCGTTTGTCCTCACTTACAGGTAATTTGAAAGCTGTTGGCGTGCTCTGTCCGGCGGGCTTGTCAGACTCACAATCCACTGGATGGGTTGAGCTGTATGTGAAGTCGAAGTTCAGCCGGAATACAGCCACATGGCTGTGGAGAGCCGAAAAGGAAATCACTGGTGTCCTTTTTGCTCTAGGACTACACGTTGGCAGGCAGCCGGCTGGTGGCTACCGCCCCTCACAATAAATTGTTAGCGCCAGAACTGGACTTGGATCTAGGCGGGGGTACTAGGACTAGAGGTAGTCTTTGCTGGAAAGCCGATGTAACTGTAACTGTAACTGGACACACCTGCAGCAGGAACACGGTTTATGGTTTATGGTTTAGGGACATTAGACACACCTGAAGCAGGAACACGGTTGCCGCTGCGTATGAGTCAAGCGCAGCGTCCCCTCCGATCATGGAGAACAGCCACGACGGCTGGTAGCGCAGGGTCAGGCCCTCCAGCTCTGCACAAGTGTGGTGTGTGTGTGTGTGTGTGTGTGGAGCGGGGGGAGAGGTTTGGTGAGGGGGTCAGCGTCAATCAGTGAGAACAGCCAAGACGGCTGGCAACGCAGGGTCAGGCCCTCCAGCTCTGCACAAATGCGGTGTGTGTGTGTGTGTGTGTGTGAGTGCGTGTGGAGGGGGGGGGAGAGGTTTGGTGAGGGGGGCGGCGCCGATCAGTGACAACAGCCACGACGGCTGGTAGCGGAGGGTGGGGCCCTGCAGCTCTGCACAAATGTGGTGTATGTGTGTGTGTGTGCGTGCGCCTGTGAAGGGGGAGGAGAGGTTTGGTGAGGGGGTCAGCACCGATCAGTGACAACAGCCCAGACGGCTGGTAGCGGAGGGTGGGGCCATGCAGCTATGTGCGGTGTGTGTGGGGGGGGAGGGGGCAGGGAGGACAGCGTCGCGCGTGCGTGTGGGTATTGCGTGCGCGTTGACATCGGGTTGTGTGGAGCGCTTGGTCGATTTGACAGTCTGTCAGACGCGCATTATATGGCGCATTATAGGGGGGAAGGGGGGGGGAGGCAGGGCTGTGCCCCCCACTATACTCGCGGGCTCTCTAAGTAGAACCCCTCTCCTAGTGAAGCCTCAAGGCTCCTCGGAGAGCCCCGGTAGTAGAGCCCCTCTCCTAGGTCCTGGGGTCCTCTGCGCCCCGGGATCCTACGCATAGCACGGCATGGCTGGCTGGCATGTCCTTGCTGAGCGGTCCATACAGGAGAAAGGCCTCCGTCCAGGAGGAACCCGCTCCGGCTCGGGCTACAGGCTGATGACCTACGCTATGCCTAGACTGAGACTGATTTCCCGGCGCGAGGCAGCGCGCGTCTCAGGATCACACAGACACCCTTCCGACTTCCGCCTGCAAACAATCCTGAGTCCCTGACCGTTGCTCCGGTGAACCTGAAAACCAGTGCTTCTTCAATTGATGTCAATAAATTAATTCGTACAGTCTGGCCGCTGGCGGCCTGGATCAAAATCGGCCACAAACGGCAGAAATGATTTTAAAAAAAAGGCAAAAATCGGGCGGTTGACCCTCAAAAATCAATTATTTATTTCCGCGCAGATCTGGAAACCGCCATAGGCGGTTAACCACCCAATCGAAGAGGCACTGCTGAAAACCCCCAACCCCTGCAGCAGAGCTCTCACCTGCCAGGCAGTGATTCTGCTGCCGCGCAAGCGGTCCGGTGGGCACGCCGCCGCCACCGCCCCCTGACGCAGTCTGGAAGCTGGCGGCCGTCTTGCGCGTTGCTTCCACCTGGGGGGTGGGAGGTGGGGGGATGATGACGAGTTTTACAGCGACAGGTATAGTTGCAGTGGGTGACGGGCGCTGAAGCGGTGGGGTGGGCGGGTGCGGTGTGTGAGGATGGGTGGGGGTGTCGCCGCCCCCCGACGATACAGTTGTGGTGCGTGTAGTGGCGGGGGGGGGGGCGTGTCACCGCCCCCTGACGAAATAATTACTGTGTGTGTAGAGATGGGGGGGGGGGGCGGTTTGGGGGGGGGGGGAGCGCGCCGCTGCCACCGCCCCCGGACGCACTCCGGAAGCTGGTGGCCGTCTTCCGATCGGCTTCCACCTGGGGGGGGGGGTTGACAGTTACAGTCACAGCTGCAGTGTGTGACCTAACAGGCAGTGCAGAGGTGGGTGGGTGGAGGTGAAGGTGTGCGTGGGAACAGTTACAGTAGCACGGGGCTTCCAGCCAAGCAGGCTACTCTTCTACTAGAGACACCCGCCGATACTCCAGCACACTTAAGTACTAGAGTACCGCCGGCTCCCGGCCGATAGACTACCGCTCTCGCCGGCTAGACTACCCCAAACAGCGGTCTCTGAGAGACATGTCTGGCAAGGAGCATATAGGAGAGGACCTTCCTCAGGGTCACAGTAGTGGCCTTGTGCCAGCCGGCAGAGCCGACTGGCACGTGGGAAACGGCCCTGTAGTAAGGCCGCTGCCGGCTGGAAGCTCGCGCGACCGTCTTGCGCGGGGCCTCGTACGCACACGAGCGCAAAACACACACACACACACAAACACACACAAACACACACAGAGAGACATTCGTTGCAGTTCCCACCGCACGGGCAACCTGGATTACGGCTCATGCCTGTGCTAACTAAAGCACACCCCAGCAATCGTTTCTGAAGTCATGGATCTTAAGTTCGTTTGCTGCGGGTGAACGCGCACACACACACACACACACACACACACACACACACACACACACACGCGTGCACACGCGCACACACACACACACACACACACATGCATGCACACACACGCGTGCGCACACACACACACACACACCTGCTTGTCGCGCGCCTTTGCAGCGCGCCGGTGGTCGACAGACACGCTGACGGAATCAGGCGCAGGCAGCTGCGATTGAATGGCAGGAGATGGGGGGCATCCAAGTTAGGGTAGAAGAGGCCCTCCTATGTGGTCGATGTTACAGTTCGTTGAACGCCCATGTTGGCGTATACAGATACAGTTACATCGGCTTTCAAGTAAAGACTACCTCTAGTCCTAGTTCCACCGCCTAGACCCAAGTCCAGTTCTGGCCCTAACAATTACTTGTGAGGGGCGGTAGCCACCAGCCGGCTGCCTGCCAACGTGTAGTCCCAGAGCAAAAAAGAGAGCTATTGTGCAACGAACGGCGTATGGGTAGGGAATATGAACCGTCGGTGGAATGCAGTGGTCGACCGACACGGTGAGGGCGTCGGGCGCGGGCAGCTGCGGTGGAACGGGGATGGAAGGGGGCACCCAAGTAAGGCCAATAAGAGGCCCTCCTGTGTGGAATGGAGGTCGATCTTACAGTCCGTCGGGCGTCCCTCATAGTATATGAGAGGGCAGCCGCGCAACAATTTTGGGGGTCTCTAACTGTCTGGGTCTGGGGTCTGGGGCCTCGGGTCTGGAGGCGGATCTGGGGTCTGGGGCGGGGGGCGAGGTCTGGGGGATCTGGAGTCTGGAGTCTGGGCGGGGGGGGTGGGGGGGGCGAGGTCTGGGTCTGGGTCTTGGGTCTTGGGTCTGGGTCCGAGTTTGGGTCTGGGTCTGAATCTGGGTCTGGATCTGGGTCTGGGTCTGTGTGGGGTCTCTCGGCTGTTACTTGCTAAGGGCTTTAACAAGGGCCGGAGGCCCTTGGGCACTGAACTATTGTTGGTATATGAGACCGAGGGAATGTGAGCCATCGGTGGAATGCGATGGTCGAACGACACCAGTGATCCTTGGGGAGGATTTAGCAATTATGTTATTATTCCGCTGTTTTCCCGGCTTTTTCCCTGCTTCTTCCCGGCCATCCCCACCCAACCTGTGACCAAAATGTGGCCACACCCAAAATTCCAAAGTCGTCAAACGGCCCCATCGAGCGAGCAGAATGCTTTATCGACACGTAATATAGACATGCGTGTCGAGAGCATGTGCTGGGATACGTCGTGGGGCCGTCACGGGCCTCTCGGAGCGCCATGCAACAGTCGCACCCAACCCTCTGCCGCGCCGCTACGGGTAGCCAGCCCCCCGCGACGCCTCCTACCGATCGGTACCACCCGTGGCATGCACTTGAGGAGGCGCTGGGTCCCGTGCCGTGTCGCGTTGCGGAGGTAGCTATGCTGGGCGACATCAAACTTTCGGCATGTTTTTCGGCGGCGTCTCTGGACCAAATCCACTTTTGACGGGTGCTTTTTAGTTGCCGCCAATCTCTTTTAGACGCATCCTCCGTGGGGGACCGTGGCTTGGAGAGACGGTGAAATGCGGAACGAAATCGTTTGGGGTCAAACGTTTCACGTCCCGGTAACGTTTGACCCCAAACGACTTCGCTCCGCATTTCACCGTCTCTCCAAGCCACGGCCCCCCACGGAGCATGCGTCTAAAAGAGATTGGCGGCAACTAAAAAGCACCCGTCAAAAGTGGATTTGGCCAACCAGGGAAGCCACAAGAAATTCCCAAAGTTTGATGTCGCCCGTTTGGCCGCTTTTCCCCCTGGGGCAGGCCCAGGTTGGGTGGGGATGGCCTCCCGGCACAATTATTTTTTCCCCGCTTTTTCTCGGCACAGTTCTTTTTCTCCCCGAGCGGAAAAGCGGAAAAGCGGAATAGCCAACAAAGCAATTAATAATAATAAAATCCGCTCAAATTCCGCTCCGAGCGTTATACTGCCATAGGATCACTGAACGACACGCTCACGGCGTCGTGCGCACGTGAAATACAGGGTTGCCACTAAACGGCCGTCCGAAGCTCTCTCTCTCCATCTCTGCCCGTTGCCCCGCCTCTCCTCCTCCGCCTCTCTTTGGGTGTGTTCCCACTCACGACCTAGAAGTTCCTACTAGCCTGGAAGAAGGGTGGGGAGCTACTCAGACTGGAGCGTTCTCGACGTCGGAGACGCTAGCGATGTTGACTGAACGTCGGCTGTGACTAGAAGAAAAAACACTTCTTCTAGATTTCTAAGGGGGCCGCTCGGGGGCCCTCTAGCGCGACTAGAAAACCTAGAAGTTTTCTAGAAAACTTCTAAGAGTCCGAGTGGGAACACACCCTTTCTCTTCCTACCTTTCCCTCTTCCTCCTCCCCTCTCCCCCTCAATCTCCCTCTCCCTCACCTGAGATGCCCCGCCTGCGGTCGCGCCCGCAGCAGCCGTCTGCCACAGCGCCTCTATGCCCGTCCGAAGCTCTGCCTCTCTCTCCCTCTCATCATCTTCCCCACTCTCTCCCTCTCCCCCTCTTCCCTCATCTGCGAAGCCTCGCCTGCAGTCGCGACGGCCGAAGCCGCCGCCTACATGGTGCCTGCCTGAAGCCCTGCTCCTCTCCGCCACTCCCTCTCCCCCTCCCTCCCCCCTCCCCCCTCCCTCTCCCTCCCCTCCCCCTCCCTCCCTCCCTCTCCCTCTCCCCCTCTCCCTCACCTGTGAAGCCACCGCCCGCAGTCGCGCCCAGTAGCACACATCTTAGTGCCTCCATGCCCGCCCAAAGTTCTGCCTCTCTCTCCCTCCCTCTCTCTTCCTGCCCTGCGCCCCTGTGCGCCTCGCTTTCTCTCCCTCTCGCTCGCCTCTCTGCCCAGCGCCCCTGTGCACTGGTCCTTCTCTCCCTCTCCATCTTCAGTGCTTCTTCAATTGATTTCAATTAATTAATTCTTACAGCCCGGCTCGATTAACGGAGGCGCGTTCTCGTCGCCGAGCCCTGGACCCAGCAATGCGGCGCTGCTGGTGACGAGGATCTCCGTGCCGCTGACGATCGGGGTAAAATACGACTGGCCCGGCTCCTGCTAGACTGCCCCTCGGTGGAACACTTCAGGAGCGGCTTGCCCGGCGCTGCCATGGCTTGGCGAGTAGCCGCGGCGCTGCCGCGGCCCGTGCTGGGAGACGGCCCTTATCCTCCCCCCATGCAGGACGCCATGCGGCACCGATCTCGACGAGTTGATCGACGAGCGGAGGAGCTGGCGCCCGTCAGTGCATGCTGGACATTGGTCAAGATGGCTGCCCGTGGAGGCGGGCAACCATCACGGCTTCAGCGGTGGCGACCGCCGAGGCAACACAGAGTAAATCCGCTTCACCAATCGCAGCGTTCGTCACCGCGCTCATCCTCGGGGTCGCTCGTCTGCCGGTGACTGGCGTTGGAAGGTCTTCAGGCAGCCTCCATGACAACTCTGTCGTCCATGCACCCCTGGAGGGTGGGACCTGGCCATGCATGAGGCATGGGGCGCCGGCTGAGCCCCATGCAAACGAGAGCTGGACAGCCATGCACTGCCAGGCGGGGACCGTTCCAGTCAGCGCCAGTCGGCTCTGCCGGCTTGACTGGCCACAAGGCCACTACTGTGACCCTGAGGAAGGTCCTCTCCTATGTGCTCCTTGCCAGACATGTCTCTCAGAAACCGCTGTTCGGGGTAGTCTAGCCGGCGGGAGCGGTAGTCTATCGGCCGGGAGCCGGCGGTACTCTAGTACTCAATGTGTGCTGGAGTATCGGCGGGTGTCTCTAGTAGAAGAGTAGCCTGCTTAGCTGGAAACCCCGTGTTACTGCTACTGTTACAGCCCGGCCGCTGGTGGCCAGAACCAAAATCGGCAAAAATTGGCAAAAACGTAAAAAAAAATGCGAAAATCGGCAAAAAATCGGCGGTAAACCCTCAAAAAATCAATTAGCTATTTCCGCCCAGAAACCGCCGTAGGCGCTTAACCGCCCAATCGAAGAAGCAATGTCCATCTTCTCTCCTTCTTTTCTCCATCTTTTCTCCCTCTCCTCCTCCATCTCCCCCTCTCTCACCTGAGACGCTCCGCCCACAGTCACGCCTGCCGCAGCCGCCTGCCCCAGCGCCTCCTGCAGTCCCATCTCCAGTTCATACTCCTGGAACTCCTCGACCATCTGCGCGATGTAAAGAACAGTTGTTTGGGCTCCTCCTATCCATGGGTGCCCGTGCGTGCGCACCCAGCATCCATAGCTCTACATGGTCCTTCATAAAGATCGTGCTCAGTCCCATGTGTGCGTGTTGCTGCCTGTGGCCTGTGGTGTGCGTGGCGCGCTAGGTGGTGTGCATGGAGGTGTTGCATGGAGGTATTGCAAATCGACATGATTGAGCCCAGGTGCACTAGTTTGAGACCCTAGAGACCATTTGTGTTCTTCCGTGGCCTCTCGGGGAGGGCTGTCGCAGCAACTCCATCTCAAACAAACCACCCACCTTGCCCCGCAGCAGCGCGCCCAGCACCCACGTCGCCCAGCCCTGCATCACCGGGGAAGCCAGCAAGAACATGTTGCGCAGCTGTGCGAGCTCCGCTGCCAGGCCCCAGTCAGACAGAAGGCGGGAGAGCAGCGACGCATTGATGGACTGCACGCGGCGCGAGAGGAGAGGCGCCACCGAGGTTGACAGCTGCGTGTGTGTGTTGGCGGGGGTTGTGGGGTGGGCAGTCGGAGAGAAGGCGGGAGAGCAGCGATGCATGGATGAACTGCACGCGGCGCGAGAGGAGTGGCGCCACCGAGGTTGACAGTTGCGTGTGTGTTGGCAGGGGTTGTGAGGTGGGCAGTCGGAGAGCAGGCGGGAGAGCAGCGACGTGTTTTGATGGATGTCCCCCCCTCTACCCAAATCCCAACGCCTGATCCGCGCCATGGAATGCGGTCACAACGTCTGAGACGGTCGGGGGTGCGTCTCAGGCGGTGGTGGGCGCCTGAGGCGGTCGGTGTGGCGCCTGAGGCGGTTTGGATAACGCCTAGGGCGCCGCCTAAGGCGATCAGGGATGCGCCTGAGGCGACGCCTCAGACGGACGGAGCGCCTGAGGCGCCACCTGATCCGCGCCATGGAATGGGACGCCTCAGGCGCCGCCTCAGGCGTTTTGAATGTGGTAGCCCCCCCCCCCCCGCTCACCAGCAGGTCGGCAGTAGGCAGGTGCGTCGACGGGCCCTCGAGCAGCCAGCCGAGGCGCGCGAGGAATGCGGCCTGAGGCGGCACATCGCTCACGCCGCCACCACCACCACCGTCGCCACCACCACCGCCACCACTGCCACCTCCACTGCCGCCGCCAACATTCTCAGCGGCAGAGGCATGGTGGGGTTGGAGGTGCCACCACGCGGCCCCAGCGGCAGCCCCTTGCCCAGGGGTTGCAAAAGAGCCAGCGCCCCTGCTTCCGCGCGCACGCAGACGCAGACGCGCTGGTAGGAGGGCGTCTGCTAGCGCAGCGAGCTCGGACAATCCTCCAACTGATGGTGAAGGTGATGGTGGTGGTGGTGAGCAGTAGTGAACGGTCACATCGGCTTCCCAGAAAAGTCAGCTTGATGATGTTCATGATATGGGTTTTACTACCGCGCTCGTAGGAGGGCGTCTACCGGCTCAGCAAGCTCGGACTCCCCTCCACCTGTTGATGGGTTTAACAGCCGCGTGTCACTAACAAAACCAATTGGAACATCCATGGGGATCCCCGCCATCCATGGAGTCTGCATTCCCGCGCCCCGTACCTGGTGTCTCGTCTGCGGCCGCCGCGCCCGCGTCCGCCGCTCGCGCGAGCCACCCCTCGCACACGCGCATGCTGGCAGCCACGCCCCCAGCCCAGGCATCAAGTGCAGGCACGCCGTCGCCGCTGCGCTGCGCTCCGCCGCCCGCCGCCCCGGCACTGACGGGCTGCGGCTCCTGCAGCTGCGTCTGTGTCTGCTGCGGCTGTTGCTGCTGCTGTGGCTGTTGCCGTGGCAGCAGATGCTGCTGCTGCTGCTGCTGCTGCCCCCCCTGCATGCCACCCCCCGTGGGCCCCTCCAGTGGCGAGCGACCGCTGGCGTCGGCTGCAGGGCCGCGGGTAGCGGCCACCGTTGGCGCGGCGCCGTCAGTGTTTGCACTTGCGGAGGCGAAAGCAGTGGTGGTGGCAGCAGAGGCGGCGGCAGTGGCAGCGGCGGCAGCAGTGGCAGCAGCAGCAGCAGCGGCGGCGGCAGTGGCAGCAGACGCGGAAACGACGGCACCGGCCCCGATGCCCACGACCACGTTGCCGCCGTCGCCGGCGCCGGCCGGCGCGCGCAGCTGCAGCATGGCGCCCGGCGCAGGTGCAGCGGTCGGGTCCTCCTCAGCCGCGTTGGCAGGCTTGTACAAGGAGGTGGCCGTCATCGGTGGTCCAGGCAGGAGGAAGCTGCCCGGCGGGTGGCAACCGAGGCCGGTCCCATCGGATGACGCTGCGACAGCGTCTGACGGCACGCACCAAAGCGGGGTCCACGGGAAGCGCGGCGGCTCGGGCAGCTCGCCCCTGTCAACACACCCGTCCACACCATCCACACCACCGCTCCTCCCGGGAGGCAGCCAGGGCTCCATGCGGCTCAGCGACTCCCCGGCGGCCGCCATGGCCGAGAAGTAGGGCTGTGCAGCATCAGGGCCGGTGGAGCACGGCGTGGTGTGCGCTGCGAGGAAGGCCTCGATGCTGGGTGAGAGTGAGAGTAAGAAGGAGGGAGAGTGTGAGTGAGAGAGAGAGGGTGGGTGAGAGTGAGTGTGAGTGGACACACACACAGCCTCGATGCTGTGCACGTGGATTGTGTCGGAAGGGGGGGGGGAGGAGTGCACACGGATGATATCCGAGATCGATGCTGTACAGTGTGTCCGAGGCTTAAGGGGGTGGGGACGGGGGGACGATGGAGGCGGGTGCACACCCACACCCACACCCACACCACCCACCCACCCACCCACCCAGACACGCACACGCACACACACGCACGCACCACACAGACAGATCAAATCAGATCGCCTGCATTCAACTCCACTCCAGATCATTCCATAAATCACATGCACGAGGGCGTCACGCACACTCCCACGCACACACATGCCTCGCACACACACACACAGCATGTCAACACGCCAACACAGGCGTCCGACGGACTGTTACATCGACCTGTGCCAGCATGTATCAAAAGGATCCTAGGTGTACGTTGTAAAGCTGTCGGCCCTTTCAACCGACATGTAGTAGGTGTCTTGAAAGCAGGGCGTAGGAGGAGCGGGGGCAAATTGAAAGCAGGACGTAGGAGGAGCGGGGGTAAATTGAAAGCAGGGCGTAGGAGGAGCGGAAGTAAATTGAAAGCACGTGACATCATATGCACAGCACAGCACATCACATGCACAGCACATCACATGCACAGCACATCACATGCACAGCACATGACATCACATGCACGCACCTGCAGAGCAGCTCAGCACACAGCACTCCTCCTTCTCCTCCTCCGCCCCTACCCCCGTCACCATCTCCCCAGCCCACTTCGCCACCACCTCCGTCCGCGCCACCCTGCGCCATGAACGCCTTCAGCGTGGGCGTGGCCACATGTGAGCGGGGGGGCCGGGGACGGGGCGGGCTGCTGTCGACGGGCTGGGGGCTGCGCGGCAGCGGCGGCGGCGCGTGGCCCCTCCGTGCGTGATGAGACGGTGAGGCGGCGGCGACGGATGGTGCTGCCGAGGCGGTTGCGCGCGTTGCGTTTGACCGCAGCAGTCGGAGCGATTTTCCAGCTGCGAGGATGGAGTCTGCCATTGGGCGGAGGTAGGCCGGGCACGCCGGGTGGCCTCCATCCTGCGTGCCACAAGAAGGAGGGGAGGGGAGGGGAGTCAGGAGTTGACCCCCGAGGTGAGACACACCATCAGATCACACAAATGCATGCATGCACCAGGATGCACAAATGCATGCATGCACCAGCCACCACCTGCATGCACACACACATACACACACACACGTAGGCTACCCACCTCATTCCGTACGAGCTCATACGCAGCACCCCAGTAGCGAGGGTCGGTCTCGGCCACCGCCCCTGCCGCTGTGCGCGCGGGACGCACGAAAAAGTCAGGTGGTAGCGCTCCGTCCTGCCGGGACAAGGGTTGAGGGTTCGAGGCAAGGGCCTTGGGTTTAAGGTTGTTTGTCTAGGGTTTAGGGTCAACCCTAAATCCTTTAACCTGTTCTGCCAGGCCAGGGGTGAAGGGTTTGGGGGTTGGGTTTTTTGTGTTGGGTTTGATCCCGCCCTGCAGGTGTGATTAAGAGGCTGTTAATCAGCCATGCAGGAAATGGGCATCATCATGGTGCCTATGCAGCAGCTAGCGTCAAAGTAGCTACACAGAAGCTGGCATTGGGGTAGCTGTGTAGAAGCTGGCATTGGGGTAGCTGTGCAGAAGCTGGCATTAAAGTAGCTACACAGAAGCTGGCATTGGGGTAGCTGTGTAGAAGCGGGCATTGCGCACCTGCGTGTCGCTGCTGTACAGCCACGCGGTCAGGCCCTCGAAGAGCGGCACGCTCGTGCATAGGTACAGGTGGAGCAACACCTGCAACAGGGCAGTCCAATAGGTTTGTTGGGCGGCCAAGGGGGACTGAGAGCTCCCTCGAGAGCCTCTCATCCACACACTAAGTGTCCCGTAACCCAGCGTAACCCAGATCCTACTATTACGTGTGCACGTGCGTGCACCGGTTGACATACCCGGCTGTAGATACCCTTCCCAAGTTGGGTTTGACACAGCTGCTGCACAGACCGTGCCGACGGCCACCCAAGCGACCCCGCCCCAAGCAGCCAGCTCCGACACTCTCCAAACTTGTCCCCACCCACTACTAAAGCAAGCAAGCAACAAACCCGTGTACCGAGCGTACCTGCTGTGCCGACCGCGCCGACGGGCCCCCTAGCAACCCCGCCCCGCGCAGCCACCCCCTACTATCTCTCTCTCTTCTCCTTTCTTGCTTTCTCTCTGTAAAGCAACCAACCCAAATCACCCCCCCACTTGCTGCGCCGGCGGCGCTGACGGGCCCCCTGACAACCCCGCCCCGCGCAGCCACGCCCGACGATCTCTCTCCCCCTTTCTCACTTTCTCTTTGTAAAGCAACCAACCCGTATCAATCCCCCACGTGTTGCGCCAACCGTGCTGACGGCCCCCTAACAACCCCGCCTCGCGCAGCCACGCCCAGCTATCTTTCTCCCCCCCTTTCTCGCTTTCTCTCTGTTAAGCAACCAACCCGTATCAATCCCCCACTTGCTGCGCCGACCGTGCCGACGGGCCCCCTGACAACCCCGCCCCGCGCAGCCACGCCCGACAATCTCTCTCTCCCCGTTTCTCGCTTCCTCTCAGTCAAACAACCAACCCGTATCAACCCCCCACTTGCTGCGCCAACCGTGCTGACGGGCCCCCTAACAACCCTGCCCCGCGCAGCCACGCCCGACTATCTCTCCCGCTTTCTTGCTTTCTCTTTGTAAAGCAACCAACCCGTATCAATCCCCCACTTGCTGCGCCGACCGCGCCGACGGGCCCCCTAACATCCCTGCCCCACGCAGCCACGCCCGACTAGCGTTCTCTCCCCCTTTCTCGTTTTCTCTCTGTAAAGTAACCAACCCGTATCAATCCCCCACTTGCTGCGCCGACCGTGCTGGCGGCCCCCCAAGCGGCGCCGCCCCGCGCAGCCACCCCCTACTGTCTCTCTTTCTCTCCCCCTAGCCCCCTCTCTCTCCCTATCTCTCTCTCTACAGCAACCACCAAGCAACTTCTAAGCCCACCTGTTGTGCCGACCGTGCCGACGGCCCCCCGAGCGGCCCCGCCCCGCGCAGCTGCGCCGCGAGCGCGTCAAGCAGCGCGCAGCTCGCGGCCGGTGCGGCATCGGCGCGCCAGGGCGCCGCGCCGCCGGGTCCGGGCTGCGCAGAGTGTGTGGGCGTGGGCGGGGCGTCCGCGGTGGTGGCCCACGGCGCGCCGCCGCCGCCGCCACCGCTGCCGGGGCGCGCACCTGGGCTGGCCAGTGGGCTGGTCGATAGTGTGGGGGCGCTGCCGCCGCTGCCTCCGATGCCACAGCCACTGCCGCCGGCGCTGCTGCTGCTGCTGCTGCTGCTGCTGCTGCGCGCTGCCGCATCGTGCGCTGCGCCGAGCGCCGCCATGCTGATGGAGTACAGCGCCCGCACCTGTGTGGTGCACGTTGCGGGCTTAGTGTCAGGGGCTTCACCAGTGATTTCCTTTTCGGCTGTACACAGCCATTTGGCTGTATTCCGTCTGTACTTTGACCTTGCACACAGCTCAACCCATCAAGTGGATTGCAGGTCTGCCGAGCCCGCCGGACAGAGCTCGTCTAGCGCTTTCAAGTGACCTATACATGAGGACGACCGGTCAACGGGAGGTCAACGGTCAACGCGGTCAAAGCAAAATCCGTGGAAGAATTAATTAAAACTCATGAAAAGACAACCACTGGGCTTCACATGGATTCATAGCAAGGAACAGCTTCCTGGCTGTGCTCATGCTGTGCTCTCACAGTGCTTTCAAGCTACAAGTAACACGGGGTTTCCAGCTTAGCAGGCTACTCTTCTACTAGAGACACCCGCTGATACTCCAGCACACTGAAGTACTCCTACCGCCTGCTCCTGGCCGATAGACTACCGCTCCCAAACAGTGCTCTCAACTCCGTGCAAAACATTACTGCCCCACCGCAAGCAATGATCACCTAGTCCTGAGCCCCTAGCTGTATCTTCAACCGTCAGTCAAGCCTCACCCGTGCTGAGACCGCCTTTGTCACTGCCCGCAGCTCCTCGGGCGTCGTCACGCGCCCGCCATAAAAGTCCTCGTCGTAGTTTGACTGCTGAAGGGAGATGAGCGGGCGGGAGGCACGGGATAGTTG
The DNA here is from genome assembly GCA_016618255.1 of Chlamydomonas sp. UWO 241. Classification (NCBI taxonomy): domain Eukaryota; kingdom Viridiplantae; phylum Chlorophyta; class Chlorophyceae; order Chlamydomonadales; family Chlamydomonadaceae; genus Chlamydomonas; species Chlamydomonas priscui. The sequence goes on along the minus strand of VFSX01000013.1, from coordinate 261,852 downwards.
CGCCTGCGTGTGTGTTTGTGTGTGTGTTTGTGTGTGTGTGTGTATGTGTGTGTGTGTATGTGTGTGTGTGTGTGTGGACCAAGGATACTATCCACTCGATTCAGGCGCTGGTCGGTCACCCGCTTTTCAAAAGACATCCCAGTGCACGGGTCAGACCTCGTAACAATTGCCGGGGTGTATTGCTGTCAGTAGTACAGGCATTGCCGGTGCATGCGGACGGCCTCATGTAACACTTGGTTGGTTGGTTGGTTGTGCGCGCGTGTGTGCGTCGCCACGCTCCCGTCGTAAAAGTCCTCGTCGTGGTCAAATGCTGAAGGGAGATGAGCGGGAAAAAAGCACGGGACAGCTGTGCACGTGAGTGTGTTTGTATGCAAGCGAGTGCACATGTGAGCTTCGCTGTGCCCCCGCAATCGATGCACACACACACACACACACACACACACACACACACACACAAGCACACAAACACACACAGGCGTGCACACACACACACACACACACGCATACACGCGCGCGCGCGCCTACGCACACACACACACACACGCAAACCTGCAGCGCCGTCAGAAACGCCTTCACAGCGGGTGTCGCGGGCAGCGCGCGCGGGGCCCCGCGGCGCGGTGATCCCGCGCCCACGCCGCCACCTGCCATTGAGGGCGGCATGGCGGCTGCCAGTGCTGCTGCCGCGCTCTGTGGTGCCGGACGCATGGGCTGCAGGTTCGGGGTCGGCGTGTGGGGGTGCAGGTGTGGGTGTCAGGGGTCGAGGGTGTTGTGTGTGGGGGCTGCCGAGGGGCTGTGTGTGTGGTGGTGGTGATGGTATGTGTGTGTGGGGGGGGCACGTGCATGGCAGCTTACTAAACCTGTGGAGGGCGCCTGGTTTAAACTAAACAAGCGCCCCTGCGGCAGCCATTGTTATTCACACACGAACCCGCGCCCGTGCGACCCCGCATCCGCCACCTCCGGCAGCAGAGAGTGCAAGACGCAGATTGCAGCCCCCACAGTGATCCTTGGCAAGCATTTAGCAATTAATGATTATTCCGCTTTTTCCAGGTTTTTTCCCTGCACAATTATTTTTTCCCGCTTTTTCTCAGCACAATTGTTTGTTTCCCCGAGCGGAAAAGCGGAAAAGCGAAAAGTCCACAAAGCAATTCATAAAAAAAACTCAGATTCCGCTCCGAGCGGTATACTGCCATAGCAAGGATCACTGAGCCCCCAGCGCGACCCAAGAACCCCCCCCCCCTGGTTCGCACTCACCATTGGCAGCACCAGTGTGTGTGCGTCCGGCGGGAGCCGCGTCATTGCGCGCATGTGTCGCACGCGCGACCCCGTGTCCGCCGCGCCCGCGAGCAGAGAGTGCAGCATCGTGAGGGAGAGGTAGGGTACGTGGAGGCCGGGGCGGGGGGTGTATCGGCCGAGGTGGTCGTGCCACACAAACGCGGGGGAGGGGTTGCCGCACAGCAGAGAGAGCACCTGCATGAGTGTGGGTGGGTGTGGGTTGGGTGGGTGCGTGAGAGACAGAGACAGAGAGAGACAGGCAGAGAGAGAGAGAGAGAGACAGAGAGAGACAGGCAGAGAGAGAGAAAGACAGAGACAGACAGACAGGCAGACAGACGAGGCGGGGCAGGGCGGGGCGGGGCGGGGCGGGGCGGGCAGGGCAGGCAGGCAGGCATGCAGACAGAGACAGAGAGACGACAGGACAGAGAAAGAGTGATATAGAGACAGACAGAGAGAGAGACAGAAAGAGAGACACGTCGACTGGGTGGCCCACCAGGTGACGTCGCATATTCTTTGTGCGGATAGCGCAATTGCCCTACCAAAATCCCAACGTCTGATCCGCGCCATGGAATGCGGTCATAACGTCTGAGACGGTCCGGGGTGCGCCTCAGGCGGTGGTGGGCGCCTGAGGCGGTCGGGGTGGCACCAGAGGCGGTTTGGATAACGCCTGAGGCGACGCCCGAGGCGATCAGGGGTGCGCCTCAGGCGGCGCCTCAGGCGGTCCGAGCGCCTGAGGCGCCACCTGATCCGCGCCATGGAATGGGCAGCCTCAGGCGCCGCCTCAGGCGTTGTGAATGTGCTAGAGTTGCGAGTTCCACCGCACCTGGTGGGCCACCCAGCCATCGCCCACGCGGTCCTGTGGTCGCACGCGTGCAAGTGGCGAAAGCGCCCCCAGGCGCGCAGCAGACAGGCGTGGGACGACGTCGAAAGATGAAGGAGTGGCTGGCTGCTCGGGTCCGATGGCTCCAGGGTCAGATAGGAGCAGGGCCTTTGGGTGGGTGGGTGTGGAGGGAGGGAGGCGGAGGGGGGGGGGGTCGCAGAGGGGAGGGGAACAACGTCGGAAGCTCAAGGGGTGGGTACCTGGCGCGCACACGCTGCACGCACGCACACACACGAATGCGACATCAAAGGCGTCCGACGGACTGTAACATCGACAACACATATGCACACACACACACACACACACGCACGCACACATACCTTGGCAGCGCTCATAGGAGTGCGCGCGCCGACGCTGCCCCAGACCGCCAGCGCACCCGCCTGCTGCTGCTGCTGCTGCTGCTGGGAGGGCTGTGAGCCTGTGCTGGTGGCCGGCTGCGCCCGCGAGTCGCGAGGCGGTGCCCCCGCCCCCCGTGCTGCACCCACACTAGTGCCGCAGCCCCGCTCCCCGGCAGCCGCCCCGCCGTTGCCGCCGCTTCTGCCGTCTGACCAATCCGACAGCTCCTCGCCCCCACCATCGCCCCATCCGTCCTCATCAGAGCCACTACTGCTCCCACCACTACTGCCACCGCCGCGGTCATCTTCGTCACTCCCGCCCCCAGCGCTGATGCCGACGCCCTGGCTCCCACCAGCCGCCGGTGGTGGGAACGCTCCCGTCCCCCCGCTGGCACCTTCAGGGAAGCTGCCCCACGCCCCGCCCGGCTGCTGCCCATCAGAGGTAGGCGGCGACAGGCAAGGCGGGGCGGCCGGCGCTGGCGTGTCGAGTGGGCGCACACACAGGTAGAAGAGCGTCGATAGGATTGACGAATCGAGATCAGCGTTGGCGCCCTCCAGGCCGAGCGCCGCGAGGCGCTGCCGCGCGGCAGACAGGGCGGCGGCCTTGGAGTACTGCCCGTGCTCCTCAAACCGCTCCTCCAGCCTGCAAGAAGCAGGTGGGGCGCGCGGCGTGGCGTGGCGTGGCGTGGCAGGCCCCGTGGGGGGCATCTGGATGCTGATCGTTTGCGTGCTGTTTGCGTGCCGTGCATACACACACACACACACACACACGCGCGCGCACACACACACACAACACACACACACACACACACACATACCGACCGCAGCCACTCGCGGACTGCAGACTCACCCGTCGTACAGCTGCGTAATCTCGTTTGGGTGGACCTCCTGGAAGCTGTGGTGCTTGGGGTCGAGGTTGCCCCTGCAGAACTCGTGCACCTTTTTGAAGCTCGCATCGCCCGGCTGGGGATGCATGGGGGCGCATGGGCTCGCAGTTAATACGCTGCACACCTCATGAGTCAGCGCGCCCATGCATTCACCCAGGCAGGGTGCTGACAGGCGTGGGCATGCATGCATGCAGGGGTGGGGCGCACTCACCTGGAAGCTAAACAAGCGCGCCACCAGCTGTTGCAGCAGCTCGCCCTGCTTGGCTGCCAGAGCAGCCGACATGGACGACATGGTGGGGTGTGGCTTAGGCTTGCATGGTGGGGTGCGTCTTAGACTTGCATAAAGATGGATTTTCAAACGAGAGGGGAGAATGTCCCACACATACACAAGGGGGGGACGCACAGCCACAAGCCAGCTGGCAGATTCAGTATAGTGTGCAGCGCAGCGCTGAACGCGGGGTAGTGGAGGGAGAGGCACGCCACTAGCATGAAGCACCAAGTCGTCGAGGTCAGCGCCAGCAGCGCACCTAGGGACGTGGTGGGCGCGATCGTAGGCTCGGCGGCACCTCCCAAGGCTCCAAACAACCCCATCCGCTTCTTCCAGCTTGCGCTCGTGTTTATCCTTGTATTCGCCGGCGCGATCTACTACCGTGAGGAGATCTACACGTTCTCCAAAGGTGGGGGGGGGGGGGCGAGAGGGGGGGGGGGCGTTTGGCGTTGGGGCCGGCCGCGCACCCATGTGGTGCGCGCATGTGCGCATGCATGGGCGGCACGCATGGGCGGCATGCATGGGCGGCACGCATGGGACCGCACAACATGCCTGCATCCTGCATGGGACCGCACAACATGCCTGCTCACATGCGAGTGCACACGTGTTGTCCGTGAGCATGCGTGCACCGGCAGAACCGAGCATGCACACATACACACTCGGATTCGCCCACGGCTGCTGACCCCGCCCGGTGGGTCGTGCGCTCGTGCAGAGGTGGGGAAGCGTCCGATTCTCGAGGCGGTCGAGAACGAGCAGCTGCACAACACGCTCGGCGCCAAGTGGGACGTGGTGACGGGCTCTGACAGTGCACGACCCATCAAGAAGGCCAAGCCCGTGTCCCTGCCAAGCATCGACGCCACGGAGGCGTTGCCGATGACGGGCCCGGTGGACCCAGCCACGCTCAGCACAACAGAACAGGGAGGCAACAAGGCGGCGCTATCTATAGGGGTGTAGGGTCGCGGGCGTAGGAGGGCACAGCAGAGGGAGGGGATGCGTCCAATGTTTGGGATGTTAACACAGGCTCGTGTCGTCCCGCCCCCCCCCCTGCCCCCCCCCCCCTCCCCGCCCGAGCCAGTCATATGTACAGGGGGGGGGGGGGCGCCCGGTCCAAAACCCGGCCCAAAACGCGAGCGAACGTGTGGTGCCCTGCACATGTGCGTGAAGGTGCCCAACACGTGCTCATGACAACGGCGACATTGACGCTGTGACAGGCCGAGTCAGGCCAGTCACAGTCGCGCCCAGATCACGTGGCGTGAAATCTGTGGCAGCTGACAACAGAGTGGAGCAACGCCTGCTCGACGACGGCCACTGCTGATCCCCACCTCCTCTCCCTGCGGTTATCGTGTGCACACTCTGAATACTCAAGGCCGCGTCACGCGGTGCCCGAGACTCAATTTTTTGCTCATGGAAGTATGCACGTGGTGGCCTATGCATCTTATGGCCCATGCTGTAGCTGATTCCCTGCGGTCATCGTGTGCACACTCTGAACTGTGCACCGTGCGCGCCATCTGTGACTGGCCCGGCTCGGCCTGTCTTCTCAAAGACTTGCCGAGCAGTCGCACCGTTGTTGCAGTAGGGTGCACGTGCGCGTGTGATGGTTGATCAGGGCCCACTCGTTTGTTGCAATGTTGCGTGCCCCTGCCGAGAGCCAGCCCTCAGAGCGCTGGCTGTACATGTCCGACACGCTAGCCACGCAGTAAGCATGTTGCTGTGGCTGAGAGACTTAAGTAACGTCGTGCGAAAGGAATTTCAAAGTGTGAAGAGAATTTACACAGGGAGGTCCACAAGGAAGTGAGTGTTTGGGAAAGGCGTGGGAGCGTGCGTCTGGTTTGCGGTGGCACGCGTGTGCGGCGCGCCGTGGCGTGGGTTGTGGGTGGCAGGCGCGTGGCATTGGATCGATGCATTGGACGAGGCACGGGGGGGGGGGGGGGCAGAAAACAAAATCTGGAACACACGACACATTGATTTGCCCCCCCCCCCTATCTCACAAAATACGAGGGCTGTCCATCAATATCTTAAATCGCCAGAAGGTAGTCGAAATAACTCACCAATGCAGCCATGGCTTTGATGGACGCCACCAGGGGACGCCCCTGGACGCCACCAAGGAGTGTGGCCCTCCAGTTCACACTTTCTAGGCAGACAGGGTTGAGTGCTGCGCACAAGGAGATTAGATGGCATCGGAACCATCTTAATCCACAAAGTTCAAGCACAGACTCTGCTAATGAGCGCAGCAGCAAGGGCGGAGAGTGTGGAGACAGTGTGGATGTGTTTTACCATATAGGTGCTACGTTGCCGATGCCACGTTGCCGCTCTACCAGGCAAGGCCCACTCAACAGCTACTGCCGGCTTCGTGGCACTGGAAGCTGGAGGGAGCGTTTGGAGCAGGTCGTCAAGCTCGCCGCCGCCGCGTGTGACCGCCTGCATTACGATGCAGCCTCTGGAGCTGCTTTTGATACAGTCCAGCCTGGGCGGCACGACGGGTGAGGGGCAGGGGCAGAACGCATTGCGCGTGCATGGCGTGCTGCGCTCTGTATGAGCCTGCATGGCATGCAACCCATGGGACCGAAAAGACGTGCATGCCACGCCGCATGATGCCACACCCACGTTTCCTGGGCTGAATGCCTTTGTAGGAGCAAGGCAGGGACCGCACGCTCGCCTGTGCAGCGCTTCGCCTGCCTGCCTGCCGCGCACCGCACACACACACACTCACACACACGTCACACATCCGCCCACCACTACAGGCGATGCCTCGACCGCTGCCCCGGGCCCCAACAGCCGCCTGCTGCGGCACATCCTTGCCGGCGAGTACGTCGCCGTCCTGGAGGATGAGGCCGTGCAGGTGGTGACGCTTGGTTTCGGGGCACTGCCAAGGGGGCAGTCATGTGTGTGTGTGTGTGTGTGTGTGTGTGGTGAGGTGAAGTGGGGTGGAGTGGGGTGGGGGGCTTTGGTTGCCGTTGCCGAAAGCAAAACACAACGTGAGCGCCCAAAACCCAAGTACAAACACAAGGCCCAACGCGGGCACGCAAGCCTTGTCCACACTCGAAATTCACACGAGGACGGCTACCTCCGCTGCTCTACCCTCTTCGCTGCCCCAAGACATCTGTGTGTGTGTGTGTGTGTGTGAGGGGATGGGGGGGGGCAGTGCAGGTGAGGAGTTGTTAGAAGGGCACAGCCGGAAGGGTGGGTGGGGGGTGGGGTGGGTGTGGGGGCAAGAGCAGGCTGTTCACAATGCATCCTCCACCATCATGTGCTTAGACACCATCCTAGACTATTCCTCAAACATCCGCAGCTAGCCACCTGTGTGTAGTCTTAGTCCACGGGGCTAATGTATTAATTATAATACGGCGAACACCCAATCTGCTGACTGATGGCACAGAAGCTGTGGTTGGGCAATGGGGACATGGGGCGGCTCGTCAGACAGCCTGCAGTGCAGGCTATCTGCTGCTGGTCTTGGATTGTTCAAATTCAAATCCTGGCGGTTACAGTGGGCGCTTGAATTTTGATTTTACAGGCAAATCTGGATTTTAAAGAAGGTATTCTTTCCAAAGCCTGGAACTCAACCCAAACCCCCGGCTTAGAGCCCGAGGTTAACTGGAGACCTCTTGGACGCTAAATGCCGAGCAAAGTCGAACACGCCGCCTGTCAGGTGCGTCACATACGACTGTGCAATCCATCATCATCACACGCATTCGCTACTTGGCGCGACGCGGACAGACTGTGCCAACGATGAACGGGCGCGTGGATGTGTCGGTGCCGCCCTGCTTGCAGCACACACACACACACACACACACACACACACACACACACACACGCGCACACGCGCATGCACGCACACGCGCATGCACGCACACGCACACGTGCGCACACACACACATGCATACGCGTACATGCGCACGCACACAAACACACACGTGTGCACACGTGCACACGCGCACACGCACACACGCGCACACATACACACACACACACATGCACACACGCGCACACACACACACACGCACACACACACGCGCACATGCGCACACGCACGCACACACTGGCAGGCGCTGCTCGGCGCGCACGGTCAGTCTGATTTGAGCTGCCCATCAGAGTACTACGCGTGGGCGCAGTCCAGGGTTCGGGCGGTCGCGGCCGAGGCCGTGGCGGGGGGCGATGAAGAGCGGTTGGCAGCACTGATGCTGGCAGCAGTCGCGTGCCTGCACATCTTCCTGCAGGTGAGCTTGAGCACTGTGCATGGAGTCTGGTTCTGGGGTCTGGTTCCGCTCGTGAAATGGGGTTCGGTTCTTGACCTAGATCCTGAACGGGCAGGTGGTGGCGCTGGTGCTAACTTCCATCGGGTTCCGTAACAAATTGCAGCAGCTATTTAGTAGGGGAAAGGGCACGGGGGAGGGGCGGGGGGGGGGGGGGCAGAAAAGAAAGCTCTGGAACACATGGTATAAACAATGTGGAGCCACCCCCCCTCCACCCCCCGCCCTCTCAATAAATAAGCCATGCATGGAGCCGGCATCAAGGCGCATGGCTTCCTTACAGCAAGGGCTGTCCATCGCAATTTCTAAATCGCTAGAGGATAGCCAAAAGAACCCCCCTCAATGCAGCTACACCATGGCTTCGATGGCCACCACCAAGGAGTGTGAACCCTCCAGGCAGATTCTTGTTTCACTACTCTCTCAGTGATTTCCTTTTCGGCTCTCCACAGCCATTTGGCTGTATTCCGGCTGAACTTTGACCTTGAACAAAGCTCAACACATTCCGTGGATTGCAAGTCTGCCGAGCCCGCCAGAGAGAGCTCGTCTAGAGCTTTCAAGTGGCCTATATATGAGGACAAACGGTCAAAGGGAGGTCAACGGTCAACGCAGTCAAAGCACAATCGGGCTGTGGAAGAAATAATTAGAAATCCTGAAAAGAAAATCACTGCAATCTCTTAGGTGTTTTGCTGTGCTCTCCAAGGAGATGCAGATGGCATTGGTCCCATATTAACCTATAAAGGTTGCTCAAATCCCTTGGTCGGCACCAGTGGTGTCCTTAAGGAAATCGACAATGTCATGTTTGCTCCCGCAGGAGGCGATTTTTGGCGGAAAAGTGTGAAAATTGCCGATTCTCACGCTTTTGGGAGCGAAATTCCCGCGATTCGCCCCCGCAGTTTCCACCAAAATTTCCCGGTTTGCCCCCGCATTGGGGGCTGCGGGGGCGCTAATGACACCACTGGTTGGCACCTAGGGAGCACGCGGGGGATTTGGGCGTTGAGGGTGTGCACCCCCACCCGATTACCGCAGGGGCACTTCTGAGAGTAGACTCGTGCTCCATTCATCAAGGCAGTTATAATGGTGGTCTTCCCGTCAAAAACGGCCCACTGGAAAGAAAGCTCTGGATCCCCCTCCCTCCCCCCCCCCCTCCCCACTTTGAGCCCTCATATCTCGGCACCCAGGTATCCACATTCAAAACAAACGGCGGCTTTGGAACGTTCACAGCAAGGAGTCGAGACCACAGCTTCTGTTCGTTTCTGGTTCCCCCCCCCCCCCGCGCCTGGGAATGGTATGTCTACCTGTAGACACTTGGGTGGGACCTGGCCATGCATGAGGCATGGGGCGCCGGCTGAGCCCCATGCAAACGAGAGCTGGACAGCCATGCGCTGCCAGGCGGGAACCGTTCCAGTCAGCGCCAGTCGGCTCTGCCAGCTTGACTGGCCACAAGGCCACTACTGTGACCCCGAAGAAGGTCCTCTCCTATATGCTCCTTGCCAGACATGTCTCTCAGAGACCGCTGTTTGGGATAGTCTAGCCGGCAGGAGTGGTAATCTATTGTCGGGAGCCGGCGATACTCTCGTACTGAAGTGTGCTGGAGTATCGGCGGGTGTCTCTAGTAGAAGAGTAGCCTGCTTAGCTGGAAACCCCGTGTTACTTGTGACTTGTAGACTCTAGGCCAGGGTGCGGGCGGTCGCAGCAGTCGCGTGCCTGCACGTGTGCCTGCAGGTAGGCTCGAGCCTTGTGCTTAAGCTCGAGCCTTGTGCATGGCGTTTGGTTCTGGTTCTGGTTGTGACAGGAATGTGTGTTTGACCTAGATCCTAAAAGGGCACCACATGGCGGCGCTGATCAGATGGGCGCTCATGCTCGCTGCCGTCGGTCGGGTGCCGACATGTACAGTTTCCTGTTAAATCGTAGATCTTTAGATCGTAGATGACGAGAGACCAATTAACAGAGAACTCAAAATCGGTGCCATTTTGCCTCTCGTCTTGTCTCTTCGCCTCGTCCTACCCCGACTCAGTGAGCCTCGTCCTACTCCGACTCAGTGAGCCTTAGTAGAACGGCTAAAGCCGACACATCCAGGTAAGCCACAGGGACGAAGCTCGTTTAGTTCGGTCTTCCTGTGCGGACCCTAGACGCACAGGTGGCGACGCCGATGCTCGCAGTGGTTGCGCGCCTGCACATCTTACGGCGCGTACGCCCGAGCTCGAATGAGGCAGTTTTTAGAAGACTCCTGGGTTAAGGGGGTTGGTTCTGTCTACTCAGGGACTCTAGGCGCACAGGCGGCGGCGCCGATGCTCGCAGTGGCTGCGTGCCTGCACATCTTACGGCACGCACGCCCGAGCCCGAGTGAGGCAGTTGTTAGAGAATTCCTTGGTTTAGGGGGTTGGTTCTGTCTCAATAGCTCCCCTTTTTGCTCTGGGACTACACGTTGGCAGGCAGCCGGCTGGTGGCTACCGCCCCTCACAAGTTATTGTTAGGGCTAGAACTGGACTTGGGTCTAGTAGGCTGTGGTACTAGGACTAGAAGGTAGTCTTTGCTGGAAAGCCGATGTAACTGTAACTGTTATGTCTACTCCAAGGACTCTAGGCGCACAGATGGCGGCGCTGATGGTCGATGCAGTCGCACGCCTGCAGTCGCATGCCTGCCGTGTGCCGCCTACACACTCACACGACTGACCCCCCCCCGATCTTCAGGCTAACCTCACCGGCCCGACGCACGCCGTCGCGCCAACGCCGTCGCCGCTGCAGCTCTTTGCGCGACACCTCGACTGCGGCATCGGCAGCAGCGGCAGTGGCGGTGAGGTTCAGTCTCTGCTGCTGGCTTTAGGAGGGGGAGAAATAAGTTATCACACACATCGGTTCATACCCCCACACCTCTCACAATACTGGGTGCCTGCACGTTTGCTCTTTGCGCGCCACCTCGACTGCGGCATCGGCAGCAGCGGCAGCGGCGGTGAGGTTCAGTCTCTGCTGTTGGCTTTAGGAGCGGGAGAAATAAGTCATCACACACATCGGTTCACACCCCCACACCTCTCACAATACTGGGTGCCTGCACGTTTGCTCTTTGCGCGCCACCTCGACTGCGGCATCGGCAGCATCGGCAGCGGCGGTGAGGTTCCGTCTCTGCTGCTGGCTTTAGGAGGGGGAGAAATAAGCTCACACACATTGGTTCACACCCCCACACCTCCCACAATACTGGGTTCCTGCATGTTTGCTCTGTGCGCGCTACCTCGAGTGCGGCGTTGGCAGCAGCGGCAGTGGCGGTGAGGCGTTGCCACTGTTGGCACTGGGTCACAGGCTTGTTTGTGCCCCAGGGACTGACCAAAACTATGCCCGATACGTGAAACAGACATGATTGATTGGGGTCAGTGATTTCCTTTTCAGGACTTTCAATTAGTTATTCCACAGCCTGATTTTGCTTTGACCGCGTTGACCTAGACCTCCCGTTGACCGTTTGTCCTCATACA
>VFSX01000013.1:143000-245500 GCA_016618255.1 Chlamydomonas sp. UWO 241 | reverse complement strand
CTTAAGAAAATAGTGTCGGGAGGAGGCTGAAGGCCGGCCTTGCTGCCGAGCCACATCCATTGTGCAGTCAAAAGTCGTACGAGGAAGACGAGAAGCCGGCATGCGTATCACATGGCCTAGCCACTGCATGGATCGATTTGCCACAAGGCTCTCAATTGGCTCAGTGACGCACGCCTGCCGAATATAAGTTAATCTGTGCCGATCGACCAGGCGCACGCCCAGAATGCGACGAAGGCAGTTAGAGAGGGCAACCTCCAATCGAGTCAGTTGTGTTTTAGTAGGGGCCCATGTTTCGCAGCCGTACAGAAAGTGGGGCAGCACGAAAGTGTTGTAAACCCGCATCTTAGACTGCACTTGCATCTTCTTGCTGGCCCAAATCTTATCAAAAGACGCAAACACGCCCAGCGCGCGACCGACACGCACACCGATCTCCTTTTCCACACCACCACTCTGGGTTATCCAACTCCCTAGATACTTAAATGCAGAGACGGTCTTCACTTCACCACCAGTCAGCGCAAACGTGGGCAGATCCGCGTCAAAATCTGCTGGCAAAATCATCACTTCTGTCTTGGCGGCGTTGATTTGCATGCCAAAGCTAGAGGACACTTTGTCAAGGATTTTCAGCATAAGCGCCAACTGAGCTGGGTCATGCGAGAACAAACATAAATCGTCGGCATACATCAGCATTACTATGCGCTCAACCGACGACGACAACACAGAGCCGCCGGCTCGGGTCACGACTGACACGCCAGCCCCCTCTGGCATCATGTCTAGCGCCTTTTTCACTATGTGGTCAATACAAACATTGAACAACACAGGAGCAATGACGCACCCCTGTCGCACACCAGGCGACACGGGGAATTCGTGCCCGATTTTCCCAGCCAGCCGCACGGCAGCTGCGGTGTTGGTGTGAAGATCCAACAACAACAACAATAACAATAACAACAGCAACAGCAACAACGGTGTTGGTGTGAAGATCCAACAACAATAACAATAACAATAACAACAGCAACAACAGCAACATCAGCAACATCAGCAACAACCGCCACAAACACAGGTGCTCGAATCTCGCTACAGCGGCCTAGAGCAGGCGCTGATCCTTGGCTGGTGTACGCACATTCGCAAGGCGACGGCGCGCGACGAGCTCCAGGTGTGGGATGTAAGGAGAGGGGGGGGAGGGAAGCAGTGCTTTTGATTGGGCGGTTTACTGCCTACGGCGGTTTCTGGGCGGAAATAATTAATGATTCTTGAGAGTTTACCGTCCGATTTTTGCCGATTTGGGTCATTTTTGCCTTTTTTCGTTTTGAGCCGATTTTCGCCGATTTTCGCTCTGGCCCCCGGCGGCCGGGCTGTAGGAATTAATTAATTGAAATCAATTGAATGTCGTGCTGCCCCACTTTCTGTACGGCTGCGAAACATGGGCCCCTACTAAAACACAACTGACTCGATTGGAGGTTGCCCACTCTAACTGCCTTCGTCGCATTCTGGGTGTGCGCCTGGTCGACCGGCACAGATTAACTTATATTCGGCAGGCGTGCGACACTGAGCCAATTGGGAGCCTTGTGGCAAAGCGCTCAATGCAGTGGCTAGGCCATGTGATGCGCATGCCGGCTTCTCGTCTTCCTCGTACGACTTTTGACTGCACAATGGATGTGGCTCGGCAGCAAGGCCGGCCTCCAGCCTCCTCCCGACACTATTTTCTTAAGCTACTGATTCAGCAGCTAGGCGAAACTAGTGGCACTCGTTCTGATTGGAAGACTTTTTCGGACACGGCGTTTGAGCGTGCTCAGGATAGGGTCGGGTGGAGAGCCGTGGTGTACGGTCCGGCTGCCCCTCAGGCGCCGGCCCCTCCACCACGGCGGTCAAGTAGATTGGCAAGCGCCACTTGACCCCCTATCCCCTAGAAGCAGTTAGGACCTATTTTGGAGGCGTCGCACAATAGCTCTCCTTTTTGCTCTGGGACTACACGTTGGCAGGCAGCCGGCTGGTGGCTACCGCCCCTCACAAGTAATTGTTAGGGCCAGAACTGGACTTGGGTGTAGGCGATGGTACTAGAACTAGAGGTAGTCTTTGCTGGAAAGCCGATGTAACAGTAACTGTAATTGAAGAAGCACTGGAGGGAAGGATCAAGGGGTGTAGGATTTAGTTAGGGTTTTAGGGACATTTTAGGGGTGTAGAGTTAATGGGTTGACCCCCCCCCCCCCCAACACACACACACATGCTCACATTCACGTGTGCAGGCATGGCACATGGCTCCGTATGTCGAGGCTGTCCTCAGCCAGCCAACGTCGCAGTTCCTGCTGCAAGCTGCCGCGACGCTGCACTCTGTTCGCCACGAGCGTACGCGGTCGCGCACCAAGGTGTGTGTGTGTGTATAGTGCTAGAGCAGGAATTTCCGGTGCATGCGGTTTGCGCTCATGTAACACTTAAATGGATGGATGCACAGATGTGTGTGCTTGTGCCTCTGCATGCCCCTCATACACCCAACCACACGCGCACGCACGCACACACATGCACACCCACTGACACACACACACTCACACGCACACAAACCGCCACACGTGCACACACACACGCTCACACACACACACATTCTCTCTCTAGGCCCCCCTGGCTTCGTGGCTGACACACTCCGCTTTGCTGCTTCTTCACACACACACACACATACACACACACACACACACGCACCAAGCCACCCTGCAGGCCCAGCCACGGCCCCGGTGGGCGATGAGCGTACCCCTGGGCGTGATGCGCCTCGTTGGCTTGGTGCCATGACTGACACGCCCTGTTCCCCCCCCCCGCCCCACACCCACACCCACCCCACCCACACCTCCGCCCCTCCACCCCCCAACCTTTTGAACGACTCTCCACCACATGCCTGTAGGAGCGTGCGCTGCTGCGTGCTGAGCAGCTGTCAGATGCAATGGCACTGACCCCGGGCGCCGACACCGCCTTCCCCCCGTCCGCGGACGCGGTTGCGGCAGCAGCTGCGCTGAGGTCCAAGTGCGCGTTCAGCGTTTGGTTCCCACTGGGGGTGGTGCTGAGGAAGGAAATTGCGGAGCAGTACATTTCGATGGGGTTCATCGGTGAGTCGTGGAGAGTATTGTGTGTGCGTGTGTGTGTGTGTGCGTGTGTGTGTGCGTGTGTGTGTGTGTGTGCGTGTGTGTGTGCTTGTGTGTGTGTGTGTGTGCGTGTGAGTGCGTGTGTGAATGCTCAACGCTGGGGTGGCTCTGAAGAAGGAGATTGCGGAGCAGTACATTTCTATGGGGTTCATCAGTGAGTCATGGAGAGTGGTGCGTGTGTGTGTGTGTGTGCGTGTGTGTGCGTGTGGGTGGTTGGGTGGGTGGGTGGGTGGTGGGTGGGTGGGTGCGTGCGTGCGTGCGTGCGTGTGTGTGTGCGTGTGTGTGTGCATGCGTGTGTGCGTGCGTGTGTGTGTGTGCGTGCGTGCGTGGATGTGTGTGTGTGTGTGTGTTCATCGGTGGGTTAGGCTGAAGAGGGAGATTGCGGAGCAGGATTGTGAGGCTCCTGCGGCGCATGCTCTGAGCAGCCTTGGCACGCCCTCCAAACGCAAAAGCAGACCATACAACCTTATCTAATGACCATGCCGTGCTCTCTAGCTAGGTGGCGCATCCTTGGAGGCAGTTTCGTGCTGGTCTAGTCACGGGGGGCAGGAGAGCGAACTCGCCCACGGGGCCTTCCAAGGCTCCCTTCCTGCAGCAGGCTTATTGCTAGACCCCATGTGGTGTCATGCATGGCCTTCTTGGCCTCGAAGTACGCGCGAACCGTGACTACCGTAGTGACATCTCATTTGGGCGTACGGCCATTTGGGGGTTGGAAAACGGCCGTTCTATGCTCACCAAAGACACGGGTTTGGGGGTAGCCGCTGGCATGCAGCGCCCTCGGTGACACGCGTTTGGGGGCAGTTTCACACACCCACACTGCCCATCCGCCCTCTTCCCCCCACCGCATGCTGCATCTAAGCAGTGTTCTGGATAGCCCTTGTTATTAGCTTTCCAATGCATTTCCAATCGTCGAAATCCATGCAGTTTAGTGAGTAACAGCATATACGCCTTTTACTTGCGACACAAGTTTTGGGGTAGCCCCGAGCGCCAGTGCCACCTTCGACACGGACTTGGGGGTAGCCTACCCCCAATCGTACCCCAAATGAGCGTGTTACTACGGTAGTGCATGGGACCCCGACTTTGCCTCCCAGGGCTCGCCCGTGCCCCCACTTCCACCCATAGGACTGGACACGACATCAGTATCATCGCTGCAGCATTGGATGCGCCAGAGAGGGCCTGGTGCGCACTCTTCTCAGATCCCACACATCCTCCGCCACACGAAACTGCTGTGCGTAGAGCTGTGGGACAGCCCCCGCATGCTCGACGCGCACGCTTTCAAACACACACGACGCATGCCCCTCCCCGCCCTCTCTCTGTGCAACAGCCATGGCCCTCAAGTCGCTGGAAGACCTGGAGCTGTGGGACTCCCTTATCTTCTGCTACCGCATGCTCGACAAGCGCACACTAGCGGAGGAGCTCATCCAGCGACGCCTCGTCGTCACGCCGAACGAGCCCAAGCTGTGGAACGCGCTGGGGGACCTGCACATGGATGACAAGTACTACCGCGAGGCGTGGGAGCGGAGCGGGCACCGCAACGCGCGCGCACAGCGCAGCCTCGGACGGAACGCGCTCAGGCGCAAGGACTACCCGAGCGCGGCAGAGTGCTACGCTGTGAGTTGCTTTTTGTGTAGGACTGCATGTTGCACGAGTTGGGACGCAACAGGCACGCCCTCGCGCGTAGACGATCGAACTCACCCAGGAAAAGGAGGTGGCTCGTGCTGAGGGCCCATCCCTGTGTGGTGGACTTGTACCCAGTACCCATCTACTGGAAGGCACGGGCTGCCCAGGTAGTTTTTGAATTAAGGAGGTTGCCTGTGACAGTCGGTTGGTTTTACAGTATTTACACGTACGCGCCCGGAGGACCCCGGGGCGTGATTTAAGGCCTAGACTACACGTCTAGGGGGGCTCTACTAGGAGAGCCCACAAGGCCACGCAGCGCGCCAGCCTACCAGCCCAGTGGCAGTCAGTGAAACCACCGCGGAGGAGCAGCAGTCAAGTTGTGACGAAACCTGAACCCCAAACCCCAAACCTTTTCAGGTTTGGGGTGAAAACTCTCACTCCCTCCCCCCCCCTGTGCCCGCCACATGACGTTTGACGAGGCACTCAAGGCCTCAACCCTAACCCCTTAACCCCCTCCCCCCCCGTGCCCGCCAGATCAACTTTGACGAGGCGCTCAAGGCCTTACCAGTGTCCCCTGGGAAGGATTTTAGTAGTTATTTATTTCCCGGCTCGAGCAACTTTGACCGCCCATACCAGGCGCAATACATAGCGGGCGTTCACGCAACGCGTGCCGTTGTGCTGCTCTCGGCGACACCTTTCCAACGCACCCCTACACGCCCTCTCCCACAAAGCGTGGCGTGGTTTTCTTGGAAATGGGAAATGGGCTACGAGCGGTATACGGCTCGCAGGGGAATCACTGGCGCTTACACACTGCCGCCCCCGCCGCCACCCACGCGTGCGCGCATGCGCACCCATGACATCACATCAGTCGTGGAGTCCAGGATCCCGTTAAGACAGCACGTGCACGTACGCACAACATACGGTTGAGTCTCATATGAGAGTTCAGGGCCCCAAACCTCTCAACCCTAACGTCTTTACCCCAAATCCAGCCATGCTCACCACGCACGCGACCGCACAGGCAGCTGCAGCGCACAACGGACAACTGATTATCCATCCTTTTTCACCACACTGGACGACTAGGCAGCGTTGCTCACAACACACGCAACCGCACACACGCACACACACGCACACACAGACACAAGCACGCATGCACTCGCATGTGATGCACCTTACAGGCAACGTATTCAACTTTGCTTGGCGTTATGTCATGTCATGCCGAACCCCAACACACATGCACCAACACAGGCGGCTGTGTGCAGCGCTCAACCCTAACACACATGCACCAACGCAGGCGGCTGTGTGCAGCGCTCAACCCGCTCAGAATGTCACGACATTGTCGTTGGTGCTGCTGCTCATGCTGATGTTGTCATTGTTGTTGTTGCTGCTGCTGCTGTTGCTGCTGTTTTTTTGTTGTTGCTGTTGCTGCTCCTTTGTTGTTGTTGTTGTTGTTGTTGTTGTTGTTGTTGTTGCTGCTGCTGCTGCTGCTGCTGCTGCTGCTGCTGCTACGTTATGCCCACCCTGACACACCCGCAGATGCGGCCGCAACACTCAGCCCTCTCAGCGTTGAGACGTTGTTCAGGGCACATATTCGGTGTTTTAGTCGGTCGACGCGCACACAACATTATTTTGTGCCAACCCTTATATATATATATAGAGAGAGAGATCGTTACAGAGAACTCTGCACGGCAGACCTAGATAGGCTGTTTCTGGTCATCATTGAGGAGATTCCATTTGGAGGCGGGTGACCAACCGTGCGCCAACAAGAGGGTGAATAACCTCATTCGAAAAGCAGTGGGGGAAATAGGCAAATGCGGGTCACTGACGGCTGTGTTCGTCACTCCGATTCGACTGAGTTTAAACTAGGTCTCGTCAGATTGACATCCACAGTTGTGGAAATCTCGCTAACAGGATCCACTCGAGGGTGACTCGCTTGGACAAGAGGTCCATGAACTCGGGGTGCTTGGAGATGTCGCGTTTGAAGTTGGAAAAGTGGGTGTTTGCGGAGGAACGGAACTTGACGGAGTGGGCGAAAAAGTCGCTGGCGCTGAGCCGGTAGGATGTGATGGCGCCGCCAGCATAGAGCGAAGTCATGTCCGGTCGGCGGTACGCAAAAAGGGCGGCAGTGGGGGGGCATATGATGTCGGGACGGAGTGGGGGGAGAGAAGGGACGGGCGGGTGTGTGGAGATGGAGGGGCGGGGGGACGGGGGAGGTGGGAGGCGGCGGATGAGGGAGCTGATGAACGTAGCACGGTGCTTGTTGATCGTATCGATGATGGGGAACGTACAGGGGGGGAGGCATGCATCGTGGTGGTGGAGGTGTGCTCTGTGGTGTGAGGAGGGATGCCCTTGATGAGGCGGAGGAAACGGTTGTGGGTTACTTCAAGCCAACCCTTATACACACACACATACACATACACACACACACACACACGTGAGCAGGCAGCCGCAGCGCTCAACCCTCTCAGCGTGGAGACGTGGTTTAGCCTTGGGTACGCACAGGTCAAGTGTGGCAACGTCCCGCAGGCGCTCAATGCATTCACGCGCGTGACGCAGCAGGTGGGGTTTATTCATTATTTGTAGCATTAACAGCAATTAAATGTACTTAAACCTTACATTTACCTTAACAGGGGGTGGGGGACTAAAATTTTGGGACCTCACGTTGACTTGTTTCCCAAAACGGGCTTGACCCCCCCCCCCCCCAAGTACACCAAGACCTTATCTGCTGGAGCTGAAACTTGGTGGGTAGCTTCGTGGCATCGTTCTCATTCCGTCACACTATTTGGGGTTTTGTGCAGCCCAATCCTGCTCCTGAAACGGGGCACGCGCCCCAGTGCAGCCCCACCCACCAAGGTCCCTTCCACACCCTCCCAACTTATGAACCACATGGATGTATCATCATTGTCGTCATACGAAACCATCGCATCCTTTCCCAGCCCAAGCGGAGGTCTGCAGATAATCCTGGCTCCCGGGGGTTGCTTGACCACGTGAAACACTGCCGCAGTGGAACAATCTCGCCGCCCTTGGACTGAAAACATGTATCTGCGCCAGACCGAACACATGTGTGTTGATGTCGTTATTTCAGCACGTATTCGGCAGGTTGCTCGACCACGCTGCAAACATTGCACTGCTGCAGGACCCCACGCACGGCGAGGCGTGGAACAACCTTGCCGCCCTGTGGATTGGAGAGGGGCGACACAAGGAAGCGTTCAGCGCGCTGTCCGAGTGCGTGAAGCACAAGCGAGAGAGCTGGCAGGTAGGAGCCATCAGGAGAGAAAGTGTGGGGGCGGAGCGGAAGCGGAAGCAGCGCAGCAGCCAAGTGGGTCTGTCCATAATAATGGATGTAACAGTCAGGGACACCTCAAGTGTTGGGGAGAGGGTGTTTTGTCCCGGATCCGGGACACCTTTTTTGCCTTTTTGCCTGCATGCCATGGCTGCCACACTGAGTCTCATCTGACGAGGGTGGGCACGTTGGAAAGATGACACGTCAGGCAACCTGCTGATGGTAAGGGGGTTGCAAGGAGTGATGAGTATACGTGGATGCGTGTGTGCAATGAGGGGAGTGTGTGTGTGTGTGAGTGGGGATGCTTGTCTCTCCCTCCCTCCCTCCCCCCCTCCTCCCTCCTCCCTCCCCCCCTCCCTCACTCCCTCCTCCCCCCTCCTCCCCCCTCCTCCCTCCCTCCCTCCTCCCCCCTCCCCCTCCCCCCTCCCTCCCTCCCTCCCCCCCCCCCCCCTCCTCCCCCCCCCTCCCTTCCTCCCTCCCCCCCCCTCCCTCCTCCCCCCCTCCCTCTCTCCCTCCCTCCCTTCCCCCCCCCCTTCTGCATGCTGCAGATGCCATGCAAGCCTGCCTGGCACGCACCCACACTCAGGTGTGGGAGAACTATGCGGCGGTCGCGATCAAGAGCAGCAACCCCATCCCTGCACTGAGGGGCCTGCGCACGGTGCTGGAGCTGACCGAGGGGCAGCAGCTCAAGGTTGGTGGACCGGACCGGTGCCCCTGGACACTTGACCCCACAGCCCTTCGTCACTTGCATCCAGTCCAAATGGATGCCCCCACACACACACACTCACTTCCATGGTTTGCCTGGAAGGACTCATGACAGCCCCCCCCCCTTAATGGAGGCGGGGAAAATTAGCACGGGCAGATTAGCACACTCTGCTATTGGAGAGCTGCTCCCTGCTGTTTGGCTGTGCGCCCGGCGCCCCCCTTCTGGACTTAAGCTGGGCAAATGTGGGGGGAACCCATGGCCCGGGGAGCGGGTCGGGCGGAGCGGCCCAGCCACCCCTGCTGGGATGGGAAAGATTCACCCCCAGCCACCTGGTGGCCACTCCAAATTTTGTATTAAAAACTCCTATATGTTCACCCCATTTGCAGCGCGAGGTGGTCGCGGGCCTCATGGACGCGCTGGAGAACTGGGGCAAGGCGCCCGCCGCCCCCGCGGATCGGCAGGACGCAGAGGCGGATCAGCAGGACGCAGGGGAGAAGGAGCCGGACGACGATGTGTTTGCGCTCCCGGACGACGCAATGCCGCTGCTGTCATCGATGGCGGTTCCCACGGATGGGGAGGGAGCTGGACTGCAGGTGCGCGCACATATTTTGGCAGGCGCTGGCTGAAAACAGCAGCTCACGCGCATGCGAGCACGCTCACGCACGGGCACGGGCGCGCACACACACACACACACACACTGCTGCTGTTGCTGGTTTCAATGCCTGTGTCCTCTGATGGGGAGGGTGCTGGTCGCGTTGCTCGGACGCCGCTGGCCGTGCTGCTCCTCAACCAGCCAGCCACATACACGCGCACGCGCACACACACGCACGCACCCGCATGCACACACACACATATTCAATCACTCACATCCACACACATCCACTCACACACACACACACACTCACACCCTGTCGTGCACAGGTCGAGCAGCAGCCAGTCACACACGCGCACGCGCACGCACACTCACGCACCCACATGCACACTCACACATATTCAATCACTCACATCCACACACATCCACACACATACAAACACAAACACACTCGCACCCTGCCGTGCGCAGGCCGAGCAGCAGGCGGCGCGCGACGAGCACGCTCTTGCGCTGCGCGACCGCACGCGGGAACAGTTGAACGCTGGGCTTGGGGCCATCCTCAAGAAGGTGTGTGCATGGGTTGGGTGTGTGCGCGTGTGTGCGTGTGCGCGTGTATGTGGCTGGCTGGTTGAGGAGCAGCACGGCCAGCGTCGTCCGAGCAACGCGTCCAGCTCCCTCCCCATCAGAAGACACTGGCACTGATACCAGCAGCAGCAGCAGT
This sequence comes from Chlamydomonas sp. UWO 241, assembly GCA_016618255.1. Lineage (NCBI taxonomy): Eukaryota > Viridiplantae > Chlorophyta > Chlorophyceae > Chlamydomonadales > Chlamydomonadaceae > Chlamydomonas > Chlamydomonas priscui. Next base: position 235,459 of record VFSX01000013.1, on the reverse strand, counting down.
GTGTGTGTGTGTGTGTGTGTGTGCACGCCCGTGCGCGTGCGTGTGCGTGCTTGTATGTGCGTGAGCTGCTGTTTGCAGCCAGCGCCTGCCAAAACATGTGCGCGCACCTGCATACCAGCTCCCTCTCCATCCGTGGGAACCGTGGGTGTTGGGGGGGGGGGGGGGGGCAAGTACTCGGGAACAGCTGAGCACTGGGCTTGGGGCGATTCTGAAGCAGGTGAATGTTTGTGTGGGGGGGGGAGGGGGGGGTACAGGGCGGGGGATGCATGCTGTTGCGCTGCGCGACCGCATGCGGGAACAGTTGAATGCTGTGCTTGGGGCGATCCTCAAGAAGGTGCGTGCATGGCAGTGATTTTTTCCGTCTTTTTAGTTACTTTCTGGGAGCCTGCGCGCGGACCAACGTCCCGTTGACCGCCTTGACCGCTGCCTAAGCGTTGACCATCAAACATAGGTCATTTTGAAGTGCTTGGCGAGCTGTATCTGATGGGATCGTCAGACCATCAAGCAACGTGGTTGTTTGAGCTCTGTCTGATGGGATCGTCAGTAGCCAAATGGCTCCCAATGGCTCCCAGGAGCCCAAAACAAAATCACTGGTGCATGGCTGGGTGTTGGGGGCAGGGGGGGTGGGGGGGTGAGTACTCGTGAACGGCTGAGACCTGGGCCTGGGGCGATTCTGAACTAGGTGTGAACGATTGTGTGTGTGTTTGGGGCACAGGGCGGGGCATGCATGCTGTTGCGCTGCGCGACCGCACGCGGAAACAGCTGAGCGCTGCGCTCCGGGCGATCCTCGTGAGGGTTCGGGAGTGGGTGCGTGGGTTGGGTAGTGGGTGTGTTTTGGGAGTGGGCGTGCGCGGCTGAGTCTCGCGACTGGACGCCACAACAGCTGAATACTGGGCTCGGGGCGATTCAAAGGAAAGGTGGTGCGCAGACGGGGTGGGTGGATGGGGAGACACGAGGAGCAGGTCGCACACGGGGGATGTTGCACGCTGGGCTCGGGTCGATAATCAAAACAAGGTGCGTGGGTAGGGTGGGCAGGGTAGTGTGCGTGTGTGTGTGCTCTGCGGGAGTGGGCGCGCGCAGGGACGGTTGATCGCTGGGCTCGGGGCGATCATCAAAGATGTGTGGGAATGTGTGTGAGCTGGGGTGGTTATTGGAGGGATGGGGGGAGGTGGACGTGGGAACAGCTGGGTGCTGGGCTCGTGGCGCTTCTCACAAAGGTGCATGCGTGGGTGGTTGGGTAGGGTGGTGTGTGTGTGTGTGTGTGTTAGAGGAAGGGAGGGAGGCGGACGCGGGGACTGCTGAGCCGGGCTCGGGGCGATTATAAAACAGTTGCCGGAGTGGGTGCGTGCGGCTGAGTCGCTCAACTCGATAGGAGCTGGGTCTCCATCATGAATGTCAAATCTGCTCTCCAAACTCTCAAATGCCTTGCCCCCCCCTTCCACCTCACCCCGCCACACACTCGCCTAAACCGTTCGCCCAAACCCGGCAGCCTACTACACACAACTGGCGTCAACTGTCGTGCTGCACGCCCGCGCTGCGGGGTCTGCTCGGTCGGTAGTTTGGACTGCAGAATCGGCCGCCCTCACTCGGCCCCCTTCACCTGCCTCCCACCCACCCACCCATCCAGACGCACACGTACACACACACACACACACACACGCATGCACACACACACACACACACACCAGGCGGTCAATATGTCGTGCTGCACGCCCGCGCTGCGGGGTCTGCTCAGTCGGTAGTTTGGACTGCAGAATCGGCCGCCCTCACTCGGCCCCCTTCACCTGCCTCCCCCCACCCACCCACCCAGACGCACACGTACACACACACACACACACACGCATGCACACACACCACACACCAGGCGGTCAATATGTCGTGCTGCACGCCCGCGCTGCGGGTCTGCCTCGTCGGTAGTTTGGACTGCAGAATCGGCCGCCCTGACTCGGCCCCCTTCACCTACCTCCCACCCACCCACCCACCCAGACGCACACGTACACACACACACACACAAACGCACGCACACACACACACACGCACACACCAGGCGGTCAATCTATCGTGCTGCACGCCCGCGCTGCGGGGTCTGCTCGGTCGGTAGTTTGGACTGCAGAATCGGCCGCCCTGACTCGGCCCCCTTCACCTGCCTCCCACCCACCCACCCAGTACACCACAACACACACACGTGCAACACACACACACACACCAGGCGGTCAATATGTCGTGCTGCACGCCCGCGCTGCGGGGTCTGCTCGGTCGGTAGTTTGGACTGCAGAATCGGCCGCCCTGACTCGGCCCCCTTCACCTACCTCCCACCCACCCACCCACCCAGACGCACACGTACACACACACACACACACACGCATGCACACACACACACACACCAGGCGGTCAATATGTCGTGCTGCACGCCCGCGCTGCGGGGTCTGCTCGGTCGGTAGTTTGGACTGCAGAATCGGCCGCCCTGACTCGGCCCCCTTCACCTACCTCCCACCCACCCACCCACCCAGACGCACACGTACACACACACACACACACACACACACACACTAACGCACACACACACACACACACCAGGCGGTCAATCTGTCGTGCTGCACGCCCGCGATGCGGGGTCTGCTCGGTCGGTACCGTATTGATCAGAGGACTTGGTGAAACAAAGTTTGGTAAATTTACCAAATGGCGTGCGCAGCGTTAATGCGCGCCGGAAAATTTACCAAAGGCGTATCATCAGCGAAGAAGAGTGTGGGGGTGTGAACGCCCCCCCTGAGTCGAATGCCGCGTATTATAGGTCTAAAATGATCTACGCGACGAAAGCTTTCCGAACCTGTGTCTAAATGTGAATTCTGACGTTTTGAAGACCCAGAAAAGTCGGTTTTAAGATTTGTCCGTTGGAATGTTTGGACGTTCGGACAGGTTCACTCCGCCTGTGCCGCCACAGCCACAGCCGCTCTGGACAGCCGCTGGAATTCATCCTCTGCTGGGATACCACCAGGATAAGAGACTGCAGGCATGGCCAGCCATTAGGAGAGGCCCCCTGACCCTGATGGGGGAGTTGCTGGCGATGACGGGGAGGAGGAGAAGAGGAGACAGAGGAGGAGGCGGGGGAGAAGAGCGGACACACCTCGGAGGATGAGGGCAGCGGAGATGAGGACGGCATGCAGGCCGCCTTTGACCGCCTCGGGGCGTCTAGGGAGCAGCAGGCACAGCAGAGGGAGGACAGGGTAGCCGCACACGCAGCGCTGCTAGCAGCCGCAGCCGCTGGCGCAGCCGCCACAGCAGCAGCAGCACCCGTGCCGGGCGTGTAAACAAACGCAGTGGCTGGCGCGTCAAACCCGGTGGAGTTTAATGGCTTGAGATGATAGGCGCGTCCATCAGGGCAAGCCCCAACAGCAGGTTGGGCGTGAGCCGCCTACTGATGAACGCCCTCTGCAGGGGTTTCGTGTAACGCGATCCTGCCGGAAAAAAAAGCTCTCCGATTTTTGTTCACCAAACATGTATCTGCAAGCATAAATGCGCCAGGCAGACATTACCAAACATGGATGATTCGTGTAACGCGATCCCGCCTGAAAAAAAAAGCTCTCCGATTTTTGTTTACCAAACATGTATCTGCAAGCATTAATGTGTTAGCCAGACATTACCAAACACGGATTTTTGGCACTATCAAAACGCAAAATTTCAAAATTTACCAAATGGTGTTTCACCAAATCCTCTGATCAATACGGTAGTTTGGACTGCAGAATCGGCCGCCCTGACTCGGCCCCCTTCACCTGCCGCCCACCCACCCACCCACCCACCCAGACGCACACGTGCACACACACACACACACACGCACACACACACACACACACACACACACCAGGCGGTCAATCTTTCGTGCTGCACACCAGCACTGTGGGGGTTGCTCGGGCGGTGGTTTGGCGTGCAGGGCGAGCTGGAGTCGCAGAGAGAGGCGCTGCTGAAGCAGGTGTGGAGGGTGTAGAGGGTGTGGAGGGTGTGGAAGGTGTGGAGGGTGTGGATGCGGTGTGGAGGGTGTGGAGGGTGTGGGCCTTAAAGCTTGTGGATGTTGCAGCCATGTGTGACAAACACCTAACAGCCAGCGCATTGGACGTTGCTCGGCGCATAGTAGATAGAGGCGCCCGATCACTACTCGTGGGTGGCTGGCTACTGGTGGTGGAGGCCTAGCTAGTGTGTCGGGGCGTTTACCCCCTGATGCACAGTTTTGAGGCTACTGATTTTGACATGCTCCGAGGCGGTTTTCTCGCAACCCAAACCCTAACCTCCTTACCCTAAAACTCCAATCCGTATAAAGTGCTTCAACCCCAAACCCTGACCTCTACACCAACAAATACACGCACACACGCACCCCCAGCACCCCCTCAAACCACCTACCCTCTTGCCCCCCCCTCCGCAACACCCACCCACCCACCCAAACCACACACACACACCTGCCCCCTTGGCCCCGCACCCCCCCAAAACCCCCGTGCGCGATGCCCCCAGGTGCGCGGCCTCACTAGCACTGGTTTCAAGTCTGACGAGGCGCTCTTCTCCGAGATGGCATGCGCGTCGCTCGCGCTGTGCGGCGCGTACGTTGCGCTGTACCGCAGCGCGCAACAGGCGGCGGTACAGCCGGCGCAGCAGCCGGAGGGTGCGGAGCTGCGCCGCACGCCCGCCGGCAGGTGCGTGCGTTTCACAGGGCTTGGGTGTTCAGTGTTCAGTGTGCGACGGTGTATTGGGTTTATTGGGGCATCGTCCGGCTCCCCGTGCACAGGCAGCCCTGACCCCACCACCACCACACACACATACTCCCCCCAATATCTCTTCCACCCACACCTCCTACAGTCCCTGCGCAGCGCATCCAGTGCTTCTCCGATTGGGCGGTTTACCGCCTACGGCGGTTTCTGGGCGGAAATAATTAATTGTTTTTTAGGGTTGACCGTTCGATTTTCGCCGATTTTGGTCGATTTTTGCTGCTTTTTCGTTTCTGGTCGATTTTGGCCGATTTGGGTCCCTGCCGTCAGAGGCCGGGCTGTAAGAATTAATGAATTGAAATCAATTGAAGAAGCACTGAGCGCATCACCAGGTCCGCGCTGCTCACCCACCAAACAGACAACAGCCGACTCAGCAACCAACAACCTACCTCCAGCACTGCCCACCCACCACACAGCCAGCTATGCAACCGCCCCCCCCCCCTCCCCCTATGTTCAGCGTGCGCGACCTGAGCGCTGCACGGCTGCACCTGCGTGGCGTGCTGAAGCAATGTGAGGCGCGCTTCGACGAGCACCCTCTTTTCCTTGAGATGAAGAGCCTGCTAGAGGCGGTGGAGGGGCTGCTAGCGGAGGCGGCGCCGCCCAAGGCGCGCGACGACTGAGACTATTTGGGGGGCGTGTGGTGGAGTGCTCCTTGCCAGACACGTCTCTCAGAGACCGCGGCCGCTGTTTGGGGTAGTCCAGCCGGCGGCAGCGGTAGTCTATCGGCGGTACTGTAGCACTTCAGTATGCTGGAGTATCGGCGGGTGTCTCTAGTAGAAGAGTAGCCTGCTTAGCTGGAAACCCCGTGTTACTTGTTACCTGTTATGGTGGAGTAGGAGGTCGCTGTGGTCGCGTTGTTACAGTGTGTTTTGCAACCACCAACCACCGTAGATTTTGTCTGTGCCTGTGGTACCGACTTACGATCCAAGAGGTGTCCTGGATAGCCCTTATTACAAGATTTCCGATGCAAGTCGAATGGTTTCAATCCATGCACTGGAGCGTGGGTTATGGTTGTTTTTGTGTGGCAAATATAAGGTGTCTCGTGCTGCCGCGTCGCGTCCTGCAGGACCCCTGCGTCCTGACCGTACGCATGACGTACGTAAGTACGTCAGGACGTAATCACGTACCGTGCAGCTCTGGCACACGGTCTCGTTCATCGTCATGCGCTCGTCTAGTAAGCCTGGTCGCCAGCGCGCACGTCGCCCGCCCCGATGGCGCCGCTGCCGCCGCCGCCGGGCGACTTGGGCGGGGGCGGGGTGAGCGCAGCGTCGAGCCGGTCCACCGCGACGCGCACGCGGTCCTCGTTCATGGTCATGCGCTCGTCGAGCAGCGCCATCGTCTGCGTCAGTACGTCGAGCTGCCCGACGATGTGCTGCGCGCGGGGCCCCGGGGTTGCGAGGTTGGGGGAGTCGTGGGAGAGTTGTGCCGCAGGTTTGGGGCGCAGGGTTGCGGGGCCGCCAAAGAGGGAGCCCTAAAAATGTTGCTTCTAGTCATGCTCAAGAGGGCCCCGTTCATGTTTGGGTCACTCCAAGAGGGCAGTGCAATCCACGAGCCAGCTCTGGAGGGACGCTGCTCATGTGACCAAACAAATGTGACAGGCATTTCAAGGCAGGCGACCAACCGTGTGTCAGCATAGAGGAAGTCCGAAGGGGGGGGGGGCAGAAAAGTATGTGTGACACACACGCACAACAATGCAAAATCTCCTTGCTGCCTACGTACCAAAGCAAGCAATTCTTTGAATTTGGACACCTGGGGGCCGAGATATGAGGGTCCAAACTTGGGTGGGTGGGTGGGTAGGGGGGGCGGCAAACAAAATAGGGGGGGTCTCGAGAGAACTTTATTTCCACTGGGCCAATTTCGATGGGAAGACCACCATTGGGACCGCCTCGATGAGAGGGGTAATTCCTGGGGTAGTTCCTGGGGTAATTCCCGAGGAACGAAGTGACTCGGGATTGGCTGCAGCAGAAGACGAAAAGGTGTCTGTAACACTGAGTCGTGCTTCTCCTTGCCGCCTCCATACCACACCCTACCTGCAGCGTCGCCGACAGCGAGTCTGGCAGGTCTGTCAGGTTGAGCGGTGGAGGGACATCGATCTCGTATTCGCCGCCGTCGTCGTGAACAACGCGCTCGATCGCGGGCGCGGCTGTGATGGGGGCGGGTTTGGTGGGATGGGCGCGGGCGCACATGGTGTGAGGGAGGGAGGGGAGGGAGGGGGCGGCAGCAGAGGGTGTGAGTCTCGCCGCCGCCGCCGTGAACACCGCCGTCGATCGCGGGCGCGGCTGTGAGGGGGCGGGTGTGGTGGGATGGGCGCGGGCGCACATGGTGTGAGGGAGGGAGGGGAGGGAGGGGGCGGCAGCAGAGGGTGTGAGTCTCGCCGCCGCCGCCGTGAACACCGCCGTCGATCGCGGGCGCGGCTGTGAGGGGGCGGGTGTGGTGGGATGGGCGCGGGCGCACATGGTGTGAGGGAGGGAGGGGAGGGAGGGGGCGGCAGCAGAGGGTGTGAGTCTCGCCGCCGCCGCCGTGAACACCGCCGTCGATCGCGGGCGCGGCTGTGAGGGGGCGGGTGTGGTGGGATGGGCGCGGGCGCACATGGTGTGAGGGAGGGAGGGGAGGGAGGGGGCGGCAGCGGAGGGTGTGAGTCTCGCCGCCGCCGCCGTGAACACCGCCGTCGATCGCGGGCGCGGCTGTGAGGGGGGAGTGACGGGGGGCCAAGACCCAAGGCCCAAGACCCAAGGCCCAAGGCCCAAGACCCAAGACCCAAGGCCCAAGACCCAAGGCCCAAGGCCCAAGACCCAAGACCTAAGACCCAAGACCCAAGACCCAAGACCCAAGACCCAAGACCCAAGGCCCAAGGCCCAAGGCCCAAGAGGGGGGGGGCAGTGTGTGTGCGTGTGTGTGTGTGTGTGCGTCTCGCCGCCGCCGCTGTGCACAACGCGCTTGGTTGCGGACGCAGCTGGGCGGGTGTGTGCAACGGTGTGTGCGTGCGTACAGTCTGCGACACACGCGGGCAGTCGCCCCGCGTGGGCGTGGGCGCGTGCCGTGCTGCAGCTGCTGCCCTCTCCTCACACCCCACCCGTCCCTTACCCGCGCACACAAAACACACACGCACACAACACACACAAAACACACACACACGCACACACGCACACACACACACACACACACACGCGCCCTTCACCCGCGCAACGTGCAACGTGTGTGCCCCTCGCCCCGCGCGGGCGGCGGCGCCCGCCGGCTCCCGCGCGCACCGTGCGTGCCCCCCGGCCACCCGTCCCTTACCCGCACACACACACACACGCCCCTCACCCGCACAACGTGCGTCGCCCCACGTGGGCGGCGGCGCCCGTGGGCTCCCGCGCGCACCGTATGTGCCCCCCCGCCACCCGTCCCTTACCCGCACACACAAAACACACACACACACACATACACACACACGCGCACACACACACACGCCCCTCACCCGCGCAACGTGCGTCGCCCCATGTGGGCGGCGGCGCCCGCGGGCTCCCGCGCGCACCGTGTGTGGCCCCCCGCCACCCGTCCCTTACTCGCACACACAAAACACACATACACACACACACACACACACCCGCGCGCCCCTCACCCGCGCAACGTGCGTCGCCTCGCGCGGGCGGCGGCACCCGCGGGCTCCCGCGCGCAACTTGTGCGCTCCCCGGCCACCCGCCCCTTACCCCCCCCCCCCCCCACACACACGCACACACACGCGCCCCGCACCCGCGCAACGTGCGTCGCCCCGCGCGGGCGGCGGCGCGCGCGGGCTCCCGCGCGCACCGTGCGTGCCCCCCGGCGCGGCGGTTGCGGGCTGGCGCGCCATCCCGGGGTGGAAGGTGCCGGGTGCTGCGCCGCTGCCGCTGGGGGCTCCGGCGTCGCGGTGGTGCGTGCCGGCGTCCTTGAATGGCGTGGGGAGGAGAGGAGGGGTGGTGGTGGTGGGGTGGGGTGGGTTAGAACTGGGGGGGGCACAGCGCACACGCTCACCCAGGTCTACTACGCTGGGGGCTCCGGCTTCGCGGTGGTACGTGCCGGCGTCCTTGAAGGGCGTGGGGAGGAGAGCAGGGGTGGTGGTGGTGGGGTGGGGTCATGTAGAACTCAGGGGGGCACAGCGCACACGCTCACCCAGGTCGACTACGCCAACGCTTGCGTCGTGGTGCGCACCGGCGCCTTTGCAGACCGTGGTGTGTGTGTGTGTGTGTGTGTTTGTGTGTGTGTGCGTGTTTGGGGGGGGGGGGGCACGGGGTAGAGCCAGCACACGCATACTCGACTCAATCAGCGCTAGCCGCTGGTAGGCGTCGCAGACAGTGCTTCTTCGATTGGGCGGTTTACCACCTATGGCGGTTTCTGGGCGGAAATAATTAATTGATTTTCGAGGGTTTACCGCCCATTTTTTGCCTTTTTGCCGTTTTGTCGTTTTTGGCCGATTTGGGCCGGTTTTGGTTCAGGCCGCCAGCGGCCGGGCTGTAAGAATTAATGAATTGAAATCAATTGAAGAAGCACTGGCGGGGGGGGGGCACGGGGTAGAGCCAGCACACGCATACTCGATCCAATCAGCGCTAGCCGCTGGCAGGCGTCGCAGAGCGACGGAACCACTCTTGCACACGTCTCCCACACCACTCGCAGCCGCAGCAGCAACCACACGCGCAGCCTTGAACACCTGCCTGGCCTCTGCCTGGCCTCTGCCTGATCTCTGCACCCGTCTTGCACCCACCTCCCCCGGTCCGCTGGGTCAGCTTTGGGGGCAGTGGTTTCCTTTTCGGCTCTCCACAGCCATTTGGCTGTATTCCGGCTGCACTTTGACCTTGAATACAGCTCAACCCATTCAGTGGATTGGAAGTCTGCCGAGCCCGCCAGACAGAGCTCGTCTAGAGCTCGTCTTTCAAATTACCTATGTATGAGGACAAACGGTCACCGGGAGGTCAACGGTCAGCGCGGTCAGCACAAAATCCGGCTGTGGAAGAGTTAATTAAAAATCCTGAAAAGGAATTCACTGACCCAAGTTCTCTGCACCCTTCTTGCACCCAGCTCCCCCGGTCCGCCTGGTCAGCTTTGGGGGTGTGAATGCCCCCAGACCCCCCCCCTGATGAAACTCTCTCTTTCTCTCTCGTAGGAGGACTCCTACCTTGAGTACTGCCGGGTGAATGCCCCTAGACCCCCCCCAGATGAAACTCTCTCTCTCTCGTACCTTGAGTACTGCCGGGTGGACGTAGCCCTCCATCACTCGGTCAAAGTTGGTCTTCCACACCATGACCTGCAGTGCGCACAGGTGGTGCATGTGCGTGCGTGTGCGTGCGCGTGTGGGCAAGTCGATTTCCCAGTCCGTCCGACACCTTCGGTGGCGTAGGAGACACACCAGGACCTGCATTGCGCACAGGTGGTGCATGTGCGTGCGTGCGTGCGCGCATGCGTGTGTGGTCGAGATCACAGTCCGTCAGACGCCTTCGGTGGCATATTATACTTGTGCTTGCACACCAAATCACAAAGGCGGGCAAATAGCACACACACTTGCGACTTCACTGAGACTGTGTCCACACGCCACAGTGCACATGCGCACGTATGCATGCAGGATCAGCCCTATGGCCTAGCGCGTTCATGCGTATTATCCTCCCACGCCCGTTTATCCTCCTGCCCCCCCTCCCCCCCCTCCCGGAACCATGTCCCCCCTCCCCCAGGCTGCGCCACCCTTCTGCCTCTGCTCCCTCTCCCACCCCCACATGCACTGTCCAGAACCACACAAATACACACACACACGCACACACACACACACACACGCACACACACACACACACGCAAACACACACGCACGCACGCACCTGCTCGTCCGCGCCACCTGACGCGAAGTAGTCTCTCGCTTGCGATAACACCCAACACGCCCTCTCCTGAACTCCGCAGACCCCCTCCACACACACATACAGAGGCACACACACCTGCTCGTCTGCTCCTCCGGATGCGAAGTAGTCGCCCGCGGGCGAGAGCGCCACTTAGAGCGACGCCCCCTTGTGCATTGACCGGACCACCACGCACACACACGAAGAAGAGGAGACGAAGACAAACAGAATGCCACAGAGAGAGAGAGAGAGAGAGAGAGAGGCACACACACCTGCTCGTCTGCTCCTCCGGATGCAAAGTAGTCCCCTGCGGGCGAGAACGCCACCCAGAGCGGCGCCCCCTTGTGCACTGACCGGACCATCACGCACACACAGGGAGAAAACACAAACAGAATGACACACAATAATATATAGAGAGAGAGACACACACACCTGCTCGTCTGCTCCCCCAGATGCAAAGTAGTCTCCCGCTGGCGAGAACGCCGCCGCGAGCGTCGCCCCCTCGTGTCCATGCAGTGTGTAGAAGAGCTGTCCCTCACGGATGTCCCAGATCTGCGCGTGTGCGTGTGCGTGTGTGTGCGTGTGTGTCTGTGTGTGTGTGTCTGTGTGTGGTTGTGGCCATGCGACGTGTACACGTATGTCCCAGATCTGCGTGTGTGTGTGTGTGTGTGTGTGTGTGTGTGTCTGTGTGTGTGGTTGTGGCCATGCGACGTGCAAACGTATGACCCGGATCTGCATGTGCGTGTGTGAGCGTGTGTTTTTATCTGGGGATGACTTTGGACTCATCTTCCTGTCAGTCAGAGGTGACGGGAATCCAGCGCACCCACTCTTGTGACAGGGACGGGGGCAGTGATTTCCTTTTCGTGATTTTAATTAATTCTTCCACAGCCGGATTTTGCTTTGACCGCGTTGACCGTTGACCTCCTGTTGATCGTGTGTCCTCATACAAAGGTAATTTGAAAGCTGTTGACGTGCCCTGTCTGGCAGGCTCGTCAGACTCATAATCCACTGGATAGGTTGAGCTGTGTTCAAGGTCAAAGTACAGCCGGAATACAGCCAAATGGCTGTGGAGAGCCGAAAAGGAAACCACTGGACGGAGGTCAGGATACAGACTCTGAGAGGTGCAACTGGTGTTGAGGAGGGTGAGCGGTTGTGTGTGCGTGTGTGCAGGTCGTGGCCGTGCAGCGTGTAGACGAGCCGGCCCTCGCTGTCCCAGATCTGTGTCCGCCACATCGTGCGTTGGGGACGGAGGTCAATAATACAGAGTAACAATTGTGTGTTGAGGAGGGTGTGTGTGTGTGTGTGTGTGTGTGTGCGGTCGTGTCCATGCAGCGTACAAAATAGCGATCCCTCCATGATGCCCCAGATCTGTGTGTGTGTGTGCGCACGTGTTGGGGAAGGAGGTCAGAATACAGAGGTGCAGCGATGTGTGTGTGTGGCTGTATATGTGTGCACGGTCGCGACCGTGCAGCGTGCAGGATAGCTGTGGCCCTTGCATGTCTGCATGTGCATGTGTGTGTGTGTGTGTTGAATCTCAAACGAAAGAGACAGCTTATCTAGGTCCGCCGTTCAGGAATCTCTGTAACGACACCTCTCTCTCCCCCCCCCCCAAAAAACCAACACACCTTAGTGTCCAGTCATGAGTCTAGTCATCAGGAAGTTTCCGCCAGCCCCGCCCCCACCCCCACGCACACACGCACAGGGTATGGACCTGGGGTTTCGAGGCAAGACCAATACCAGCAGCAGACCCTTTATTTAGAGCAGTGGCCGATGTCTCTAGTCTGTGTTAACTGCTCAAACATGAGCAAACGTGTGCGCGTTGCCCCCCCCCCCCTACTTATCGTTTGACAGCAGCCCGACTCTTCTCTAGGGTGCACAGGTCTAACATAGGCGTCTGACAGACTGTACAATCGACAGTTCCTTGAGAGTCGAGTCCAGGCTGGTCGTCATGAGGAAGTTGTCGCTCGGGTGGAATACGAGGTTGATGCCCTGGTGCCACCCAGCTACCAACCATCTACCAACCAGCTACCACCCAGCTACCTTGAGAGTCGAGTCCAGGTTGGTCATCATGAGGAAGTTATCGCTCGGGTGGAACACGAGGTTGATGCCCTGGTGCCACCCAGCTACCACCCAGTTACCAACCAGCTACCAACCAGCTACTACCCAGCCACCACCCAGTTACCACCCAGGTGACACCCAGCTACCACCCAGCTACCACCAAGCTACCTTGAGAGTCGAGTCCAGGCTGGTCGTCATGGGGAAGTTGTCGCCTGGAGGAGACACCCCTCCACACACACACGCACAGGGGGTAGACATGCAGTTTCGAGGCGAGATGACCCAAACCAGAGACCTCACACGTGTGTGTGCCCCCCAGTGACTTCCTTTTTGGCTCTGCACAGCCATTTGGCTGTATTCCGGCTGTACTTTAACCTTGCACAAAGTTCAACTCATTCAGTGGATTGGTAGTCTGACAGGCCCGCCAGACAGAGCACGTCAACAGCTTTCAGATTACCTATGTGTGAGGACAAACGGTCAACAGGAGGTCAACGGTCAACGCGGTCAAAGCAAAATCCGGCTGTGAAATAATTAATTGAAAATCCCGAAAAGGAAATCACTGGTGCCCCCCCCCTGCCCCCACCTTGAGTGTTGAGTCCAGGCTGGTAGTCATGAGGAAGTTGCCGCCCGGGTGGAATGTGAGGTTGATGCCCAGCTACCACCCAGCTACCACCCAGCTACCACCTAGCTACCTTGAGAGTCGAGTCCAGCCTCATAATCACGAGGAAGATGTCGCCAGGAGGGGACACCCCTCCACACACACACACAGGGGGGGGGGGGGGGTAGACCTGCAGTTTCGAGGCGAGACTAAGACCAAAACCAGACACCGCACAAGTGTGTTTGTGCCCCCCCCCCCTGCCCCCACCTTGAGAGTCGAGTCCAGGCTGGTCGTCATGAGGAAGTTGCCGCTCGGGTGGAATGCGAGGTTGGTGACCGCGCCCGTGTGCGCGGTGTAGTGCTGAAGTAGCTGGTTTGTGCGTACGTCCCACACCTGCAGGTGTGTGCATAGTCAAGTGCACAGCCGTGTCGGACGCCTTTGTCAAGCATTGGTCCTGTGCATGGTCAATTGCACAGTCGTGTCGGATGTCTGTGCTAAGCGGTAGTCCTGCTTGATTGGCAAGCGCCACTTGACCCCGTATCCCCTGGAAGCAGTTAGGACCTATTTTGGAGGCGTCGCACAATAGCTCTCCTTTTTGGTCTGGGACTACACGTTGGCAGGCAGCCGGCTGGTGGCTATCGCCCCTCACAAGTAATTGTTAGGACCAGAGCTTGACTTGGGTCTAGGTGGTGGTACTAGGACTAGAGGTAGTCTTTGCTGGAAAGCCGATGTAACTGTAACTGTAGCTGTAACTGTAACTGTAACTGCAACTGTAACTGTAACTGTCTGTGCTTGCGCACCCTAGAGAAGATGCCAACAGCTGTCAAACGTAGGCCCCTAGCTGCCGTCTGCCATCACGATTGCTGTGCACACAGTGTGCATGTCTCAAAGCATGCGACGAGAAAGTTGGTCACAGGTCGTGCCAGAACCTGGGGTAGAGCAGCCCATGCCAAGGGTTCACAAAATCTCGCATTCGCTCATGAAGGCAGCAGCAGCAGTGGCAGCAGTGGCAGCAGCAGCAGCAGCAGCAGCAGCAGTGGCAGCAGCAGCAGTGGCAGCAGCAGCAGTGGCAGCAACAGTGGCAGCAGCAGCAGCAGTGGCAGCAACAGTGGCAGCAGCAGCAGCAGGCAGGCCACCTCACGGCCAGAGATGTGTGTGTGTGTGTGTGTGCGCGCCGCTATTCGAAAGACATCCCAGTGCACGGGTCAGACTTCGTAACAATTGCCGGGGCGCATTGCTGTTAGTAGTACAGGCATTGCCGGTGCATGCGGACGGCCTCATGTAACGCTTGGTTGGTTGGTTGGTTGTTGCGCGCACGCGCAGTGTAGTGGCGGGGCAGCTGGTTTGTGCGCATGTCGCAGTGTCAGGTACGTTTGCTGCCGTTACGGTGGGGGTCTAGGGGGCGCGATCCCGCAGGTCTGTGAACCCTGCGGCCGTGCTCCCACGGGGAGGAGTCAGATCTGGGGGCCGAGTGCCCTGTCTAGGTCCAGCCCCGACCCACTATCCCCCCACCACTTGTAGCAAGGCACCCGTCTGTAGTCGAATACGCTGCCGGTAGGTGCGTCACACATGACTGTAAAAACCATCATCATCAGGTACTGTGTACACAGCGCACCACCCTGGTAGGCTGGCACGCTGCGTGGCCTTGAGGGCTCTACTAGTAGAGCTCCCCTAGACGTGTAGTCTAGGCATTAACTCACGCCCCGGGGTCCTCCGGGCGCGTACGTGTAACAGTAACAGTAACACGGGGTTTCCAGCTAAGCAGGCTACTCTTCAACTAGAGACACCCGCCGATACTCCAGCACACAGCGTACGTGTAGAAACTGTAAAAACACAGCGCACCTTGATCGAGCTGTCGCTCCCCGCGGACGCGACGCATGTCCCGTCCGGGTGGAACGCGACCGCGTTGACAAGTCCCTTTGGTTTCGGAGGGGGAGGTGGGAAGGTGTGTGTGTGTGTGGTGGGGGTGTTGGTGGGGGTCGAGGTGTTGAGAGACGAGCCACTTTGGTTTTGGAGGGGCGAAGCTGGAGGAGGTGGGGGGAGTTTTGAGAAACGAGCCATCGTACTTGACTAGACTAGACCCTCCTAGCCCCCCCCCCCCACACACACGCACACGTAGACCCCCCCCCAAACTCCCTGCCTCCCCACACACCGCAGCCCCCCCACAAACACTGTGGTCATCGTATACGTACATTGTCTCCTTGGAGGCCACCATACACACACACACACACACAGTCGGGGTTGACATGCGCACCGTGCGGGACAAGTGCCGTGGTGCGGTGTGCGTGGGTCCTGCCAGCGCACGCCCTTGCAGGGGTGGGTGAGGCTAGGTTGTAGCATAGCAGGGTGTGACACACACACACATATGCCCCCCCCCCCCCTCCCGCACACACCTTGTGGTCGTCGTACACGTACACCGCCTTCTTCGATGCCAGATCCCACACGCGCACCTGTGCGCATGTGTGTGTGAAGTGTGTGTGTGTGTGTGTGTGTGCGGATCGGGCAGGAGCGCATAATGGAGGCGTGCGTGCGGCGCACGCCACGCGCCAATCGTCTCTCCTCCACCATCTTGTCGCCCCGGTTACCCCGGGGATGCAGGCTCAACACTCTTCTTGGTACTATTTTAGTGGTAGTGGGGGGGGGACTAGCAACACAAGAACCGTTTTGCTGCCTTCGAGTGTTGCTGGTTGGGGCGATTGTTTTCTTGCGATTGCCTCTCCTCCACAGTGATTTCCTTTTCGACTCTCCACAGCCATTTGGCTGTATTCCGGCTATACTTTGACCTTGAACACAGCCCCACCCACTAGGTGGATTCGTAGTCTGACAAGCCCGCCAGACAGAGCTCGTCAAGAGCTTTCAAATGGCTGATGTATGAGGACAAGCGGTCAACGGGAGGTCAATGGTCAACGCGGTCAAAGCAAAATCCGGCTGTGGAATAATTAAATTAAAATCCCAAACAGGAAATCACTGCTCCTCCACCATCTTGTCGCCTCCGCTCCTTCCCGTGCGCCCGCCACTCGGCGCGCCTACCACAGCCCCCTATAGTGTTACCCTGGGGTTACACTCTAGCCACACCCACAGTGTAATGGCATTGTTACAAGGCAATAAAATTTGTGCAAATTTGTAGAGGTTTGTGACAAAGCGATTACACTGTGGGCGTAGAGTGTAACCCCGGGGTAACACTACAGGCCCTGAAGGGGCTGTGGTAGGGCGCGCCCTAAACCCCACAACCCCAAAACTCTGAGTCGGCTTCAACTATCAACGTTATTCCTAGTAGCCGTCCTAGCCAATAATTCATGTTCCGTTCCCGCTAACCCATCGCGAGTCTGCAGCCTTAATCTTAGTTGACGACCCCATAGTACCCGTACAACGCTGTTGTACCGGTACAACGTTTTTCTAGGTAGAAAAAACATGGTTACAGACACCTGTTGGTCACCCCCTTCAATACATGACCACCAGCAGACAGCCTCAACTGTAACCTGTCCGACAAGCCACCCCACGTCCCAATCGGCCAGCCACAGCTCTCTTGCCATGCATTCGAAATAGGGTCCAAAAACGTTGTACCCGTACAACGGTAGGGTCTTCAACTAAGATTAAAGCCCTACACACCCAAAAAATGCAACATTAACATAAGCATAAACCCAACATCGATAGAGACGTTTTCTAGTTCTAGCACGACTGCCTAGACCCAAGACCAGTTCCGGCCCTGATGATAATGATGGATATTACAGTCTAGATTATATAGTGTTCATCCGCACATGATTGATCTGTTGGAGGATCTTCACACCAGCACCGCAGCTGCCGTGCGGCTGGCTGGGAAAATCGGGCACGAATTCCCCGTGTCGTCTGGTGTGCGACAGGGGTGCGTCATTGCTCCTGTGTTGTTCAATGTTTTTATTGACCACATAGTGAAAAAGGCGCTAGACATGATGCCAGAGGGGGCTGGCGTGTCAGTCGTGACCCGAGCCGGCGGCTCTGTGTTGTCGTCGTCGGTTGAGCGCATAGTAATGCTGATGTATGCCGACGATTTATGTTTGTTCTCGCATGACCCAGCTCAGTTGGCGCTTATGCTGAAAATCCTTGACAAAGTGTCCTCTAGCTTTGGCATGCAAATCAACGCCGCCAAGACAGAAGTGATGATTTTGCCAGCAGATTTTGACGCGGATCTGCCCACGTTTGCGCTGACTGGTGGTGAAGTGAAGACCGTCTCTGCATTTAAGTATCTAGGGAGTTGGATAACCCAGAGTGGTGGTGTGGAAAAGGAGATCGGTGTGCGTGTCGGTCGCGCGCTGGGCGTGTTTGCGTCTTTTGATAAGATTTGGGCCAGCAAGAAGATGCAAGTGCAGTCTAAGATGCGGGTTTACAACACTTTCGTGCTGCCCCACTTTCTGTACGGCTGCGAAACATGGGCCCCTACTAAAACACAACTGACTCGATTGGAGGTTGCCCACTCTAACTGCCTTCGTCGCATTCTGGGTGTGCGCCTGGTCGACCGGCACAGATTAACTTATATTCGGCAGGCGTGCGACACTGAGCCAATTGGGAGCCTTGTGGCAAAGCGCTCAATGCAGTGGCTAGGCCATGTGATGCGCATGCCGGCTTCTCGTCTTCCTCGTACGACTTTTGACTGCACAATGGATGTGGCTCGGCAGCAAGGCCGGCCTCCAGCCTCCTCCCGACACTATTTTCTTAAGCTACTGATTCAGCAGCTAGGCGAAACTAGTGGCACTCGTTCTGATTGGAAGACTTTTTCGGACACGGCGTTTGAGCGTGCTCAGGATAGGGTCGGGTGGAGAGCCGTGGTGTACGGTCCGGCTGCCCCTCAGGCGCCGGCCCCTCCACCACGGCGGTCAAGTAGATTGGCAAGCGCCACTTGACCCCCTATCCCCTAGAAGCAGTTAGGACCTATTTTGGAGGCGTCGCACAATAGCTCTCCTTTTTGCTCTGGGACTACACGTTGGCAGGCAGCCGGCTGGTGGCTACCGCCCCTCACAAGTAATTGTTAGGGCCAGAACTGGACTTGGGTCTAGGCGGTGGTACTAGGACTAGAGGTAGTCTTTGCTGGAAAGCCGATGTAACTGTAACTGTAACTGTATTACAGTCTGTGACACTAGTAATGATGTATAAGACCCGTGTCGGCGCTAGCGCCCAACACCTTCAACTCAGTTTCAGTGGGAAACTGCCTGGCTACCTGGTAGGGGTGAGCGTAAACCCCCACATGCGCGCACGCACTGGACCTAGACAGGGCACTGGGCCCCCAGATCCACCCTATACCACCCAGGTAGTGACAGCAACGCACAGCAACGCCCTAAACATCAGTTGCCATCCCCGCTTGACACCGCGAGCCGGCCGCCTTTGGGTCTGGCATGCCCTAAATAAAATTGAACTTAGCCCTGCAACCCCCAAGCCCCTCGCCCCTAACTGGCCCCTGCCCCTCAAGTTATTGCTGCGCCCCCCGCACACCGTTTTGTCGTCCCCGCCCGACACCGCCAGCCGTCCGTCTGGCGAGAAGCGGCACGAGCGCACCCAGTTCTGGTGGCCTGACAGCGTGTAGGCAAAGCGCTGCGTGCCGAGGGACCAAGCTGTGAAGGGAACGGGATGGGTGAGGTGAGTTGAGGGGGGGGGTACGGTGGGTGGGTGGGTGGGGAGGGGGATGAGGTGTCTGAGTGTGCGTGTGTGGTGGAGAGGGGGTAGGCAAGGGGAGGGGATGCCATGCTGAGGCGAGGAGCGGGCAGCCGGCCGGGCTTGCAGAACACCCTAGTCACCGGGGGTGAAGAGGGGGGGGGGTGAGGAGTCGCTCTGGGCACCCACCCACCCTGCACACACACACACGCACACACGCACACACACACACACACACATGCACACACACACTGCACACGCACACATGCACGCACGCACCCTTCACAGTCTTGTCATCGGCTGCAGTCAGCAGCGTGCGCCCGTCTGCACTGAAGTGCACGCAGCGCACAGTGCCCGTGTGCCCCTGTGTGTGTGTGTGTGTGTGTGTGTTTACATGTGTGTGTGTGTGTGTGTGTTGGGGAGGCATGGTGGTGGAATGGGGAGGAGGTGAGGGGAGGGGCGGTGAGCGCACGCACACACACAAAGTTGGAGTTTCACACGCGCACCGTGCGGGATAAAGGGGGGCTTGCGGTGTGCGTGGGTCCTGACAGCGCACGCCCTTGCACACACACACACACACACACACACACAGGCGCGTGCGCACACGCCCTCCCCACACACACGCACCTTGAGCACGGTCGACTTGCCCTCCACGGTGGGCGGCCACAGGCGCACGGTGCGGTCCTTGGAGCCAGACGCAATCAACGAGTGCGCGGGGCAGAAGTCAACGGAGTAGACGCCGGCGGTGTGGCCGGTGAAGCGGAACGCTCGCAGCTGCGGTTGCGTGTGTGTTGGTGCTAGTGGATAGTGGTGGTGGGTGGCACGAGGGACTGGCGAAGGAGCAGGGGTGGGGATGGTGTGTGACAGGAGGGTGCATGGCAGGGGCGTGGCGCATGGGCATGCTGCATGGCGCATGGGCATGCATCCACGCCCGGACCTGCGGCTTGAAGTTCCAGACCATGACCGCGTTATCGAGGCTGCCGGAGATGAGCTGCTTCATGTTGGAGTTGAAGACGACTGAAGTGACGGCATCCTTGTGACCGCGGAACGAGCGCTCCAGCGTGGGGTCCTCTGGAGCGCCGGCCTCCTCCAGGGCCGACATCGAAGCAGTGACGGCTGCCAACAGCGATAGGTGCTCTAGAACAGGCTAGATGCGTGCAACACGCCACGTCTGCTGTTGGAGCGTTAGGATTACGGAGCAAGAAACCTCCAGCCTCCTCCACCTTCAATCCGGGGCTGTCTGCTGCACGGGGCTGAGCTGGCTGGCTGGATCAAACTTTTCAAACTTTTCAAACTTTGTGAAGAGGGTTGCCTATTTTTACCAGTTTGCGTGCCAAGACGGAGCAGCCACCATGGTACGCGTGTGCACTGGGCTCGCGTGCGACCCGGCTCGCACACGGTTGATCCAACTGGGTTGATCCCCGTGCACGCTCGTTTGTTTGCGCAGGGGATCCAGGGCCTGTCCAAGCTGCTCAATGACAACGCTCCCGCGTGCTCCAAGGAGCGCACGTTCGAGAGCTTCTTTGGCCGCAAGATTGCGGTGGACGCGTCTTGCCACCTGTACGCCTTCCTGGTGTCTGTCGGCCGTGTGGGCGACCAGGTGACACGGCCGCTTTGCCGCATGATGCAGCACACGCGCATGCATGCATGCTTGCAGGGGGGAGGACTGGGATCCAGCGCATGCGTGGCACGGGCCGCATGCATGCCCATGCGCGCCCCATGCAGCCCATGCATGCCGCCCAACGACGCCGCCCCGACCGCCGCGGACGCAGCTCCTGTCGAACGAGTCCGGCGAGACGACGAGCCACCTGCAGGGCATGTTTTATCGCACGGTGCGCATGCTCGAGGCGGGCATGCAGCCCGTGTTTGTGTTCGACGGCAAGCCCCCAGACCTGAAGAAGGGAACCAACCAGGCGCGCAGGGACAAGAAGGACGAGGCGACCGAGGCGCTGGCCAAGGCCAAGGTGCGGGTGACGGGGGCGGGGGCAGAGGTTGCAGCCCGGTGGCTGCGGCTGCACCATGCCCGAAGTCCTGGGGCGTTGCCATGGTGTTTTGCAGGCTGCTCCGACTCCACGCACACCGCCGCCGTGCCCACGTGCGCAGGCAGCTACCGGGCACGCAGAATGGCACTACCAAGCACATCATCAAAGTCCACCAGCCAGCCAACCAACCAACCAACAACCAACAACCAACCAACAACCAACCAACAACCACCGACCGCAGGAGGCCGGCGACGAGGAGGCCGTCGAGCGCTTCTCCAAGCGCACGATTAAGATCACGCCAGAGATGACGTCCGATTGCAAGCGCCTGCTCACGCTGCTTGGGGTGCCGGTGGTGGACGCTCTCACCGAGGCAGAGGCGCAGTGCGCGGTCATGGCAAAGGTGTGGGCTGTGGGGCATGCGGCCCTCCTCGCCCATGAGGGAAGGGGGTGTTGAGTGAGCGGAAGGAGGGCCTGGACACACAGACGCGCTTACTGTCCTCAAAATCCTCCTGGAGCGTTGGAGCAGAATGTTGTGCCCGCCAGAAGTGGAAGTAAACAGCCCATAGTCATACGCCTGTCTGCGCCTGTGTGCGCCTGTGTGCGCCTGTCATACGCCTGTCTGCGCCTGTGTGCATGCGGCTGGAGGTCCTTGTGTATGCTGCCGCTGTCAGAGCTTTGGAACCAAATGGCGTGTGACAGACACCTCATCACACTTGCGTGCGGCAGGAGGGCCTCGTCTACGCGGTCGCCACCGAGGACATGGACGCCCTCACCTTTGGCTCGCCCAAGCTCATCCGCCACCTCACCGCGTCACAAAACTCGGCGCAGAAGCCGATTGAGTTCGACCTCGCAGCAGCGCTCGAGGTGTGTGGTCGATTTTACACTCCGTCAGACGCCTTTATGATGGCGTAAGACCCGTGTGTGGGGGGTGCTTTGGGTGTGTGTGTGTGTGTGGATGCATGCGGTGACAGACTGTAGGGTGCGTAGGAGCCCAACCTGGGACAGCGATCACCGCATGGTGGTACTGTCCATGCGCCTCCGCATGCGAGCCTCCCGCCATGCAGGCGGCTCTCAGCGGCGCGCATGGGACTCTTCACAACTGCGGCGCCCGGCTGTCCGTCGTGAGTTCAACCTCCAGCTGTCCGATCGCTTTGGGCTGCTGGAGGCCGTGCCGCCCGAGGGCGCTGATGCCCAGGCGGAGTACGACGCGATGGCTGCTGCCATTCGCGAGGTGGCCACCAACCACCTCGCTCCACGCGGCAGCCGCCGGCGGCGCGGCTGGCAGTTCACTCTGTCGCAGCGCACCCTCCGGCTCATGGACGCCCGACAGCGCGCGCACACGGCATGGCTCAGGAGCAAGTCTGCTGCTGCCAAACGAGAGCGCAACCGCGCCAACCGCGCGGCCGACGCAGCTGTGCAGAGAGACAGGGAGAGGTGGATCAGCCAGCAGGTGGCGGAGGCGCAAGACATGCTACGCAAGAAGAATCTGCGCCAGTTTGCGCGCGCGTGCGACAGGCTGGCGGGCCGCAGCCGCAGCCATCAGATCCCACCTGCCATGCGGGACGTCTCGGGCGCGCTGCACAGCGGTCCAGACGGGGTGCTGAAGGCCATGACAGAGTCATTCGACAAGCTATATGGCGGGGAGACCAAGCTCAGCGACGAGACCCTGAACCAGCTGGAGAACGATGTAGCGGCGTTTGAGCTCACACGCGCCACAGAGGTGGACGAGGCGCACGGGCGCCCCCCTGACCTGGCTGAGACGGAGGCGTGTGTGCGAGCGTTGCGCTCGGCCGCCGCTCCGGGCGGTGACCAGCTGGACGCCATGCTGTTGCGGTGCCCACCTGCCATCGCATGGCTCCACCGGGTCATCATCGCCGTATGGCGGTCGGGGAGAGCCCCGAGGGAATGGAAAACTGCTATTATCACACCGTTATATAAGGGGAAGGGTCCGCGTGACTCCCCTGGTAACTACCGCGGTATAAGCCTTCTCTCTATTGCCGGGAAAGTGTACGCTGCCATACTTCTGCACCGCATCTCCACGCAGGTTGATGGTCAGTTGCATGAGGCTCAGTGTGGTTTCAGAAAAAGCAGAGGCACTGTTGATGCGATTTTTACTCTGCGCTCGCTGAGCGCGGCACATGCCGAGTACAAACAATGCATGGCTGTGGCATTTGTCGACTATTCTAAAGCTTACGATTGCATAAACCGTGCGGCACTGTGGAGAGTCCTTAGATTATATAGTGTTCATCCGCACATTATTGATCTGTTGGAGGATCTTCACACCAACACCGCAGCTGCCGTGCGGCTGGCTGGGAAAATCGGGCACGAATTCCCCGTGTCGTCTGGTGTGCGACAGGGGTGCGTCATTGCTCCTGTGTTGTTCAATGTTTTTATTGACCACATAGTGAAAAAGGCGCTAGACATGATGCCAGAGGGGGCTGGCGTGTCAGTCGTGACCCGAGCCGGCGGCTCTGTGTTGTCGTCGTCGGTTGAGCGCATAGTAATGCTGATGTATGCCGACGATTTATGTTTGTTCTCGCATGACCCAGCTCAGTTGGCGCTTATGCTGAAAATCCTTGACAAAGTGTCCTCTAGCTTTGGCATGCAAATCAACGCCGCCAAGACAGAAGTGATGATTTTGCCAGCAGATTTTGACGCGGATCTGCCCACATTTGCGCTGACTGGTGGTGAAGTGAAGACCGTCTCTGCATTTAAGTATCTAGGGAGTTGGATAACCCAGAGTGGTGGTGTGGAGAAGGAGATCGGTGTGCGTGTCGGTCGCGCGCTGGGCGTGTTTGCGTCTTTTGATAAGATTTGGGCCAGCAAGAAGATGCAAGTGCAGTCTAAGATGCGGGTTTACAACACTTTCGTGCTGCCCCACTTTCTGTACGGCTGCGAAACATGGGCCCCTACTAAAACACAACTGACTCGATTGGAGGTTGCCCACTCTAACTGCCTTCGTTGCATTCTGGGTGTGCGCCTGGTCGACCGGCACAGATTAACTTATATTCGGCAGGCGTGCGACACTGAGCCAATTGGGAGCCTTGTGGCAAAGCGCTCAATGCAGTGGCTTGGCCATGTGATGCGCATGCCGGCTTCTCGTCTTCCTCGTACGACTTTTGACTGCACAATGGATGTGGCTCGGCAGCAAGGCCGGCCTCCAGCCTCCTCCCGACACTATTTCTTAAGCTACTGATTCAGCAGCTAGGCGAAACTAGT
This sequence comes from Chlamydomonas sp. UWO 241, assembly GCA_016618255.1. Lineage (NCBI taxonomy): Eukaryota > Viridiplantae > Chlorophyta > Chlorophyceae > Chlamydomonadales > Chlamydomonadaceae > Chlamydomonas > Chlamydomonas priscui. Next base: position 211,392 of record VFSX01000013.1, on the reverse strand, counting down.
GGCACTCGTTCTGATTGGAAGACTTTTTCGGACACGGCGTTTGAGCGTGCTCAGGATAGGGTCGGGTGGAGAGCCGTGGTGTACGGTCCGGCTGCCCCTCAGGCGCCGGCCCCTCCACCACGGCGGTCAAGTAGATTGGCAAGCGCCACTTGACCCCCTATCCCCTAGAAGCAGTTAGGACCTATTTTGGAGGCGTCGCACAATAGCTCTCCTTTTTGCTCTGGGACTACACGTTGGCAGGCAGCCGGCTGGTGGCTACCGCCCCTCACAAGTAATTGTTAGGGCCAGAACTGGACTTGGGTCTAGGCGGTGGTACTAGGACTAGAGGTAGTCTTTGCTGGAAAGCCGATGTAACTGTAACTGTAACTGTGTGTTTGGAGCTTGCGTGGCGGTGTGTGATTGTGGCGCGCTGTGTGCATGTGAGTGTGTGTGTGTGTTTTGTGTGTGTGTGTGTGTGCGTGCGTGTGTATGGGGGAGGGGCGATGTGTGAACTCGGCGCAGAAGCCGACTGAGTTCGACCTCGTGTCCGCGCTCGAGGTGTGGGGAGGGTGTGGGTGTGTCGGCGCAGAAGCCGATCTTGTGTGTGTGGCGGGCGTGGCTGTGTGGATTGTGTAGTAGGGGGCGGTGCGCGTGTGTGGCGGTGTGTGTGGTTGACCTCGCTGCCGCTCTGGAGGTGTGGAGCGCTCGAGATGTGTGGGGGGGGGGGCAAACTCGGCGCAAGTTCTCTTGAGGTCTGGAGGATTTGGGGGGTTGGTGTCCGACGGACGGGCGGACGGACGGACGGACGGACTGGAAAATCGACCACACACTGCCCCAGACCACACACTGCCCCTTGCACACCCACACTGCCTCCCTGCCTGCCTCACACAGGGCCTCGGCATGGACATGGGGAAGTTTGTTGACCTGTGCATCATGCTGGGGTGCGACTACACGGGCAACATCCGCGGGATCGGGCCGGTCAAGGCGCTCACGCTAATCCAGAAGCACGGGAGCATCGAGAAGGTGTGTGTATGTGTGTGCGTGTGTGCGTGTGTGTGTGTGTAGGTGTGTGTGTCACACAGTGCGATTGAGGACCTCGACCTCTCCAAGTACCCGCTGCCTGATCCCTCCCCCCCCCCTCCCCCTGCCCATCCTCCCCCCAAATCCCATCCTTGTCTCGTCTGACTCTGAGCCTCTAGTGGAATGGCTAGTGTCCATCCCAGCCACCACCCATTTGGTTCAGGCGATTGAGGAGCTGGACCTCTTTTACAGTACCCGCTGCCCCCCCACCACCACCACCACACACCACCACCACACACACATCCTCCCCTTTCCATCCTCCCCCCTCCACACACACACACACCTTCCCATCCTCCCCACCACCCTTCTAATTCATCCCGATCGTCCTATCGTCCAGACGACGCTCGAGTAACAGGTCAGACTTTGTCTTTGTCTCTTGAGTTACTCCGACTCAGTGAGCAGTGAGCCTGTAGCTGAGTGAGCAGTGAGTCTGTAGCGGAGTGCCCACACGTATCGGAATGCGGATTGTCCTAGATCTTGTGTCCATCCACCCACCCCCACACACCTTTGATCGCCCTCAGGTGATTGAGGAGCTGGACCTGTCAAAGTACCCGCTGCCCGACCCCTACCCCTACAAGGAGTCGCGCGCCTTCTTCCTGGTGGGTCGCTGCGTCGTTGGAGCGTGGTGTGCAGTGGTGTGGTGTGCAGTGGCTTGGTTTGCAAGTCAACCTACAAGGAATCGCGCGCCTTCTTCCTGGTAGGTTGTAGTGGCTTTGTGGCGTGGGTTGCACCGTGGCAGTGGTTTTGTTTGCAGGGGTTTCGTTTGCCGTGTGGCAATGGCTCGGCTTGCGGTGGTTAAGTTTGCAGTAGTTGTCAGTACGTAGTTATTGGGTTGCAATGACTTGGTTTGAGGTGGCTCGGTTTGCAGTGGTTGCCAGCAGTGCCAGCATCCTTGGGAAGGATTTAGCAATTAATTATTATTTCGCTTTTTCCCGGCATAATTATTTTTTCCCGCTTTTTCCCGGCACAATACATTTTTTCCCCCGAGCGGAAAAGCGGAATAGCCTTCAAAACAATTAATTAAAAAAATTGCGCTCAAATTCCGCTCCGAGCGGTTAACTGCCATAGCAAGGATCACTGGTTGCCAGCGTGCAGCCGGACCCCTACCAGGAGTCGCTCGCCTACTTCCTGGTGGGGCGCTGCGTCGTTTTGTTCTGATCTGCAGTGGTTTGGCGTGCAGTGGTGTGGTTTGTGGGTGGCGTGGTTTGCAGTGGTGGCTGCGGTGGCAGTGGGTTGCCTTGCGGTGGCTTGCCCAAACCCTGAACTCCAAGCCTGTTCCCTACACAGACAGGCCCCCGAGGTCACGTCCTCACCCAGTGATTTCCTTTTCAGGAATTTTAATTAATTGCTCCACAGCCGGATCTGCTTTGACCTCGGTGACCGTTGACATCCCGTCGACCGTTTGTCCTAATATTTAGGTACTTTGATAGCTCTTGACGACCTCTATCTGGCGGGCTTGTCAGACTAACAATCCACTCACTGGGTTGAGCTGTGTTCAAGGTCAAAGTACACCTGGAGTACAGCCAAATGGCTGTGGACAGCCGAAAAGAAAATCACTGTCCTCACCACACACACACTCTCAACCCCAAACCTTGCCACAAACTCTCCCTACCAAAATCCCAACGCCTGATCCGCGCCATGGAATGCGGTCTTAACATCTGAGACGGTCCAGGGTGCGCCTCAGGCGGTGGTGGGCGCCGAGGCGCTCGGTGTGGCGCCTGAGGTGGTTTGGATAGCGCCAAAGGCGACGCCTGAGGCGATCGTGGGTGCGCCTCAGGCGGCGCCTCAGGCGGTCGGAGCGCCTCAGGCGCCGCCTGATCCGCGCCATGGAATGGAATGCCTCAGGCGCCGCCTCAGGCGTTGTGAATGTGGTGGGGACACAAACCCTCAACCCCAAACCTTGCTACAACCCCTCATTCCCGTTGCCCACAAACAGGCCCCCGAGGTGACGCCCGTATCGCAGATCCCCCGATGAACAGGAGCTCGCCCCACAAACAAATCCCAAGCCCTCAAACCCTGAACCCTTTAACCTCAAACCCCAAGCCTGTTACCCACACGAACCCGTTCTCCGAGCTCACGCCCGCGCCACAAGCCAACCCTCTCTAACTCACAATCCAACCCTTAAACGTGCACTGTAAACGACCCCCACACCTTCATTCCCGCTCCCCACACACACAGGCCCCTGAGGTCACGCCCGTGTCAGAGCTGCCCCCGATGAAGTGGAGCCTGCCTGACGAGGAGGGGCTCGTTCAATTCTTGGTGAACGAAAAGCTCTTCGCGGTGGGTGCCGTGTTCCATTTTTCAGTCCGTCGGGCGCCTATGTTACGGGCCGCGGGCATCCTTTGCGCTGTGCGGTGCTGTTCCCCAGGCTAGTGTGCTGCCAGTGATTTCCTTTTCGACTCTACACAGCCATTTGGCTGTATTCCGGCTGTACTTTGACCTTGCACACAGCTCAACCCATCCAGTGGATTGTTAGTCTGACAAGCCCGCCAGAAAGAGCACGTCAACAGCTTTCTATTGACCTATGTATGAGGACAAACGGCCAACGGGAAGTCAACGGTCAACGCGGTCAAAGCAAAACCCGGCTGTAGAAGAATTAATTGAAAATCCTGAAAGGAAATCACTATGTGCTGCGCTATGCTATGATGTGCCCCAGGCTGGTGTGCACAAGCAGCGATATGCAGCGGATGTTCGCAGTGTGCATGCTCTGTGCGGTGTGCTGCGCTGTACGTACTGTGCTGTGCTGTACGTACTGTGCAGTGCTGTGCTGCGCTGTACGTACTGTGCTGCGCAGTGCTGTGCTGGTGCAGTGCTGGTGCAGTGCTGGTGCAGTGCAGTGCTGTGCTGCGCTGCGCTGTGCTGTACGTACTGTGCTGCGCTGTGCTGTGCTGGTGCAGTGCTGGTGCAGTGCTGTGCTGCGCTGTACGTACTGTGCTGTGCTGCGCTGTGCTGTGCTATGCTGTGCTGTGCTGTGCAGTGCAGTGCAGTGCGGTGTACTGCGCTGTACGTACTGTGCAATGCTGTGCTGTTCCCAGCTGGTGTGCCATGCTGTGTGCTGGAGCAGACAGACAGGCGGAGAAACTGGTGGGGGTGGGCAGTGAAACCCTCAACCAGGAGGAGCTTAAAACCCCAAACCCTCAACCCTTAGGAGGACTTCGTGCTCCACTCTAGCCCCCTGAACCCTAGACCCGTGACCCGTAGGACACTGAACCCTGAACCTCGTACCCCAAACCAGTGGTGTCATTAGCGCCCCCGCAGCCCCCGCAGCCGCTGCTGCGGGGGCATACCGGGTAATTTGAGGGGAAACTGCGGGGGCGAATCGCGGAAATTTCGCTCCAAAAAGTGTGAAATTTGACGATTTCCACACGTTCCCGCGAAAAAACGCCTCCTGCGTGGGCAATTCGGCATGTTCCCTCCGATGTCGCGGGGGCAAACAGGACATTCTTGGTTTTCTTAATGACACCACTGCCCCAAACCTTCAGGATGACTGCGTGCGCAAGGCTGTCAAGCGCGTGATCGGCTCTGCCCCCCCTTCAACCCTGAGCCCTAAACCCTCACACATCTGTAAAATCCACCATCAGGAGGACCGCGTGCGCAAGGCTGTCAAACGCGTGATCGGCTCTGCCCCCCCTTCAACCCTAAGCCCTAAACCCTCACACATCTGTAAAATCCATCATCAGGAGGACCGCGTGCGCAAGGCGGTCAAGCGCGTGCTCGACTCGTCGGGCAAGGCAAAGCAGAGCCGCATGGAGTCGTTCTTCCAGGCAAGTCAGAAGCTGCTGCGTCATACGCTTTGAACTGGGTTCCCACACTTCCAAGTATGCTGGCGTTGGGTGGTGGTGGAGTCGCCTCACGGCACGTCCGTGTTGGTGTTGGTTGAAGGCACAGCAGAGCTGCATGGAGTTGTTCTTCCTGGAAGATCAAAAGTCACCTTGGCCTGCCAGGAAGGAGGATAGGAGGATATCGGAGCCTGCTGTCAGCGTCCGGATGGCCGCTCCTTCAGGGCGTTGGCGTTCCAATCCGGACCCTTTTGAACGGCCCTAACACACACACACACACACACACACACTCGCGCGTATCGTTTTAGCTCGCCTGCGCGACGCACCCGCTTATCATGCCAACACATACACACACACACGCTTCTCCACAGGTCGTCCCACGCGCCGCGCCCGCAGGCGGGTCCAAGCCCAAGGAAGACGACAAGAAGGGCGGCGCCAAGCGCAAGGATGCCCCGGGCGCCAAGGGCGCGGCCGGCGCGAAGAAGGGGAAGTCGGGCGTGGGTGGTGGGAAGAAGAAGTAGATGTTAGTATCGCTGCCGAGCGGGGGGGGGCGTGAGAGGGGTGTGCGCGTGTGGCAGGTGCTGGGGGGGGGGGCTGTCACAGGACAAGGGGTTTAGCCTTGTCTTGTGGGGTGCTCTCCTTTTTGCTAGCTCACCTTTTTGCTCTTGGACTTCACGTTGGCAGGCAGTCGGCTGATGGCTACCGCCCCTCACAAGTGATTGTTAGGGCCAGAACTGGACTTGGGTCTAGGCGGTGGTACTAGGAATAAAGGTAGTCTTTGCTGGAAAGCCGATGTAACTGTAACTGTGGGGTGCTAGTGAGTGGGAGCCCTCGGGACGCAACTTACTAGCCGAGGAGGTAGGAGATGGCGAGGGCGCTGGCAGGCGAGCGGGAGGAGAAGGCTTCGGAGGAGGCGAGCAAGCAAGCGAACAGGCAGGCAGGCAAGCGAGCGGTGGAGCGGTGGGTTGTAAGCTTGAGGTAGACAGGGCAGGTGCTGGGGGGGGCCGCGGAGGGAGTCGGGGAGCCGCGACAGCTGGCTATGACTCACTACCTGGGTGGTATAGGGTGGATCTGGGGGCCTAGTGTCCTGTCTAGGTCCAGTGCGTGCGCGCATGTGGGAGTTTACTCTTGCCCCTACCAGGAAGCCAGCCAGTTTCATCCTGAAAATTAGTTTCAGGTGTCTGGCTCTAGCGCCGACACCGGTCTAATACATCATTACTGGTGTCGCACGCAGACTGTAAAATCCATCATCATGACAAGCAAAGGGCCGCAGGAGAACCATCCGTGGTGGCAATCTTGCTAACAGCAGCGCCTGTCAAACCCGCGTAAAAACAAGGCCCGAAAAGCTGAACGCCCTGCTTCCACTGCTTGCCAACTTGCCAGACGTAAATTTCCCGGTGCGAATTAAAGCTTTACCAAACTTTGTATCACCAAATCCTCTGATCAATGCGGCTGCGGACAAAGCGCACATGCTCGCCCTTGGCGACAAGGCGATCAACGCGCACATGAACAGGCTGCAGCTCGTCGCGGCAGGCAGGCACGAGCTCCACCTCGTGCGCCTTGACCCACATGCAGCGCGTGGGGAAGTTGAAGAGGTACCACACAATCGCACTGAATATACATGCCGATTGGGTCATGGAATATGAGGGTTGTGACTGTCCTGGCTCGGCCTGTCACATCTGGCCTGGCCGATTGGGTCATGGAATATGAGGGTTGTGACTGTCCTGGCTCGGCCTGTCACATCTGGCCTGGCTCTGGCTCTGGCCTGGCTCTGGCCTGGCTCTGGCCTGGCTCTGGCTCTGGCCTGGCTCGGCCTGTCACATCTGGCTGTTACAAGGGTGGTCAAGGGTGGATGCATACAGAAACCAAACGTGTGCGGCCATTCCTAAACCGGCCGTACCTACGCGCGTGCGTCAGCACCGTTCAGTGCCCCCCGCCCCCGGGTTTGGGTGCCTCCCCCCCGTCGTCCGTGTACGGTGCTAGGAACCGCTGGCACGCCTCGACCGAGTACCAGCAGATTGTGGACGACGGCACCTGCTGCAGCAGGCGCGGCACAACGCCGAGGTATAGCGCCTGCACGCCGCCCCGCGCGACCATCTGCCGCCCGGTCGCGAAAAACTGCGCGACCTGCGCCGCAGGCGACAGCGCGAGCTGCCCCGCGGTGTGCGTCTGCAGGTACGTCTTGACCGTGTCCGACGGCATGGACAGCATCACCGCGGCCGCGCCCGCAGTCGCGCCGATGCCCGCGTCCCACGCCTGTGACGGCAGGCGGTCGACGACCGAGGAGAACCGGCTGCCGGGCTTGCACGACTCAGTGTGTAGGTCGCGCAGCTGCGAGTACGTGCCAAGCTCTGACATGTCGTACGGGAAGGCCTGCGGGAGTGGGGGGGAGCGGGTCAGTAGGAGAGACTGTCTTGCAGGTGGTGGGGGCTGGTCAAGAGAGACAGAGAGAGGGAGGAACTGTGTCAACGCTCTAGGAGGTGGCTGCCAGGGGGGGGGGGGGGGGCAGCTGGTCAAGAGAGAGAGTGAGAGCAGGAAGTGCTGTGCCAATGCTCTCTCTCGAAATGCACATTCACTTGCCTCCAGAAGAAACGGCAGGAAGCCAAACCAGAGGGCGCCGGGGCCGTTGCGCCGCACGCTGTTGCCCATCTCGCGCATCAGGTTTCCGCTGATGATGCCGGCCTGCGTGGTTACCAGGATGTGTGTGTAAATGTGCGTGCGTGTGTAGTCGGATCAGATCAGCAGGCGGGAGAGCGAGTGGGCGCGGCGCGGAGGCCCGGCAGGGGGCCGCGTGCGTCCGATGCAGCGTTCGTAAGCTCGAACTGTGGGTAACACGTGTGTGCGTGCTCAGGATTGGGTCAGGTAGGGAGCCTTTGTGTATGGTCCGACCGCCCCTCGGGCGCCAGCCCCTCCACCTCGGCGGTCAAGTAGATTGGCAAGCGCCACTCGACCCCCTATCCCCTGGAAGCAATAAGGATATATTTTGGAGGCGTCGCATAATAGCTATCTTTTTTGCTCTAGGACTACGCTTTGGCAGGCAGCCGGCTGGTGGCTACAAGTAATTGCTAGGTCCAAAACTGGACTTGGGTCTTTGCGGTGGTACTAGGGCTATAAAGTAGTCTTCGCTGGAAAGCCGATGTCACTGTGATGTTACTGGGTAAAAAGTGCCAGTTGCTGGGGCTTGGTGGGGCACCTTGGACCGGCCTGCACCATCGCCAGGTTCGGTGATTCAGGGCTCAGCGCTGGGGAACCGCCACTGACCTGCGCCTGGTGGCGGAACAGCTCGACCGGAGACTCGACGATCGCTGTCGAAAAGGCGCCCACCGCTGCGGCAATCATGTTGGCCGTCACCAGCGTCGAGAAAGCCGGCGCATTTGGTCCGGCACTACTGCCGCTGCTGGCCTCAGGAGGGCTGATGCCACCCGCGTCGCGGTCCCTCTTCTCGCCCCGTTTTCGTCTACTTTTCCCACCGCTGCTGCCACGAGTGCTACTGCTCCCAGCTTCTGCTGCTGCTGCTCCTTGCTGCTGCTGCTGCCCCTTGGCCCCCGTCGCGTGGTCCGGCTCTCCGTCTGTGTACACGTCGCTATCGTGCATATGGTGCGACGACGACACGTGCAGGTGGTGCAGGTGGTGCGGGTCGCCGCCGCTGCTGGTGCTCGCGCCAGCACCGCTGGCGCACCTCGCGCTGCTGGCGGCGGCAGCGGCGGCGGCGGCGGCGGTCGCAGCCTGCTTCTCCTTTGCGCGAGCGTCCAGCATGCTGATTGCCGTGCGCTTCGCCGCGCAGAACGACAGCCAGTGCACCGCGCCGACCGCGATCGAAAACACGGCCGTCGCGCCGATGCCAGAGTACAGCTGTTTCAAAACGAGCGACGCGCCGCCCGGCTGCGCGGCCTGCCGCCACATGTGAGAGACCACCTGCGACGCCGCCAGCCCATCCGTCTGGCACCGCACCTTGATGGTCTCAACGGGGTAAAGCAGCAGGATCTGAGGGGGACGGGTGTGGGTGTTGCTTGGTGGTGGTGGTGGCTCAGAACGCAGGGGGGGGGGGGCAGGGAGGGAGGCAGCGACGCATGCACGCGCTGATGTGGTCTGCGTAGTGATGTGTGCACGTGTGTGTGAAAATGGGCTGTGCTGTGCAGGGGTGCCCCTGGTGCCGTGCTGTGTGTACGCGCGTGTGTGTGTGTGTGTGTGTGTGTGTTTCAAGGGGTTTTGAAGTGCTGTGTGTGCGTGTGTGCGCGTGACGGGGCTCCGTGTGGTCAAAGATGCAAAGATGCCGGCCATGCAACCCCCATGCAATCCGCACGCATGGCATGGTCCTGCTCACCTGCCCAAACTCGCCCACTGCGCCACTGATTGCGTCCACCAACGGTCGGGGCAGCTTTATCCTGCGAACGCGTGCCCGGGGTCTGTCGGTTGGGGCCCTGGCATGATAGAACATCGCCGCCATCGAGCTGGACGATTGCTGTCGCGCAGGCCCCCATCCAACCCCCCTCACCACCACCACCCCCAATGCATTTCCCACAGCCCAATGCATTTCCCACAGCCATGTGGCCAGTAGTTCGCACGCGTGCGTCTCACCGTTTGGCTTGCATGGGGTCGGTGCTGTGATGCCTTTTCCATGCGCTGTGCGCGATTGTGCCGACGACGCATGTCCCTGCCGCCGCTGCCACCAGCCGCGATGCCTGTCCCCTGGACATCTGCATTCCCGGCAGGCCCTGCATGGCGATGCGGCGCCTCACTGGCCTCACAAGCACCCGAGGGCCTGCTGTCTTAGTGTTGCTGTCTTAGCGTTGCAGCATTGCAGCGTGCTGTGAACAGCTGTGAGGCTGCAGCTGTGCAGCTGTGATGAAACAAAAGTCCCTGTCACCAATGAGCTCACACTGCCTCACCACAGCAGGCGCAGTGTGAGAGTAGTGTTACACATCCACTGTGTGAGGTCCTGCCCTCTGCATATCGGCATGTGTGTGTGCGCTGAATGATGCATGCATCATAGCGGGGGGCAGACGTCGGGGGGACAGAAGTGAGAGAGGGGAGTGGAAGAGTCACTTGAGTCTCCGGTCGGACTGATATGATGGTGGATGTGCAGAGTGCAGTGGCAGTTCCTGCAGGCATTCCTCGTGAATGTGCGGGAATGGTTCTACAGGGTGATCTGCAAGCATATGTGCCCAGGGGGGTGGGTTTCTGGGGTGTAGGGGACATGTGGTTTTACACGTCGCGCGCCACGTGTTTTAGGGGGAGTCTTGAGATGTCCCACCCTGGAAATGGAAGAATTATAACTCGGGATTTCGTAGATTGCTAAATTTATGGGGTTGGCATTAGGCATGTACGAATTTTGAGACGAAATGGCGCAGTTTACTTTTGTGGTTGGGGCCGAGACTGGCACCAACACGTGGCGGTCTCTCTCACGGCAAATGGCAGTGGCAAGCTGTTGGGTAGAGCAATGGGGGAGTAACATGTGACTGGTGTTTCTGTCGCGATGGTTGGGGAGGGGTTGAGGGTGCTGTTTGCCAGGACTTAGGAGAGAGCTGCACCAGACTCTGATGAAAGTTTTGCAAGACGTTTACACCCATGACTCTGGTGCGAGTGCCTGCTGCATCATCTCTCGCCACATCCTGCTGTGAGGGCGCACACCATGAGCCCTACCTACACAAAACGCCACGCAGCACACAACCGTGCATCGCAGGACAAGACACCCAGGGGATGCGGATGGATGGATGGGGGGTGGGTTACAGGGAGAGACGGGAGGGGTGTGACCTTATTCCAAAGGGCGCAGCCGCAGAAGAGTGGAGGTTGCTGACTCAGTCACGCCCGTGGTCACACCAGCCCCGCCCGCCACTCCCGCCCGCCGCCGCGTGCCGCCGTCGTGCACCACCATCTCTAGCCGCCAGGGGCCGTTGGGCGACCGTTGCAAACTGCCGAGTGCGCGCGCGAGTGCTGCGCCGCATGGCCACCGCCCCCTCATGCGCGCCGCGGCGGCGGCTCCCGCAGCCCCATGAGCTCACGCAGGCCCTGCGTGTGTGTGGAGGTGCACGTGTGCGTGTGCGTGTGCGTGTGCATGTGTGTGTGTGTGTGCGTGAGTGCGTGCGTGCATGTGTGCGTGCGCGTGTCTGCTCGCACCTCCTCCACGAGCTTGATGTTTGCCCGTATTGACGCGCTCTGCGCCGCCGCAGCATCCACCTTGGTCTTCAGCGCCTCGCGCTGCACCCTGATCACGGCCGGCGCCTCGTCGTGCGAGCACTCGAGGTGGAAGCCCAGGCCGATGGCGATGAACACCCTGCTAGTGTCTGGTACGACCGCCTGGCACTGCACATCGCCCCCCACGTCCACCAGGGCCTTCAGTCTGCTTGTACCTGCCTGACCCATCTCTGCCAGGTTGGTCTCCAGCGCATCATACTCTGCCACATCTGCCTCCAGTTTGGCCTTGGTTGCCACCGCTCGCGCCAAGTCTGGCTTCAACCGGTCGTTCAGGAACACCTCGTACTGTAGCACCTTGGGGGAGATGTCACGGGATAGCGTCGCCATGCATGCAGTATGGGAGTCGTATGAAGGCGCATGCAGGCCATGCACGGGCCCATGCCCGAACTTTTTCCCACACAGTTGGGACCTCTGTCTCCCTCCCTCCGATTTCAACATCATCCTTCTCGCAGCCACCGCTACCACCAAAACCGCATATACTCAAGTTGTTGGGCACGGCAAGGTGACCAGGGGCGGCTAGCTGGCGCGTCGGCACTGAGCAGGCTTGTGTGCTGGGGCCTCGCCCACGTCAGCGCCGCTGGATCCAGCGCCGATGCCCACAGATGACACTGGCGGACACGGGACACAGCAGCAGGGAGCGCCACCACATCGCACAGACAGCAGGGAGCGCCACCACAGCTCCAGGGAGCCGCGGCGGCACGACTCGCGTGAGAGGCGGGCGGTAGACGAGGACAGGGGGCGGGGACGCGAGGGAGAGCGGTACGGGAGAGACAGAGACGACGACCGGCGTGTCAGCGGAGCTAGCAGGCGCGATGCTGGGGGGCTGCCCCCGCCTCCACCGCTGTCGGGAGATGGCAAGAACACGTCGCGGGAAGGGGGCAGGTGAGGGCGCAGGGCGCGAGTGGTGCTTGCATGGAGAGTGCGGTGCATGGGCGCGCATGGAGGGCATGCATGGGCGCATGCTCGACAGGCGACGGCACAGATATGTGTCGGATGCATGCGTCGGAGCACAGGGCAGGCAGTGGGCACCGATTCAGGCATGGCACAACGGGGCAGGTAGCGGCACACATGGGGAACGTCCCCATGCAGGGGACAGGCGGCTTCGCATGCTCGTGGGCGGGCACCACACCACAACATTGCAGACGCATGCATGGATCGGTCGCATGCATCGCGTGCGCGCGCCCGCATCACTCACAGGGACAGGGGACGTGACATTGATCGCAGCACGTCGCGCGGCCGCGCGCACGAGAAGCTGAGTTGGACGCAGGCGATGACGAGCGACAACCCGGAGGCGGTGCGCAGCGACAGCGCGCATAGGGGCTCGCCGGCAGGCGGCAAGGTGAGGCTCCACGTGTGCATGGACACGCTGCAATCTCACGTGATCTCGCCGACGTCTTTGTATCTGTCGCCATCCCCCCACGCGGTGCGCTCCAACACTGCGTAACATGCGTGCGTGCGTGCGCCGCCCTCTGCCGGCCCGCAGCACACGGAGCACGCGTCGGATCGTCCACCACAGTACAGCGGCACGCCGCCAGCCAAGTCGGCCGGAGGGTGAGTGAGCGCGCCCTTGGTGCATGCGACGTGTGGAACGGTGCGCGCACGCATGGGCCGTGTGTTCTCGCACTGCGCATGCATACTGCGCATGTCCTCATTGTCCACCCCTCCCCACTGCTCGCTCCACCCACTCACACGCCCTTCCCTCCACCCTTCCCCACTCTCCCGCACCATGTCGCCCGCAGCAACAGCTTGCTGGTTAAGCTGCGCAAGGCAGGCCATACGCTCGTGTGTGGGGGGTAGGGGTGGGGGGTTGGGGTGGGAGGTGGGGGGCGCACAGCTCGCCCGCCCCCCACCCACCCCCCTCACCTACCCTCACGCCCTTTCCTCCACCCTTCCCCACTCTCCCGCCCCCTGTGTATGTGGTGGTGGTGGTGGGGTGGTGGGGTGTGTGGGGGGGGAGGGCAGGCACACCCGTCACCCACCCATACGCCTCTCCCTCCACCTTCCTCCACTCCTCCTCCCTATCCCGCCGCATCTCGCTCATAATAAGAGCCTGCTGGCGAAGCTGCACATATCGATTGGGCCAATCGGTCGTGGGGGGCAGCATGCGCATGCGCATGCGCACACCTCACCCACCCACCCAAGCCCTTCCCTCCCTCTTTCCCCACCCCGCCCACAGCAACAGCCTGCTCGCGGAGCTGCGCAAGGCAGGCCAGTCACTCGTGGGGCGCCAGGCGCATGCGCAGTCGTCGCAGGTGTGTGCAGACCAGTGATTTCCTTTTCGACTGTACACAGCCATTTGGCTGTATGACGACGGTACTTTGACCTTGCACACAGCTCAACCCATGCAGTGGATTATTAGTCTGACAAGCCCGCCAGACAGAGCACGTCAAAAGCTTTCAAATGACCTATGCTTGAGGACAAACGGTCAACGGGAGGTCAACGGTCAGCGCGGTCAAAGCAAAATCCGGCTGTGGAAGAGTGAATTAAAATTCATGAAAAGGAAATCACTGGTGCAGACCCCGACCGCCGTTGCCTTCCTGACCGCTAGCCAGCCCCTGCAGCAGGACTCAAACGACGTCCTGCTTGTCGTGATAACTGACAGCAGCAGCTGCCGCTGCTGCTGCTGTAATAACACCGCCTTCCCAGCAGATGCGTCATCGTAGACTCAGTACCACCCCCGAAGCCCTAGACTGGCAACTGCCTGTGAGGTGTCGTTGCAACGCCCCTGTGCAGGGGGGAGGCAGGCATGGCGGCGACAGCGGGGCAGAGGACCTCGAGGCGGGCGAGATCGCTGTCAGGTGGGGCGGGCGGTCAGTCATGAGGACACGGTATCATTGCTGCACTGGTAGTAATGGGTGTAGCCTGCTGGCCAGCTCGCTATCGGTGCATTAGACATGTGTAGGCGCCAGGCCAACACACACACGCACGCACGCACACACACACGCACACACGCACGCACGCACGCACGCAGCGACGACGGCGGCGGCGGCCGCCGCGGCACCGACGAGCGCAAGCGTCGCTACTCGGCCGGCAGCGACTCAGACTCTGGGCAGCTGCAGGGCTCGGCGCGCAAGGCGGCGCGTGGCGGGGCGAGCAACGGACCGGGCGGAGGCGGCGGTGGGTGACTGCCAGTGATCCTTGCTATGGCAGTAAACCGCTCGGAGCGGAATTTGAGCGGAATTTTTATTTATTGCTATGTAGGCAATTCCGCTGTGCCGCTTTTCCGCTCGGGGGAAAAAATACTTGTGCTGGGAAAAAACCGGGGAACAATAATTGTGCCGGGAAAAAGCAGGGAAAAAAGCGGAATAATAATTCATAGCTAAATCCTTCCCAAGGATCACCGGTTACTGCGGGTTCTGTCTGTGGTCGATTTTACAGTCTGTTGGACGCCTGTGTTGGCGCAGTCGACCGATGTTGGCGTGTAAGCCCCCCTGTCTGTGAATGACTTGTGCGTCTGAGTTGGCTCGCCAGGGCGGGCGGGGCGACGAGCAACGGGCCCGCCAACGGAGGCAGAGGCTGTGGGTGGCCGCCTGTGTGCATGCGTTGTTTGTGGTGTGTGTGTGGTGTGGTGTTTGTGGTGTGTGTGGTGTGTGTGCATGCCTGCTCGCGCGTGCACGTACGCGTGCACAGGTGGCCTTCTCTCTCGCGAGCGATGCAGCAGCAGCAGCAGCAGCGGCACAGGCGTCGACCCTCTCTCAAACTCAACACGCGCGTGTGCGAGTGCGCAGGCGGACTCCTTTCTCGCGCCATGGACGACGTCGCCTCTTTCCGTGCGATGCAGCAGCGGCAGCAGCAGGACGACCTCGATGCGCCCGTCGCGCTAAAGTCCTCGCCGTCTGCCAGCGGCGACTCTGGGCCGGACAACAGCCTGGACGCAAAGTACCGCGAGGCGGCGGCGCGCGCGGCAGTCACGGTGCGTGCGTGTATGTGCGTGTGTATCGTGTGTGTGCGTGCCAGGGGTTTCCTTGGGGTCAGTCATCCTTTCGTTTTTCCTGAAGAGGCTTTCCCAGTTTCGTCGGGATTTCGGGCTGCAGCCCGAAGAATCGCGTCAAAAAGTGTGAAAATCGACGATTTCACACTTTTCCCCGGAAAATTCGCCTCCGCACTTCTATTTTCCCGAATGTAGCCCACCCGAAACCATCAGGGTCGTGCCCTCTGAGCACGCTTTTTTTCGTTTCCCGATCAGGAAGGAAACCCCTGGTGCGTGCGTGTGTGTGTGTGTGCGTGCGTGCGTGTGTGTGTGTGCGTGTGTGTGTGTGTGTTTCGTGTTTGTGCATGCGTGCGTGCGTGCGTGTGTGTGTGTGTGTGTGTGTTGCTCGGGGGATGCGTGAGCCGGTGAGCAGCTTGGATGAAGCAGGAACTGCGAGGCGACGCCGCGTGCGGCGAACACGGTGCTCGTGCCTTCCGATATTCTTCTCGTGTTTCGTGCCTCGTCATTTTGTGGCACACGGCGGCGGCGGCGGCGGCGGGCCTTCGCTGCGCTATCCACACACGCGCGCACACACACACACACACACACACACCACCACACACCAGGTGGACGGTGACGCGCAGGGCGGCGGCGGCGGGCCTTCACCAGCCACGTGCTCGATCCTCAATCTGCGACAGCACAGCACACCACACACACACACACACACACACACACACACACACACACACACACACAACCACACACCAGGTGGACGATGACGCGCAGGGCGGCGGTGCGATGTCCACGCCGCGCGACGGCGACGCTGGTGGGGGCGCACACGGGGGCGGCGTCAAGTCGCGCTGGATGGTCGATGACGACGGCGGGCAGGCGAGTCCAACTCTCTGGGTGTTTCGTTGTTGCTCTAGGACGACGCGTGCGTTGTCAGGCATCTGGGGGGTGAATACCGCCCCTCGCAGGTGGTGGTTTAGGGCAGAGATGGGCTTGGGTCCAGGCAGTGGTACTACGACTAGAGGATGTCTCAGCTGGACATTATGGGCTATTCACTGCGCCGTGTGTGCAGGAGGGGTGTTTGCAGTGTATAAAGTATACGCAATCATGCTTCCCCCCTCCTTTCCCTCCGCTCCTCCCCCCCCCCCCCGCCCCCTGCCTCTCCCTACCCCCCCCCCCTCTCCCTCACCCCCCCCCTATCGACCCCCCCCCCCCCCTCTCCCAACTACCCCCCTCCCCCCCTCCTCTCCCCCCTCCCCTCACCCACACACAGGTGCCCAGTGACGACCAGCCAGAGCGCAAGGGTCTGGGCTACGGCGCGGGCCAGCCGTCGACAGCTGCCGTGCCCAGCGGCGGAGGGCTGGGCCCCGACTCTGATGACTCTGATGAGGATGACGGCGGAGGCGGCGGGAACGGAAACGCGCCCGCGCCGAGCCCGCGCACAATCGCAAACGCGCGATACGACATGCTGCAGGTGTGTGTGTGTGTGCATGTGTGTGTGTGTGTGTGTGTGTGTTGTCGATTTTACAGTCCGTCGGACAACTCTGACGGCGCATTAGACCCATGTGTGTGTGTGTATTTGCGCGCACGATCGCCCACGTGCGATACACCATGCTGGAGGTGTGTGTGTTGCGGGGGGCGACGTGCTGCCTGTGTGTGTGTGTGTGTGTGTGTGTGTGTGTGTGTTGCAGGTGTGTGTGTTGAGGGGGGCGACTTGCTGCCTGTGTGTGTGTGTGCGCATGTATGTGTGTGAATGTGTGAAGGGGGAGGGAACCCAGGGGGACGCACACACTCCCGTACGCATGCGCCCAGGAGTGCCCCGATGTAGACGAATTTGAGAAGATCGACACACACACACACAAACTCACACACACACACACACACACACACACACACACACACACACACACCGCTCCTTCACGCGTACACGCACGCCAGTGTTGCAGAAAGGCGGTACGCGGATACTTTCGTACCGTGGGAGGGTCGTTTGGCGGGGCGTGCGCGTACCGTGGGAGGGCGCGGCGGAGCCGCGCCACTGTACGCGCACACATAGGGTGTACCGCAGCGAGCATGGGATCCGATGAGCGCGCAGCGTGCGCAAGGAGCGGAGGAGGAGGAGGCGGAGATGGTTGGTCACACTGTTGTTGCTTGATTCAAGTGTGACCGCCTCCAAGATCCCCCCTGTCTGGCTCTTCTTGAAGCAGGTCATTCCATTCTATGGTCTTACACACAATGCATCACTGTTTCTGATATCACCTGCGGGGGCTGCGCACCGGCGCTCGCTGCATGCATGCATGCAAACACGCCTTGCCCATGCGCGACAGCTCGTCTGGGCGAGCATGAGCCCTCGCCAGCGTTTTTTCGCCCCCTCCAGGCTGCTTCCATAGACTGCAAACCATAGCATTCATTAGTATGCCATCGAATTCAGAATGCCATTGTGGCTTGCTGGCTTCCGCTGCGCCCCCGGCCCCGCGCGCGCCATGCGCGGCAGTTGGGGACCAGGTGTGTGTGTTGGGGGTGGGGGGAGGGGGGTGGGGGGTCACGCCGTGCTACGCTCATGCCAGCTACTTGTCTGTTGTAGGAGAAGATTGAGTGTGTTGATCCACGCTGGGCCACGCAAGCGTAAGCGCGCAGAGGGCGGCGCAGGGGCGAGGGTGATGTGTACAGATGTGCAGATTTGCACCGAGAATCGACACGCTTTGTGATGTGTTAAGGGCACCTGTGACCTGCCTGTGCCCTGCAGGGAAAGAGAAAGTAGGAAAGTAAGAAATTTTGAGAAATCAGGAGAGAAAATGAGAGGGCAGCGCACAGACAGCGCACAGAGCAGCGTAAAAAGGCGACTAGGAGGTGCGGGGGTAAATTCCTACCGTTCCATTAACAATACTACTTTGAACAGCGGGGGTCTGGGGGCGCAGCCCCCGGGAAAAGCATCCCACGGCAGCAATCTTGCCAGATATTTTCTGCATCACTGACGCACGCACACTCACACACACACGCATGCGTGCCGCAATGTCGGACTTTGAGAAGATGAACCGCATCAGCACACACCGTGCGCACACAACACACACACACACTCACACTCACACACGCTCTCTCTCTCTCTCTCTCTCTCTCTCTCTCTCACACACGCACTCTCTTTCTCACACACACGCACACACACAGGAGTGACACAGTGTTGGCGAGTTTGAGAAATCAACCATCAGAACAGCACACACACACACACGCGCACATACACACACACACACACACACAGCAGTGCCGCAATGTCGAAGACTTTGAGAAGATAAACTGCATCAGCACACATCATGTGCACACAACACACACACACACTCACACACACTCACACGCACTCTCTCTCTACCACACACACACACGCGCGCACACACACACACACACACACACACGCACCCCCCCCACCCCTCACACGCAGGAGTGACACAGTGTTGGCGAGTTTGAGACATCAACCATCAGAACAGCACACACACAACCAACCAACCAACCAACCAAGTGTTACATGAGGCCGTCTGCATGCACCGGCAATGCCTGTACTACTTACAGCAATACACCCTGGCAATTGTTACGAAGTCTGACCCGTGCACTGGGATGTCTTTCGAACAGCGGGTGACCACACACACACATTCACACACACACACAGGAGTGCCGCAACGTTGACGAGTTTGAGAAGATCAACCGCATCAGCGAGGGCACGTACGGAGTCGTGTACAAGGTGCGCTTGATGGGGGTGTTTGAGGATGGCAGGGCAGGCAGGCAGGCATTTCGTTGACTCGCATGCACCTCCCATCGCCTCCCCTCATCCCCTCGGACAGAACCCACGTCGACCCACCCACCCCTCGACCCGAAATCCTCAAACACCGTGAGCAGGCTCCAGTGGTGTCATCAAGGAAACCACGAATGTCCCGTTTGCCCCTGCTACATAGGAGTGAACATGCCGAATTGCCCCGCTGAAGGCATTTTTTTTTTGCAGAAAAGTGCGAAAATCGTTGAATTTCACACTTTTGGACCGAAATTCCCGCGATTAGCCCACGCATTTCCCCCCCAAATTTCCCGATTTGCCCCTGCAGCGGGGGCTGCAGGGGCGCTAATGACACCACTGGCAGGCTCGCTGTCCCAACCGCCGCCACTCTGCCCACCAGTGATTTTGTTTTGGGCTCCTGGGAGCCACGGGGAGCCATTTGGCTCCTGACAACTTAAGTCGCCAGGAGCCAGTAGCCAGACACTACTTGAAAAAAGTGTGGTAGGGCAGTGTGAGGCCCCGGAACCACCGCACTTAACCTAAGCGATGAGTCACCAATAGCCCACTGTGCTGGCATGGGCCA
The DNA here is from genome assembly GCA_016618255.1 of Chlamydomonas sp. UWO 241. Taxonomy (NCBI): domain Eukaryota; kingdom Viridiplantae; phylum Chlorophyta; class Chlorophyceae; order Chlamydomonadales; family Chlamydomonadaceae; genus Chlamydomonas; species Chlamydomonas priscui. Next base: position 192,103 of record VFSX01000013.1, on the reverse strand, counting down.
CGCTCCCTCAGAGGAGGGGCGCACTCCGCCCCATGGCCGTCGAGATTCCGATTTCCAAGAAGCCGGCTCACCGCCCCAAGGCGGCGAAGACGACGGTGCTCCCTGGCCAGAAGCCCGCGTCCCCGAGAGAGAGAGAGTCTGCAACCGTGTAACCGCCCAGCCAACCAGTTGCTTGATGGTCTGATGATCCCAACAGATAGAGCTCGTCAAGAGCTTGAAATGACATGTGACGGTCAACGGTCAACGGTCAATGGCTCCCAGGAACTAGCTTAAAAAGCTGAAAACAAAATCACTGCTGCCCACCCTCTCCCCACCCTTCTGCAAGATCCATGTTGACCCCCTCGATAAATCAAAAAACACACTCGTGCGCAGGCACGCGAGAAGAAGACCGGACGCCTCGTCGCGCTCAAGATGATCAAGATGGAAAAGGTAAGGGCAGGGGGTCGGTGGGGGGAGGGCGGGGGTGAGGGGGGTGCATCGTGCACTGATTCTGCAACATCCCCCCAAACACGTGTGGCATTTAAGGGGTGGGAGGGGGAGGGGGTTCTGAGCGAGAGGTCTTCAGGGAGTTCTGAGGGAGGTCCGAGGGAGGTCGGAGGGAGGTCTGAGAGAGACGGTCGACGGCCACAGCCACAGAGAGAGGGAGAGAGAGAGAGAGAGAGAGAGCACTCCTGACTCGCGCGTCCCGTCTCCCCCCACCCGGGAACGCGATGGCACCCCCATCACCCGCATCCATGAGATCAACGCCATGCTGTAAACGTCCACCAAACAAGAACATTGCGCACTGGACACACGACGCACCATATCTCACACACGACCACCTCTTGACTCGCGCACTGCCTCTATCTCCCTCCCCTCCCGCCCCTCCCTTGTCAAGAGCACGATTGTTCCTCATCACCCGCATCCACGAGGTCAACGCCATGCTGTAGACGTCCACTCAACAAGAACATTGCGCACTGAACATGCGACGCACCTCTCTCACATTCGACCACCTCTTGACTCGCGCACGGTCTCTTTCTCCCTCCCCTACCCAGTGATTTCCTTTTCGGCTGTATACAGCCATTCGGCTGTATTCCGGCGGTACTTTGACCTTGCACACAGCTCAACCCATGCAGTGGATTATGAGTCTGACAAGCCCGCCAGGCAGAGCACGCCCAGAGCTTTCAATTAACCCATGCATGAGGACAAACGGTGAACGGGAGGTCAACGGTCAACGCGGTCAAAGCAAAATCCGGCTGTGGAATAATTAATTAAAATTCATGAAAAGGAAATCACTGCCCCCCCCCCTCCCTTGTCAGGAGCGCGATGGCTTCCCCATCACCTCAATCCGCGAGATCAACGTCATGCTCAACTTCCACCACAAGAACATCGTGCACGTGAGCGAGATCTGCGTTGGCAAGCGACAGGTGCGTGTGTGGCTGCGCGTGCACAGAGAGAGAGCGAGAGAGACATTCGTTACAGGTCCCACCGCACGAGCAACCTCCCTACCACATTCACAACGCCTGAGGCGGCGCCTCAGGCGTCCCATTCCATGGCGCGGATCAGGCGGCGCCTCAGGCGCTCCGACCGCCTGAGGCGCAGCCTCAGGCGCGCCTCAGGCGCCGCCTCAGGCGCACCACTGGTCGCCTCAGGCGCCGCCCCAGGCGTGATCCAAACCGCCTCAGGTGCCACGCCGACCGCCTCAGGCGCCCAGCACCGCCTGAGGCGCACCCCGGACCGCCTCAGCCGTTATGACCGCATTCCATGGCGCGGATCAGACGTTGGGATTTTGGTAGGGCCTGGATTACGGCTCATGCCCGTCACTGTGCTAACTAAAGCACACACCCGGCAATCGTTTCAGAAGTCGAAAAACACCCATGGATCTCAAGTTTGTGCGCTGCGGGTGACCAGCGATATGCGCTAGCACAGAGGATATCCCTGGGCTTGGGGATCTTTCATTTTTGGTTCGTGTCATTGGCTTTCATCATAAAACGGTCAGTTGTTGTGTTGCTGCGTGTGGTTACGGTTGTGGTGGGGCTGCTGCTGCCTCAGTCACCCCGCGGGAAATGCTATCCCACAGTTGTGGGAACCTAGCTAGGGTAGTCCACTTGGGAGGCCGCCTGGTGCCCAGGATGATAACGAGCTTGGGAGGGGTGCGTAGGAGCCCAACCTGGGACAGCGATCACTGCATGGTGGTACTGTCCATGCGCCTCCGCATGCGAGCCTCCCGCCATGCAGGCGGCTCTCAGCGGCGCGCATGGGACTCTTCACAACTGCGGCGCCCGGCTGTCCGTCGTGAGTTCAACCTCCAGCTGTCCGATCGCTTTGGGCTGCTGGAGGCCGTGCCGCCCGAGGGCGCTGATGCCCAGGCGGAGTACGACGCGATGGCTGCTGCCATTCGCGAGGTGGCCACCAACCACCTCGCTCCACGCGGCAGCCGCCGGCGGCGCGGCTGGCAGTTCACTCTGTCGCAGCGCACCCTCCGGCTCATGGACGCCCGGCAGCGCGCGCACACGGCATGGCTCAGGAGCAAGTCTGCTGCTGCCAAACGAGAGCGCAACCGCGCCAACCGCGCGGCCGACGCAGCTGTGCAGAGAGACAGGGAGAAGGTGGATCGGCCAGCAGGTGGCGGAGGCGCAAGACATGCTACGCAAGAAGAATCTGCGCCAGTTTGCGCGCGCGTGCGACAGGCTGGCGGGCCGCAGCCGCAGCCATCAGATCCCACCTGCCATGCGGGACGTCTCGGGCGCGCTGCACAGCGGTCCAGACGGGGTGCTGAAGGCCATGACAGAGTCATTCGACAAGCTATATGGCGGGGAGACCAAGCTCAGCGACGAGACCCTGAACCAGCTGGAGAACGATGTAGCGGCGTTTGAGCTCACACGCGCCACAGAGGTGGACGAAGCGCACGGGCGCCCCCCTGACCTGGCTGAGACGGAGGCGTGTGTGCAAGCGTTGCGCTCGGCCGCCGCTCCGGGCGGTGACCAGCTGGACGCCATGCTGTTGCGGTGCCCACCTGCCATCGCATGGCTCCACCGGGTCATCATCGCCGTATGGCGGTCGGGGAGAGCCCCGAGGGAATGGAAAACTGCTATTATCACACCGTTATATAAGGGGAAGGGTCCGCGTGACTCCCCTGGTAACTACCGCGGTATAAGCCTTCTCTCTATTGCCGGGAAAGTGTACGCTGCCATACTTCTGCACCGCGTCTCCACGCAGGTTGATGGTCAGTTGCATGAGGCTCAGTGTGGTTTCAGAAAAAGCAGAGGCACTGTTGATGCATTTTTACTCTGCGCTCGCTGAGCGCGGCACATGCCGAGTACAAACAATGCATGGCTGTGGCATTTGTCGACTATTCTAAAGCTTACGATTGCATAAACCGTGCGGCACTGTGGAGAGTCCTTAGATTATATAGTGTTCATCCGCACATTATTGATCTGTTGGAGGATCTTCACACCAACACCGCAGCTGCCGTGCGGCTGGCTGGGAAAATCGGGCACGAATTCCCCGTGTCGTCTGGTGTGCGACAGGGGTGCGTCATTGCTCCTGTGTTGTTCAATGTTTTTATTGACCACATAGTGAAAAAGGCGCTAGACATGATGCCAGAGGGGGCTGGCGTGTCAGTCGTGACCCGAGCCGGCGGCTCTGTGTTGTCGTCGTCGGTTGAGCGCATAGTAATGCTGATGTATGCCGACGATTTATGTTTGTTCTCGCATGACCCAGCTCAGTTGGCGCTTATGCTGAAAATCCTTGACAAAGTGTCCTCTAGCTTTGGCATGCAAATCAACGCCGCCAAGACAGAAGTGATGATTTTGCCAGCAGATTTTGTCGCGGATCTGCCCACGTTTGCGCTGACTGGTGGTGAAGTGAAGACCGTCTCTGCATTTAAGTATCTAGGGAGTTGGATAACCCAGAGTGGTGGTGTGGAAAAGGAGATCGGTGTGCGTGTCGGTCGCGCGCTGGGCGTGTTTGCGTCTTTTGATAAGATTTGGGCCAGCAAGAAGATGCAAGTGCAGTCTAAGATGCGGGTTTACAACACTTTCGTGCTGCCCCACTTTCTGTACGGCTGCGAAACATGGGCCCCTACTAAAACACAACTGACTCGATTGGAGGTTGCCCACTCTAACTGCCTTCGTCGCATTCTGGGTGTGCGCCTGGTCGACCGGCACAGATTAACTTATATTCGGCAGGCGTGCGACACTGAGCCAATTGAGAGCCTTGTGGCAAAGCGATCAATGCAGTGGCTAGGCCATGTGATGCGCATGCCGGCTTCTCGTCTTCCTCGTACGACTTTTGACTGCACAATGGATGTGGCTCGGCAGCAAGGCCGGCCTCCAGCCTCCTCCCGACACTATTTTCTTAAGCTACTGATTCAGCAGCTAGGCGAAACTAGTGGCACTCGTTCTGATTGGAAGACTTTTTCGGACACGGCGTTTGAGCGTGCTCAGGATAGGGTCGGGTGGAGAGCCGTGGTGTACGGTCCGGCTGCCCCTCAGGCGCCGGCCCCTCCACCACGGCGGTCAAGTAGATTGGCAAGCGCCACTTGACCCCCTATCCCCTAGAAGCAGTTAGGACCTATTTTGGAGGCGTCGCACAATAGCTCTCCTTTTTGCTCTGGGACTACACGTTGGCAGGCAGCCGGCTGGTGGCTACCGCCCCTCACAAGTAATTGTTAGGGCCAGAACTGGACTTGGGTCTAGGCGATGGTACTAGGACTAGAGGTAGTCTTTGCTGGAAAGCCGATGTAACTGTAACTGAGGGGTGGCCGATGGGTTCTTGTCGTGCGCGGCTACAGCCGTGTGCACACACACGCACACATACACACACACGTGCACACACACACACACACACACACACACATGCACACACACACACAAACGCACACACATACACACACACACGTGCACACACACATGCCCCCCCACCACACCCCACCCCACACGCAAGCACGAGCAGGAACCTGGTTTCATCGTCACAGATATCAACGGACCACGACCTCAAGTCGGTCACTCACACACACGCACGCGCACATGCACACACTCACACACACACACACACTCACACACGCACGCACACATGCACACACGCGCAAACACGCAAGCACGAGCAGGACTCTGTCTTCATGGTCATGGAGCTTATGGACCACGACCTCAAGTCGGTCACCGACCCGAGCGCCAAGGGCGTGCGCATGTCGCGCGCGTTCAGCGTATCGGACATCAAGAACCTCATGCTGCAGGTGTGTGTGGGTGGGGTGGGGTGGGGGGGTCTGTGCATGCCATGAGCTGTCGCACGCCACACACGCACGCATGGACATCCTTGCAAACGTCCATGCGTCCATGCACCGAGCGCCAAGGGCGTGCGCATGTCGCGCGTTCAGTGCATTGGACACCAAGAACCGGATGCAGCAGGTGTGTGCGTGTGGGGTGGGGTGGGGGTGCGGGGTCTGTGCATGCCATGAGCTGTCGCACGCCCACACACGCACGCACGGACATCCGTGCATACGTCCATGCGTCCATGCACCGAGCGCCAAGGGCGTGCGCATGTCGCGTGCGTTCAGCGTATCGGACATCAAGAACCGGATGCAGCAGGTGCGGCTTGTGGGCTGACATCGTCGGTTGTTTCGGTTATTTTGGTTTTAATCCATCCATCCATGCGTACATGCGCGCATTCGTCCATGCGTCCATGCATCGAGCGCCAAGGGGGTGCACATCAGTGGTGCCGTTAGGGATTTTGGAAACATGTTGGCTGAACCCGGGCCTCACGCTCATTTCGCCAATCTCAACCCGACAGCGGCGAATTTTGGCAAAAAAGTGTGAAATGCAAATTTTCACACTTTTGCTGGTCGGAATTCGCGCAATCTCAACCCGACGCGCCAGCCCAAATCGGCCAATCTCAACCAGAACGTGCACTTTGTGGGGTTGCGGGTTGGCTAACGGAAACACTGGTGCGCATATCGCGCGCGCTCAGCATCTCAGACATTATGAACCTGATGCTGCAAGTGTGTGGGCATGGCCCTGCATGCGCCCGTTGCCGCACGCACGCACATGCACCCGTCCGTCATCGTGCATGCATGCACGCACACGTCACCCGTTGACCGCATGCACCCACCATCGCGCGCACACCAGTGATTTCCTTTTCAGGAATTTTAATTAATTATTCCACAGCCGGATTTTGCTTTGACCGCGTTGGCCGTTGACCTCCCGTTGACCATTTGTCCTCATACATAGGTGATTTGAAAGTTGTTGACGTGCTCTATCTGGCGGGCTTGTCAGACTAACAATCCACTGGATGGGTTGAGCTGTGTGCAAGGTCAAAGTACAGCCGGCATACAGCCAAATGGCTGTGAAGAGCCGAAAAGGACATCGCTGGCGCACACACACGCAACACGCTCCCACTCTGATACAGACGTCTGAGGGCGTCAATCACCTGCACCGCGACCATCCGTGCAACCGAACTCACTCTCGCTCCACCCTCATTCTTCCTCTCTCTCTCTCTTGGCAAGCGCCACTAGACCCCCTATCCCCTGGAAGCAGTTAGGACCTATTTTGGAGGCGTCGCACAATAGCTCTCCTTTTTGCTCTGGGACTACACGTTGGCAGGCAGCCGGCCGGTGGCTACTGCCCCTCACAAGAAATCGCTAGGGCCAGAACTGGAATTGGGTCTAGGCGGTGGTACTGGGACTAGAAGGTAGTCTTCGCTGGAAAGCCGATGTAACTGTAACTGTAACTCTCTCTCTCACTCGTGCTCACCCTCACTCTGATGCCAATCTTCACCCTCACTCTGATGCACCCACAGATGCTTGAGGGCGTCAACTACCTGCACAAGAACTGGGTGCTGCACCGCGACCTCAAGAGCTCCAACATCCTGTACAACTCAAAGGTAGGTGTGTGTGTGTGGGGGGGGGGGGCAGGTTGGAGGGGTAGGGGGTAGGGGGCTGGTGGCTGTGTGATGCGGGGTGGTGGGGAGGGAGGAGGGGGGGCTGGCTGGCATGTGATAGGGTTTTGGGTTGCCGTCTAGCTGGGAGCTTTGGGCCGGGTCCTGCTCATCAACCGACGTGCGCGTGTTGACGTGTGTGTTTGCGGAGGGGGGGGGGGTCTGCTGCTGCAGGCAGGCGGGTGGGTAGGTAGGGGGCAAGGTGCTGCTTCCAATCCCCCCCCCCTCCCCTTCAGTAACGTTGCCGTCGCTGAAAGTGGCGTTGTTTCAGCACCGACGCCCCCTACCACAATCCCAACGCCTGATCCGCGCCATGGAATGCGGTCATAACGCCTGAGACGGTCCGGGGTGCGCCTCAGGCGGTGGTGGGCGCCTGAGGCGGTCGGTGTGGCGCCTGCGGCGGTTTGGATAACGCCTAAGTCGACGCCTGAGGCGATCGTTGGTGCGCCTCAGGTGGCGCCTCAGGCGGTCGGAGCGCCCGAGGCGCCGCCTGATCCGCGCCATGGAATGGGACGCCTGAGGCGCCGCCTCAGGCGTTGTTTCAGCACTGACTCCCTGTTGCCATGGGGTGGTCAATGGGCAGCTCAAGAAGACATGTCTGTTGATTTGACATGGGTTGATTGGTTGATTGATTCAACAGCATTGAAACTCCCAGGGGCCAGTTGAACTTGTGTTGATCCCCCCCCCTCCCCTCCCAGCCATCCCCCCCTCCTCAACAGGGCGAGCTCAAGCAGTTTTTCTTCAGCCCGGCCATTGGCGGCCAGGACCAAAATCGGCCAACATCGGAAAAAACGATGAAAAACCCGGCAAAAACGACAAAAATCGGGCAGTAAACCCTAAAAAAAATATATATTTCCTCCCAGAAACCGCCGTAGGCGGTAAATCGCCCAATCAAAGAAGCACTGAGCTCAAGACTCAAGATCTGCGGCCTTGGCCTCGTGGTCGTATAACCTAGCGCGCTGATACGATGCTGCTGCGGGTAGATGGGTGTGGGGGCTAAGCTGCTGCTCCCCCCCCCCCGCCCTCCCCCCAACACACACACACACACACACAGACACACACACATGCACACACACAGACACACACACATGCACACACACATGCACACACACGCACACATATTCCATTCCATTCCAGTTACACTTATGCACACACACACACACACACATGTGCACCCAACCACAGGGCGAGCTAAAGATCTGCGACTTTGGTCTCGCGCGCCAATACGGCTCGCCGCTCAAGGTGAGTCTGCCCCAGTGTTTTCCTTTTCAGGAATTTTAATTAATTATTTCACAGCCGGATTTTGCTTTGGCCGTGTTGACCGTTGACCTCCCGTTGACCGTTTGTCATCACAGTAACACAGTAACAGTAACACGGGGTTCCCAGCTAAGCAGGCTACTCTTCTACCAGAGACACCCGCCGATACTCCAGCACACTCAAGTACTAGAGTACCGCCGGCTCCCGGCCGATAGACTACCGCTCCCGCCGGCTAGACTACCCCAAACAGCGGTCTCTGAGAGACATGTCTGGCAAGGAGCATATAGGAGAGGACCTTCCTCAGGGTCACAGTAGTGGCCTTGTAAGTGAGACTGGTTTGAAGGCGTACCCTCGGCCATGGCCTGTGCGCTTCCCCATTCACTGCATTTGGGGTTTATGTGCTGAGTAGATGATGGATTTTACAGCCTGTGTGTGACACCAGTAACGATGTATTAGTTAGGGTGCTACGAGACAGGGAGGGCGGAGAGCACGGCAGAACGGCACACCGCTCAAGGCGAGGCCCATCCGCCCACATGCTGCCCCCCCACAGCCGCACACACACACACACACACACACACACATGGTCATGACGCCGTGGTACCGCGCACGCTGCACACACACACATTCCATTCCAATCCCTTCCTTACACGTATGCACCCCTCCTCCCGGTGACCCCCCACAGCCGTACACGCACATGGTTGTGACGCTTTGGTACCGCGCGCCAGAGCTGCTGCTCGGCTGCAAGATCTACTCGACCGCTATCGACGTGGGTGAAAGTGCACGCGTTGGGGTTGTGTTGTGTTGTGGTGGTGGTGTGCGCGCGTTGTTATGGCCGCACGTGATGCTTGCCTGGGGACAGCCGCTGCTGAGCTGCAATATCTACTCGGGGCTTTGCTGTGTTTTGCCTGGATGCTTGGCTGGGTGGTGGGTGTTGTGCTGTGTTGTGTTGTCTGTGTGTTGGGCTATGTGGCGGGTGCTTTGCTGTGTCGCCTGTGTCATTGGCTGGGCAGGCAGGCACACAGACGCACAGGCACGCATGCACGCACAAACAATCACACGCCCACACACGTGTCACATTCCAACGACTCTCACGCTATGCTTGTGCCTGCCCGCTCGCAGATCTGGTCGCTCGGGTGCATCATGGGAGAGCTGCTGCTCGGGCAGCCCCTCATGGCCGGCCAGTCCGAGTTTGAGCAGCTCGACAAGGTGTGTATCCACCCCCAACGAGATCACGTCGCTCGTGTCACGCGCGCACGCACACACACACACACACACACACACACACACACGCACACACATGCACACCAAGGGGGGCGGCTGAGATGTGGGGCTCAAAGTTGGAGGGGAGAGGGGGGGGAGGACAAGAGGGGGTGACCCAGTGCACAGGGGGCTCTCTCCTCCCAGCCCAAATTTGAGGGGGTTTGCGACGGTGTCCAGCTCTGAGATTTTGACAGTAGATCGGCCTCATGTCGCGGATCAAGGCTGCAATGCGGAAAAATCTGGACACCGTCGCAAAACCCTCGTAACCGACAGGAGTAGGTTACTTTATCAAAGGCGCACGGAACTTGGTCGATGGCCCCGAAACCGAGCGCGATGGATAGCTGACTCCATTCCGCGTCTATGGGTGTCTAAAGTACCTCGGGGGGTCAAGGGAGGAGCGAGTTATGGCCCGGGGCGTGCAACACCGCGTATTACCGCCCAAAATGCGCAACGCCGAGCCCAATATGCACGCCTGGTGAAAGGGAACACCAGATCTATGGCCATGGACTGTTAATATATGATACAGGACAGCTGTAGCCCGAGTGGCGCGACCGTGGGTGCAGCGGTCGCCGCGCTGTTGCTGCGTGCGTGCGCGCGCTGGCACTGCGTGGCGCATGGCGTGCCCATGCAGCCCAGTCCAAAAGCTGCCTGATGGCCGCTGTGGAGCAACAAATCAATTACATCTAATATGGTTAACGTGTGATCCCCCCCCCCCCCGGCACACACACACACACACACATACACACATCTGCACACTGCTTTCACCACCACGCACACACGCAGATGGTGACACTGCTCACACACGCACACACACCAGGGGCTTCCTAAGGGTTAGTCATCCTTTCGGTTTTCCCGGGAGGGTTTCCCGGTTTCGTGGGGAAGTGCGAAACCCAACGATTTCACACTTTTATCCGGGATCATCGCCTCAAGGCAAGTCGTTTTTTTCCCGAACGCACCCTCCCCAAAACCAAACGGGGGCGCGTCCTCCGGGCACGTTTTCCGTTTCCTGATCGGGAAGGAAACCCCTAACACACTCACGCACACGCGTACACACACACACACATACACGCAGATGGTGACGCTGCTCGGCACGCCCACTCAGTCTGAGTGGCCGGGGATCAAGGAGCTGCCAAACTACGGGAAGGTGGGTGGTGGTTGGTTACCCTCTACCCTAACCCTAAATGAGCTGCCAAACGACGGAGAGGTGGGTGGGTGGGTGGGTGGTGGAGTGGATTTGTGAAGTGGGTAGAGTGGATGGGTGGAGTGGAGTGGGGTGGGTGGAGTGAGTGGGTGGGTGGGTGGGTGGAGTGGAGTGGATGGGTGGCGTGGGGCCGACGGGGGCAGTGTGCATTGTGACTTGGCACGAGTGGTTCCGCTAAGGATCTTGGGGAAATGACGGCTCAACCCAAGCCTCACGCTCTTTCCTCCAATCTCAACCTGCCGGAGGCGATTTTTTTTGCGGGAAAAGTGTGGAAATCGTCATTTTCCACACTTTTCGCGTCGAAATTCGCGCAATCTCAACCCGACGCGCCAGCCCGAATCGGCCAATCTCAACCCGAAAGTGCACTTTATCAGGTTGCGGGTTGGCTAAAGAAAACACTGCTTGGCACTCTCGTTCCCCTATCCCTGAGAGCATCCCCGACACGCGCTTCCTCACCGCGGTGTCTCCCCCACCCCCCTCCTTTTTCCCAGGTGGTGCTCAAGACGATGCCGAGCCAGCTGCGGGGCAAGTTCCAGGTGCGGGGGAAGTGTGGGCGGTGTGTTGCGGGTGTTGATGATGATGTTATAGTCAGGGCTCCTGCCTGCCCCTGCCGTCCCCCGCCTGCCCCATCTGCCCCGCCCGCCCCGCCCGCCCCGCCTGCCCCGTCTGCCCCGCCTGCCTGCCTCTGCTGACCCTCGCAGCTCAAGACATGCACACACACCTCAACCCTGATAAAGCCCTGGACCATTGACCTGACCCTCGACGCGCACACACAGACGCGCACCCGTGTTTCCGTTAGCCAACCCGAACCCGACAAAGTGCACTTTCAGGTCGAGGTTGGCCGATTTGGGCTGGCGCGTCGGGTTGAGTTTGCGCGAAGTCCGACCCGAAAAAATGTGAAATCGGCATTTTCACACCTTTCCCGCCAAAATTCGCCTCCGTCGGGTTGAGATCGGCGAAGTGAACGTGAGGCCCGGGTTGAGCCATCATTTTTCCAAGATCCTTAACGGAACCACTGACGCACACGCCCTCCCACTCGCAAACCAACAGCGGCGGCCACGCGTTCTTTGCTCCCACCACGATGGCAGACCTTGACACCGTGGACGCTGCGGCCACACTCGAGTGCCACTGCACACACACACACACACACACGTGCGCGCGCACACGCACACACACGCACACACACGCACACACACATGCAGACCAGCTACGGTGGTGGCGCCATGCTCACCGAGGCCGGGTTCGACCTGCTCTCCCAGCTGCTCGCGTGGGACCCGTCGCGCCGCATCAGCGCAGACGATGCGCTGCAGCACCCGTGGTTCCGCGAGACGCCGCTCCCGCAAAAGGCGGAGCTGATGCCGACGTTTGCGCCGCGCTAGGCGGACGACGCGACTAGTGTTGTGGAGCACGCGCGTGCTCACGCGTGTGTTTGGAGGGGCGCACTTGAAACTGCAAGCACTTCGGGCTGCCCCTCCTCCCCTTCGGCGCCAAAGCCCAGCAGCTCCCTCCTAAGACTGTATCGATGTGTGCGCTTGTGCTCACGTCGGCTGCACCAGCGGAATGAAGGATGCCACCGGCAGCAGCGATCGGTCAGGAATCGCGGCACACACCCACATGGGATGGGGTGCGTGACAGGGTTGCACGGTACGTGGGTACGCGTACGTACGTAGTTTTCGGATGCTCGTGCGTACCAACGTGAAGGAGCGTATATACTTACGCCCTGTTCGCAGCACTAAACGCCTTTTACTTGAAACACAAAAACGGTCATATGAGTCATGTAACTCACGTTCCTGTGCTTGGATCGAAACCACTCTACTTGCATTGAAAATCTCGTAACAGGGGCTATGCAGATCACAGACCTCATATGCAGCATTGCACTGCAGCAGGGGGGTGGGCCTTGGGTTCTGCTGCGGCACCACACGCGCGCGCTTGCCCTCTACCTGGATTTGAACCATTCGACTTGCAATGGAAAGCGTGTAACACGGGCGCTGTTACAGAGGCGAGGCAGGGGATAACATGGAATTTGCAGGGGGAAGGCTGGAGCGTGGGAGAGGCGCGGGGAGTGGGCGTGTGTCGTTCTGCTGTGGTGCTGCGTCGTGGGTAGGGTGTGGCGCGCTGGGGGGGTGGTTTTGCAAGGTCGGGGCATGGGGGCGTGGGGGGTGCCGCTTCTATGGGGGTCATGGCGGCGTGGTTTGCGGACCTGGCTTGTTGATGAACTCAGTATGCAGCAGTGCACTGGAGTACAGGGGCGTGCCTGTGGGGGATGCTGCAGCACACCACACGCGCACGCGTCACCGCACCACAAATAAAAAAAGGCAGCAACTTCCTGGCCAGATCGCCCCCTACTAGAGCGCACTGGATAGCCCTTTCCGTGCCGCATGGGCGGGTGTGGTGGGCTCGGTCCACCTTTTCGTTGGAGTGGTGGACGGCGGGCTCACTCTGAACAAGACGTCCTAGATCATTAAGGGGGTCTGTGAGGGGAGGTGACGTCCACGTGTGCGCTGGCGGGTATGCTGTGGTCGCCGAGTAGAGCGCTAGCACTCTACTCTAGCCATGGCGGCCTCATTGACTCCTAATTCGAAACATCGTTCGCTTCAGGTCAAGTATTCCTCCCGATCCTCTACCGTCTCCAGGCGTGTGTAACATCTATCAAGGCGCTAGACCAGAAAGTTGGCCATGGGCTGGGGTTCATAAACGCCCGCATCTTCGCGTCCAAGCCTTTATCGTCCTCAGGGACGCTCTAGCTTTCTTCGGGATGGGACAATCCTGAGATAATCCTTCTCGGGTCTTGCGGCTTACAGCACGCACCCTTGGAGCGTGGGATTGAAGGAGCTGCCTCGTGAAACGGGCTACCAGAATTTCTAGGGGTTCGATCAGGGAAACGCCCGCGGGGTCACTGTGCCGCGCCGGCCACCGCCGTGTAAAGCGCATACGCGCCCGCGGCCAGCGCCGTCTCGACGCCCAGTCGCGCGAAGCCCTTCATCGCCCGCTCCCTCCGCCCGGCGACGCTGTTCCGACCGCCGACCAGGTCGCTGAAACGGAGCTCGCCGGAGTCGGCCCTGCAGGTGTGTGAGTGAGGGAAAGAGGGAGAGTGTGTGTGCATGAAAAGGAGAGCGAGCGTGAGTGTTTGTTTGTGAGTGTGTGTGCATGTGCATGTGCATGTGTGTGGGCATGTGCATGTGTGTGCATTCAAGTGAGTGGGTGAGAGCAACACAGCAACCCCAAAACACACACACACACATGCTCGCACACTCAACCACACGCACACACAGCCACACGCAGCCACACACACACACACACACACACACACACACACACACACACACACACACGCACACACAGCCACGCCGCACCCGAGCGCGTGCACCACGCCGCGCATGTGTCCGCGTCCGACAACACCGACGACCGCCGATGCGTTGTCGACAGCCTTGCTGCGCCGCAGGCTCCATGCGAGGTACATGTCTGCAGTGGGAAGTGTGTGTGTGGTGTGCATGTGTGTGTGCATGTGTGTGTGTGTGTGTGTGTCAGGGGTTTCCTTGGCCAGTCATCCTTCCGTCTTCCCCGAAGGGGGTTTCCCGATATCGTGGGGATTTCGGTGTTGTGTTTGTGTTGCGCCGCTGACGGCCTTGATGCGTCGCGGGCTCCACGCAAGGTTCACGCCTATGTGTTTGATGGGGATGGCTGGGCGTGTGTGTGTGTGTGTGTGCGCAAGAGAGAGAGAGGAGAGAGAGAGATGTAGAGAGAAGAGAGAGGGTGGAGAGGGAGTGGAGAGAGAGTCTGGTTGTGCGCGCGTGCGCATGCGCGCACGTGTGGCAGGCTTGAGAGCCGCCCTCTCCCTCATTCCCCTCCTTCCCCCCTGCTGCGCACCTCGCTCGTACACGAGCGGCCCTAGCAAGCCTGGGTACGTGCACGTGAAATGCGTGCACGTGGTACGTCTGAGAGGTCCCCCTTCCCCCTGCCCTCCCGACGAAGACAGGCAAGAAATATGACCCCTCGCTCCCCTTCCCTTGCCCCACCCCCCTGCGAAGACAGGCTAGCGATACGACATCCCCTCAACACCTCGCTCGTGCACGAGCGGCCCCAGCAGGTCCCACAGTAGGCCCTCGCCCACTCCCGAAGACAGGCTCCCCCACTCCCGAAGACGGCTAGAGAGACGACCCCCCCTCCACACCTCGCTCGTCCACGAGCGGCCCCAGCAGGTCCCATAGTGCCCCCTCTCCCACTCCCGGAGACAGGCTTGAGAGACAACACCCCCTCCACACCTCGCTCGTGCACGAGCGGCCCCAGCAGGTCTGGGTAGCGCTGTCCGAGCTGCTCGAAGAAAGCAGATATCGCGTCATCAGACTGCGTGTGCGTGTGGGTGTGTTTGTGTGTGTGCATGCATGTATGTGTGTGCAATTGCGTGCCCATCTGTGTGTGCGCATGCACGTTCTACTAGAGGGGACTTCCCTCCCTCTTTTGTGTACCAGCTTACGCAGCTTATTAAGTAGCCAGCCACCCGTCTATAGTGCTCGGGCAATGCACGCCGAGCAAGGTCGAATACGCTGCCTGAAGGTGCGTCACACACAACTGCAAAATCCATCGTCATTAAGGAGCAGAGCTGGCTCATTGCACTGTTGTGCTGGTTTGTTGGATTGACTGCTTGGCGTTGGAAGGTTGGAAGGTCTTCAGGCAGCCTCCATGACAACTCTGTCATCCATGCCCCCCTGGAGGGTGGGACCTGGCCATGCATGAGGCATGGGGCGCCGGCTGAGCCCCATGCAAACGAGAGCTGGACAGCCATGCACTGCCAGGCGGGGACCGTTCCAGTCAGCGCCAGTCGGCTCTTGACTGGCCACAAGGCCACTACTGTGACCCTGAGGAAGGTCCTCTCCTGAATGCTCCTTGACGGATATGTCTCTCAGTGACCGCTGTTTGGGGCAGTCTAGCAGGCGGGAGCGGTAGCCTATCGGCCGGGAGCCGGAGGTGCTCTAGTACACTTGAGTGGGCTGCGTTATCGGCGGGTGATCTCTAGTAGAAGAGTAGCCTGCTTAGCTCGAAAACCCGTGTAACTTTTTACTTATCTACTTGACTGCTTGGATCGTATCGCTCGCCAGCACAGGAGTGACCCCGCACGGACGAGCAAAGGAAAACAAGTCGTTGCAAAGATCAAATACAGTGCCATGCTCACGGTGGCGCCTTGGTAGGCATGCAACCATATGCAGACGTCCGTCCTGTGCGGCGGTGCATGCGCGGTGAGCTCGTGGCTGCCACACTAGGAGCCCCTTCTCCCCCAGCCGAATTCGACTATTTCGGCTGTTTTGCAGTGGGAAGGGGTGTAGGCGTCGCATACGCCCCCCTCTAAACCTTCATGCCTGTGCCCCTCTGCTGGGCCAAGGCTCTACAGTGGCGTAGAAAGGACTGTCCGCGCCCTCTAGCTAGGGGACCCAAGTGTGGGTTCCAACTGGGACTGCCAACTCCCCTGATCCACTTAACATGAGTGTGAAGGGCAGTATATGTGCAAAGCAGGGGCACTTACATAATCAACACGGCACAAGCATTGTGTGCTACACCAGGGCGCCGATGGCTGAACAGCCGCAGCGCGGCTGGTTGGGTTGTACGAGGTTCTGCTTAAGGCAGAACCCGATGAAGCTGTGCTAATGAAACGTGAGTTTTCCTTTGTACGAATCCAGGACCAAAACAAAGTGGAAAGAGCCGGTTAAGAGAGCTCTGAAAGTACACACTTTTGAGCTACAGCTTCATACACAAAACCAAATTTCCCTCTGCATTACATTACGATGGAAATTAGAGCTTTCTCACCACCTCGCCATCTATTGCCCCCCAACACACACACACACACACACACACACACACACACACACACACACATGCACGCACACACACACGCACGCACGCACACACACATGTGCACAGACACCCCTCCACACCCCCACATACACCCACCCACCCACACACTCTCCACCAGGTGCTCGTTCTAAAGTGCACACACACACACACACACACACACACACTCTCCACCAGCTGCTCGTTCAGAAGTGCGCACACACATACACGCACACACACACACACACACACACAATCTCCACCAGCTGCTCGTTCAGAAGTGCGCACACACACGTGCACACACACACACACACACCTTCATGCTCTCCACCAGCTGCTCGTTCAGAAGTGCGCACACACATACACGCACACACACACACACACACACCTTCATGCTCTCCACCAGCTGCATGCTCTCCACCAGCTGCTCGTTCAGAAGTGCGCACACACACACATACACACACACACACACCTTCATGCTCTCCACCAACTGCTCATTCAACAGCGCCGCACGATCCGCAGACCCAGTCGTCCCCGCAAGGACAAGCTCCCATGTCAGCCGCAGCCGCGCGCGCCATGACAGCGCCTCCCATGCACGCTGCATGTGTGTGTGTGTGTGTGGCATGCAGCATGGAAGCGCTTTCCATGCACGCTGTGTGCGTGTGTGTGTGTGTGTGAGTGTGTGTTTGTGTGTGTGCGTGTGTGTGTGCGTGCATGTGCGTGCATTTGTGTGTGTGTGCACGTGTCAAGCAAGAGCCCCCATGTCAGCCAAAGGCGCGCACTACATGTCAGCGCTTTCCATGCATGCTGCGTGTGTGTGTGCATGTGTGTGTGCATGTGTGTGCATGTGTGTGTGTGTGTTACTGTTACTGTTACACACCTCCTGCGTGATCTCAATCGATTGGTTGTCCAACACGCATGTGTGTGTGCGTGCATTTTGTGTGTGTGGTCGATTGTACAGTCCGTCAAACGCCTTTGATGACTTGGAAAAGGAGACCGCGGATTGCAGTTGTATGATCTGTTACTCGTATCGCTGCTCACCTCTGCTCACCTATGATATCCGCAAACTACGATATACGATTAGGGGGGGGCCCCTAGCAGCGCCTAGAGCTGAGGAACTGATAGTGGGTAATTTTGCACCCCCGGTAATTTTGCACCCCGCTCCCCCCCTATACAGAAAACGGTACACACCTCCAACGTGATCTCAATCGGTCGGTCTCCCAGCACTATTTGAGCGCCGACGTCCTCGCCCTCTCTCCGCGCTGCCACAAACTCGCCGCCGCCCTGCACTCCGAGCTCATCTGTGTGTGTGGACGTGTGTGCGTGTGCGTGTGCGTGTGTGTGTGCGTGCGTGTGTGCATGTGTGTGTGTGTGCGTGTGAGTGTGTGTGTATGTGTGTGTGTGTGTGTGTGTGTCGGCGTCCTCTCTCCGCGTCGCGACGAACTCGCCGCCGCCCTGCACTCCAAGCTCATCTGTGTGTGTGGACGTGTGTGCGTGTGTGTGCCTGTGTGTGCGCTGGTGCGTGTGTGTGTGTGTGTGTGTGTGTGTGCGTGTGCGTGCGCGTGCGCGTGTGTGTGTGTGTGTGTGTGCGTGTGGACGTGTGTGTGCGTGTGTGCGTGTGCGTGTGTGTGTGTGCGCGCGCGCGTGTGCGTGTGTGTGTGTGTGTGTGTGTTGACGTCCTCTCTCCGCGCTGCGACGAACTCGCTGCCGCCCTGCACACCAAGCTAATTTGCGCACGCATGCGTGCATGTCTGTCGGGGTTACGACTGTAAGGCCTCGTGAACCATACACGCACCCGCTGCGGCTCCTGCCGGGTTTGCTAGCAGCATGCACAGCAGCAGCACACACATGCATGCAAACACACATGCACACACACACGCACCTGCAACAATGCCTGCCAAGTCAGCCAGCAGCACGCGCAGCAGCTGCGCTACTAGGGTTACGGGGTTGTTGGTACTTACACACACACACGCACACATGTGAGCAGGCAGCCGCAGCACTCAACCCTCTCAGCGTGGAAACGTGGTTCAACCTTGGGTACGCACAGGTCAAGTGTGGCAATTTTCCGCAGGCGCTCAATGCATTCACGCGCGTGACACAGCAGGTGGGGTTTATTTATTCTTTCCGGCGAAGCCCCCCCTCAGGGGGGGTGTAAGTGTTGAACCCTAGGGTTCAAGTAGGTACTCAACCCCAATACAACCCCAAAGCCCGAATACAACCATACACCCTAAGCAACCCTTCATGCACCTGCAGCGATGCCCGCCAAGTTTGCCAGCAGCACGCGCAGCAGCAGCGCAGACTGCCCGCCAAGCGCAACGCTGCGAAGCACCGAAGGTAGGAAGCCCCCTTGTCCTCCTCCCTCGCCACCCCCTCCCAGCTGCAGAGGGTTGGCCCCTCCTCCTCTGCCTCCCAGCTGTAGCGGACTGCCCCCTGTTCCTGCAGCTCCTGCTGCTGCTGCTGCTGCTCCTCCTCCCGCTCCTCCGGCCAGCCGCAGCGGTTTGGTTGCACCAGCTGTGCCTCTCCCGCTTGTGCCCGCTTGCGCCCCGCCCTCGCTCTCAGCACCACTGCCACTGCCGCCCTCGCCCTCACTGTCACTGACACTTGACCCGCTGCTGCTGACGCCGCTGCTCCGAACATTGCCGTTATCGGGGCCCGTCATGAGCCCTGCGCGGCTGCGGCACAGCTCCACCACGACTGCGTCGGGGCGCACCGCCTGCGTTTGGTAGTCAGGGTTTGGGGGTGTTGTGGTTCAGGGTAAAGCAGCAGCAGCAGCAGCAGCAGCAGCAGCAACAACAACGACAACAACAACAGCAACAATAATAATACTACCGTACGCGCGGTTAGCCTTCGCGAATATGTATTGTTTTGGACGCCCCCGCGAAGTTGTGCCGCGGATGATTAAACAATCTTGATTTTTTACCCCCCCGCGAAGGCCATGATTTTTCGCGTCAAATGGACTGAAAGCGACGAAAAACGACCCCCGTGGACGATTAAACAATGCTTTTTTTAACCCCCCCCCCCGCGAAGGCTAACCGCTTGTAGGGTAGTGCCCAAAAAAAACTGCAAACACAACAAAAGCAACAGCACAAACACAACGCCACGCACCCACCCACCTGCACCACTCTCTCCACGTCCAACGCCGACTTGGCGCTCACATGCGCGGTGCCCACGAGGTACACAAGCTGTCGGGGGGGGGCGGGGGGGCTCTGGGTAGGGAGGAGCAGTTACATCGGCTTTCCAGCAAAGACTACCTCTAGTCCTAGTACCACCGCCTAGACCCAAGTCCAGTTCTCGCCCTAACAATTACTTGTGAGGGGCGGTAGTCACCAGCCGGGAGGAGCCTTGCAGGGAGGAGCCTTGCAAACTAACCAGCAAGTGCACGAAGTTAAGCAAGTGTGTCCGGAGGTGGGTGGGGCCTGGGGGGGTCGGTGGGTGGGGAGGAGGCTCGGAACAAACCAGCAAGCACGCGGACAGGGTGAGGTGCACATGGGGTGCAGTGCGGTGCATGCGGAGTGCAGTGCAATGCACATGCCTGCGGCTCCACGTATCCGTCACTCTGGCGCTCGGTGTACCCTAGAGGTCGCCGCCACACGATGAGTGTGCCTGCGCAGGAGGGGAGTGAGAGACACAGAGAGAGAGTGGGAGAGAGAGAGAGAGCGAGAGAGAGAGAGAGAGAAGAGTGAGATATGGGGGTGGTGGGGGACCACCACCGGCCGCTGCCACACGAGCGTGCGGAGGAGGGGGGGGAGAAGAGAGTGAGAGAAAAAGAGAGCATGGGAGCGTGCGAGAGGGAGAGCAAGGGCGCGTGAGAGTGGGAGAGAGTGAGAAAGTGAGAGCGAGAGAGACCCATGAGGCCACCGCGAAAAAATGAGCGTGACTGCACAATGGGGGGGGAGGGGAGGAGAGAGTGAGTGAGAGAGTAGGAGACAGAGAGGTGGGGGTAATGGGAGACCATCACCAGCCGCTGCCACACAATGAGCGTCCCTGCACGATGGGGGGGGGGGGTAGAAGATGGTGAGTGAGAGCGCGAGCGGGCGCGAGGGAGGGAGGGAGGGAGGGAGGGAAAGAGGGGTGGGCGGGAGTGTGTTTGTGTGGGTGTTTGTGTGAGTGGGTGGGTGGCATCACCGGTGTCGTCAGCGCCGGTATTGCACCGAGGCACCCCCGCCAGACCCCCGCCCCCCAGCCCATACAAGATCAGATGTACGGCCTTGCTTGTCTGGGTATAATGAACAGGCAAGGCGTAAGCCGAGGCAGCACTCTGACGGGAGATGACACTGGAGGATGTGTGATTGTGTGTGGAAGTGTGTGTGAGAGAGAGCTGGTTCAAGATCTTGGGCATGTGGCCAAACTGGACCAGAAGAGAGAGAATGACGAAGGAGAAGAGGATGATGAAGGAGAAAGACGAAGGAAGTCACACTGATGCCGAGCAGGCGGAATCACTTGCCAGCACCGGCGCCACCCAGCCCCGCGTGCATCACGTGTCACCTCACCTCAATTACACCTCATATCAATCGGTGAACCTCGATACAACATGCCTGCTGCCACCGATACAACAATGCCTCCTACCACCTGTACTGCCACTCATCACAGACTTAACCCTTGTATTAGGGGGTATGGGGTAGGAGAGGGGGGGGGGGCGCTGGTGGGTGTGGCTGCCTGTCTGTTGCGGCGCGCACGTGCGGAGCGTGTCAACACTGTTTGCGACCGCCACGTGCTGCTGCAGCGTGTCTGGTATCCCCCCATGGATGTCAAGTGACCAACACTGCTGCGCTGTCACTCACCGTCGTCCACCAGGTCTTGTAGCTCCGGGTGCCTGCTGCCCACGACGTCTAACGTGCTTGCGGACGTTGAAGCACGGAAGTCGTAGCCAGGCGGTGGGCCGGACACCAGAGGCTTCTGCGGGGTGCCTGCCACCACTGCTGGAGGTGCTGGTGCCGCTGCCGCCACCGCGACACTGCGCTTGCATGGGGACGCGCGCGTAGTGTTGTTGCACGCAGTGCACACACCTGCACTGGCTCGGCCGTGCACACGCGTGTGCACGCCACTACGCACACAGCTGCATACGTTCGCATCCCTCCCACCTGCGGCGTCGCCCGTCAGCAGCCGCGCGTACAACGCACAGATGCATGGACCCTGTGTGGCTGCGGAGCGTTTGCATATGCATGGCGTGCATGCGCATGGTGGACCTCCTCCACTCGACAGCAACTGCTGCGCTATGTCAGATGTGCTGAAACGAGGGTAAAGTAAAGGTACCTACAGGTATACAAATGATGATAGCTCATACACATTTTAGACCAAGTGTGATTCGTGTGGGAGAAAAGAGGTGGGAGGTACCACACAGGCCCACGCTGTGCGGTACCGCCGTGGCGCCATGTCGAATGCACGGTACATCGTGGCCCCCACGGTCACCGTCCTGGGGCAGATGAAGGTGCGCTGCGTGGGCTGTGCCCCATGCGGCCCCATGCGCCCCCATGCCTCTCCAGCGACCCGCTTTGCCCCCCCCATCGGCGACGCAGATCCGCCTCACGGGTGCATCCAAGGGCCATCAGCTGCTGAAGAAGAAGGCGGACGCGCTGTCGCTGCGGTTCAGGTGAACACAATCGGAAAGGAGTGCTGTGGGTGGTCCCAGTCCCTCCCACGCATGACATGCATGCGCTGCTTGTGCTGCATTACGCTCCGCAGGCAGATCCTGAAGGAGATCATCGAAAAGAAGGAGGGCATGGGCGACATCATGAAGGCCAGCTTCTTCTCCATGACGCAGGCCGTGTACTCCGGGGGCGAGGGCATCAAGCACACGATCATCGACAATGTGGGTAGTCCAAGACGGGGGAAGGGGGCGATGCGACGCGAGCCACGGACGAACCTGCAACCCTCCTCTCACAGGTCGAGACCGCCTCCGTCAAGGTGACCGGTGGGCTGGACAACGTGGCAGGAGTCAAGATCCCCCACTTTATCACGGCCATCACGCCGGGCGAGTCCAAGATGGACCTGATTGGTGAGGCGCGTGCATGCATGCATGGGGCGTGCATGCATGCACACGTCGAGCCATGCACGCGGCAGTGCGGGCACATGGGGGCGGGTGGGGCACTCACAGGGTGCCATGCGAACTTAAGGGCACGGTTGCCTTTGCACACACACACATGGCCTCCAAACACACACACACGCACTCCCCCCTCACCTGCCCACCACCGCGCTGTCCCCCCCGTGGTCACAGGCCTCGGGCGAGGCGGCCAGCAGCTGCAGCACTGCCGCAAGGCATACATCGAGTCGATTGAGCTGCTCGTTGCTCTTGCCAACCTGCAGACCGCGTTCGTGACGCTCGACCAGGCGCTCAAGGTGCGTGCGAAAGTGGTGGGTGGGTGGGGGGTTAAGGGGTGGACCTGGTGATCAGCCCGCCGGTGCCCAAGATGCGGCAGGGGGTGGTGGCGTGGCTAGGGTGGTAATGGTGGTGGGGCGCACGGCGGGGGCGGCAGCGCGTGGCCTCGACGCAGGGGCCACGTGTGTGCACAGGTTTGCGCAACCCTGTACACGGGCTGCGTGCACGGTTTTGCGCGCGCCCTCCATGATCAACCAATCCTGCTCACGTGCCCCCCCCCCCTCATCCCCCGTCCGCCTGTCCGGTATTGGTAGGTCACCAACCGCCGTGTGAACGCGCTCGAAAACGTGGTCATCCCGAAGATTGAGAACACGATCAGCTACATCAAGGCGGAGCTGGACGAGCTGGAGCGCGAGGAGTTCTTCCGGTTGAAGAAGGTGTGTGCAAACATGGCGAGGGGGTAGACGGGAGGCCGTGTTGGCTTGTACATAATTATTTCGGGTTTGGAGCATACGCACCAGGGCCGTTCAAACGGGTCCAGATCGGGATCGGGCGCGGCAGGCTCCGTCCGGTTTTCCGGACGTAAACGCTGGGGCCCACAGGGCCCTGTGCGGCTTGCCGGACACCATTTATAGCCTCGTCCGTTTTTTCTCCCGCGGCTCCTCTTCTCATCTCTCCTTTGGCCCCGGGTTCTTCTCGTGACCAGCACCGGATCGGAGATGATACGCGCACGTGACAGCTGCCCCATGGTGCGGGGGGGGGGGGGCTTCGCCAAAAACTGAGAACTCAGATATCGAAACCTCAAAACTGAGGTTTCAGCTTCGGTGACACACTTCAATGCGGCTCCCTTAATATCGATCGGTAGCAGGCGTCGCGGGGGGCTGGCTCCCCCCATCGGCGCGACAGGGGGTTGGGTGCAACTGTTGCATGGCGCTCCGCGAGGCCCGTGGCGGCCCCACGACGCATCCCAGCACACGCTCTCGACATGCATGTCTATATAATGTCTCGGAAAGGCATTCTGCACGCGATGGGGCCGTTTGGTCGAATTATATATTTTTTGTTGTGGCCACATTTTGGGCCCAGGTTGGGTGGGGATGGCTGTACGTACCTACGTATAAAAGAGCCGTACGTACGTACCAGTGGTGTCCTTAAGGAAACCGAGACTGTTGTGTTTGCCCTTGCAACATTGGGGGAATATGTCGAAGTGCCTCCGCAACGCGGCGATTTTTGCAGGAAAGTGTGAAAATTGTCGATTTTCACACTTTTCGAACCGAAATTCCCGCAGTTCGCCCCCCAGTTTCCCCCCCAATTTCCTGGTTTGCCCCCGCTGAGGACATCACTGGTACGTATGCGTACCAACGTACACGCCAACACTGGCGGGAGGGGGGATGAGGGGCCACCCTACCACATTCACAGCGCCTGAGGCGTCCCATTCCATGGCGCAGGTGGCGCCTCAGGCGCTCCGACCGCCTGGGGCGCCGCCTCAGGCGCACCCCTGATCGCCTCAGGCGCCGCCTTAGGCATTGTCCAAACCGCCTCAGGCGCCACACCGACCGCCTCAGGCGCCCACCACAGCCTAAGGCGCACCCCCGACCGTCTCAGACGTTATGACCGCATTCCATGGCGCGGATCAGGCGTTGGGATTTTGGTAGGGCCATGCGTCACACACGCGCGCACTTGCACTTGGCGCTAACACGTGCACCCGCCTTTTGCGTGCTTGTGAATGCACACAGGTCCAGAAGAACAAGGCGAAGCACGCAGAGGCCGACGACACGCGCAAGGCTGCGGAACAAGCAGCGGGCGGTGGCGGTGGTGGCCGCGGCGGCGGCGGGGCGGGCGACCTGCTGTCGGCTGGGCAGGATGAAGACGTGCTATTCTGATGCGATGACGGCAGGACGGCGGGGGGGGGGGCGATGGGCTGGGCCAAGACTACTCACTGTGTATTTGTTTTTTAACGTTAGGCAGACATGTTGACCCATAGTAAGGCGCACTAGCATTGCAAACACGACGCGCACGACTCCCTCTGGTGGCACCTTACCCTCGCTGCCGCCACCCCCCACCCCACCCCACCCCGTGGTCTGGAACACCCAGTGGTTTGAATCTTTCATTAGCCTTTACGGTGCGTTTCTGAGTCAGTGTCAGTGGTACAACCAGTTGTGCCACTGCTCTAAGAACCTGAAACCGTGGTTTGCGCAACACTGGCAACATTGGCTACCTCTGTCAAACGTTTAGTGTTGGTCTCTCGACTTCCCTGCAACACCCCCCCAACAGCGCAAGTTTCACGTTTTTTCACGTACAAGTGTGCATCCCCTGCCCCGGTCGTCGGTAGGGCCAGCAGCGCTGCGTCGAGATCAGGGGTGATCAGGGGTGCCTCTCGCCTTGTGACGCACAGGGGCGTCGATCAGGCGTAGCGTGGGAGGAACCCTCCCACACTTCTCTCATGAGAGCGTGCGGAGACGCCCACTGCAAACAGATGAGGGACAGCAGGTGTGCCACGTGCAGCATCAGCCCAAGCGTACCGCGCTCGTCAGTGATTGCAGCGCGCGCGCTCCGCGTGTCTGGCTTCATGGCAGCACATGCGGGCATCACCTTCAGGCGACCCATGGCAGGCGTAACCTCAGGCCTGATGTGGCCTGCCAGCAGCTGTGCGCGGCCTATGCGGCCGGTTACATGGCGGCCGCCACGGGTGTGCAGGCAGCAGGGTGGCACGATATGGATAACGAATACGAGGGGTTTCATATGGGACTTGAACCTATGGAACCCCCTTCACGAGTAGACTTGTGATGTTGGTATGGTGCATGAGACGGAGGAGGTGGAGGAGAAGCAGCAGACGTTGGCAGTTGAGGGAGACGAGGAGATGGTCAGCCAACCGACGCCGACTCCGACCGCGGCAACTTAGGCCTTGGCCCAGGGCCACTGCTCATGTGTGCTCATGTATATAGGGTGGGGATACTAAAAGTAAACTAGTAATGACCATGACCACCAGTGCTGTGGCACATGCGTGTTGACGCCACAGTGTTGTTGCGCACGTTTGTGGTGCTCAACTGCAAAAATGTGTTCTCCCACTGTGTTCTCCCACCGTGTTCTACCAAAAAACTACCGCATTCCGTATAGTATCGTGTCACCATGTTCTCTACCGTGTTCCGTGTTGTGCAGCCCTGGCGACGGTGGCGGAGACGGCAAGACAAAAGGGGGCAAGGGCAACTTGGAGGTGGGCAGGTCATCGGACGTCTGGATCGGAGGGAACCTGGACCGCAAGCTGGTCCCGAACGAGCCAACAGAGGACATGCTGGACACGTTGAGAACCAGGCAGCCTGGCTGCAATCGCTGTTGAGATGAACAAAATCTGCTAGGGCGATGGGGAGACGGCAGCTGCAGCTGCCCCCAATGCAGTGTAGTCCAGCGGGCACAGCTGCTCCTGAGCCACCGCCCCCCAGAGGTAGAGGACGGCGCTGGGATGGATGCGTTTCTACTGGTTGGCTTGCGCTTGCGCTTGCGCATACTCGTGGGCTCTCCAAGTGGAGCCCCCGTAGATTCTAGCCGAAAGTCACGCCCCAGGCGTGCGCATGTAAAATCTGTAAAGCAATCTGGGTGGCTGGTGGGATTTTCCTCACGCATCGGATCCCCGTACCCGTAGTGTGTCGGCAGGTGTTGCGGCAACATGGGTCGCGTGTGTGCGTATACGCATACGCACCTGAGCAGGTCAGCACTCCAGCCCATCACAAACTGCATCAGTGTGACAATTTCTTGCGTCTGACGATGATACCTGTTTCCTGCCCAGGGTGGGACCAGAACTGTAACTCCCGTTACTCAACCCCAGCCGTAACTGGTACGGGAGATGCCCAGAACGCCCAGTAACTCAGAAAAGTGTGAAACCCTTCTGAAGGTGCGGATCGGCGTCCTGCAGGCGCCAAAGATTACCACAATGTGTCTGTATCAGGCCAATTTGGCCTTTGGAAGGGCCAGGGAGGGTCAAGGAAGAGAGAAAGGCTTTTTCTTCAGACCCCACACCCTACGGTCGACCAGCCGTCGCGTTGACGCACTGACGCCCAAGCTTCGGGGGATAGCGGGGGTTTAATGGGAGTTACGGAGGGTTACTGCAGGAGTTACGGAGGCTTACTGGGAAGGGGCCTGAGTTACTGGTTGCGGGAATGGGGGTGTGGAGTTACCGCACCCTCTTCCTGCCACATGATGACCTGACCATTTGCCTCTGTCGACACTCTGCAATGGCCGCAATCGTGCTCTGTGGCATTGCCCTGGGCGTGGGCGCCGCCGCGCTGCGCCGCAAAGCGAGCGGCGGCGGAAAAGGGGGGCTAGACGAGCGCAGCACCACGAGCAGCGCTGGCGGGGGCGCCGCGGCGTACGAGACGCGCAAGGCGGTCGACGAATACCTGCAGTTCCACTTTGGCAAGGACGAGGACATCCTGCCCTACGGCAACGGGCCAAAGGTGGGCCACCCTGGCCCATGCATGCAGGGCACATCAGGGCTTGATGTGTGTGATCCACAGCTGGTCACTCGTGCTCGCCTTGTGTGTGCGTGTGTGTGTGTGAGTGCATGCACGCGCCAGCCTGATCACAACGAAGCAGGCACGCATCCGTCTGGGCCTGCGCGTGTGTACCGCGTGTATACCGCGTGTGTGCATGCGTGGGTACGTGCGTCTGCGAGTGTGTATTACAGCGCATGCCCTAGGATGCACACACATGAGGCCTTCAACGTCCTTGCAAGTGATGGTGCCTGTGCACTTGCTTGTAGCTGCACTGGCAGGTGATGCATGCCAGCCGCACACACTGTGCACACCCGCACACGCACGTGCACACACACATGCACACACACACACACACACACACACACACACATGCTTACACACACACACACATGCACATCTGACACCGTGCACCTCGTCACACACGCATGTGTGCGCATGAGGCGCTGGACATCCCGGCGCACTGCCTGCTGCGCACACACACACACACACACACACACACACACACACACACACACACACGCACACAGACACACATGCATGCCGACTGGAGGCGCTAAACTTCCTGACTCGCTGCGCTGTGCTGCGAGAGGCATTGCACCGCACTGCGCTGCGCTCTCACGCACCTCCTCACACACACACACACCACACACACGCACACATGCACACGCACACACACACACACATGCGTGCCGACTGGGGGCGCTGAACTTCCTGGCCGACTGTACTGCGCTGCGCTCACGCACCTCCTCTCTCTCACACACACACACACACACACACACACACACACGCACATATGCACACGCACACAAACGCGCGTCCGTGTTATGTGCGCAGGAGGCGCTGAACTTCCCGGCGCGATGCGCTGCGCTGTGCGAGAGGCATTGCGCCGCTCTGAGGGACTTCACTGGCGAGGGCGGCGATGCTGTTGCGCTTGACATTGGGTGCGCACACAGACAGACAGACAGACAGACAGACAGACAGACAGACAGACAGACAGACAGACAGACAGACAGACAGACAGACAGACAGACAGACAGACAGACAGACAGACAGACAGACAGACAGACAGACAGACAGACAGACAGACAGACAGACAGACAGACAGACAGACAAACAGACAGACACAGACAGACGGACATGCGCACATGCACACACATGTACACAGACACATGCACACACCATGGCAGAGCCAGCTGCGAGGGCTGTGACGCGGTCGCGCCCGACATGAGGTTCTTGTGCTCACACATGCACATGCACACACATGCGCACACTCACAAACACACGCACACGAAACACACACACACACACACATACACACACAGGTGCGCCGTGGGCGGTGCGACCCTCGAGATGGCGCGCGCGTTCTCTCTCACACACACACACACACACAGGTGCGCCGTGGGCGGGGCGACCCTCGAGATGGCGCGCGCGTTCTCTCTCTCACACACACACACACCACACACACACATGCACACACACACACACACACATGCGCACACACACACACGCACACACACATACAATAATGCGCCATCAAAGGCGTCCGACGGACTGTAAAATCGACCACATACACACACAGGTGCGCCGTGGGCGGCGCGACCCTCGAGATGGCGCGCGCGTTTTCGCACGTGCTGGGCATCGACTACTCCCAGGCATTTGTGAATGCCGCGCAGGCAAGGCCATGCATGCCATGCCCCATGTGTGCGCGTGTCGTGGCTTGTTGTCCAGTGCTTCTTCAAGTGATTTCAATTAATTAATTCTGGCGGCCGGGACCAAAGTCAGCAAAAACAAACGGCCAAAGAATGACAAAAACGGCAAAAAAAATCCACCAAAATACATGAATTATCTCCGACCAGAAACTGCCGTAGGCGGTAAACCGCCCAATTGAAGAAGCACCGGTGTTGTTGGGATCGACTACTCACAAGCGTGTGCTGCTCTCGCCAAGCAGAGATAGCTGAGCTGCTTGTAGCCCGGGGATGGCGAAACGCCATCCCTGTAAGTCTCTGTGCCAGTTACCCCCCAGCTTTCCAGTGAGCGCCGCTCAGGCAAGGCCATGGTTGCGTGAAGCGGGGTAGTGTTGGGATTTGAATGCTCGCTCGTTCATGAGCGCAGGCCCTACCACATTCACAACACCTGCGGCGGTGCCTCAGGCGTCCTATTCCATGGCGCGGATCAGGCGGCACCTCAGGCGCTCCCACCGCCTGAGGCGCCGCCTGAGGCGCATCCCTGATCGCCTCAGGCGTCGCCTCAGGCATTATCCAAACCGCCTCAGGCGCCCACCACCGCCTGAGGCGCACCCCGTACGGTCTCAGGCGTTGTGACCGCATTCAATGGCGCGGATCAGACTTTGGGATTTGGGAAGGGAGGCACAGGCAAGGCCATGCATGCCCCGCATGCATAGGGTGGTGTTGGTGTCAACTCCTGCCAGGCAAGTGTACGCATGCAGTGGGTGGTGTTAGGATCGACTTCTGCCGGGCGTGTGTGGCGCACACGGCCAAAGACCCAGCGCCTGGCCGCGTAGCCACTGACTGGCTGATGCGCTCTGCCCCCCCGTTTTCAAAAAAAAATGCCGGCCGGCAGCATTGCCTGCCTGGCTGACTGACTGGCGCTGCCCCCATGCACATACTTAGCCTGGTGCACGCAGGGTATGAAGAATCGCTGCACTCGCACGTAAACGTACACGTACAATGCGCCATTCGAGGGCGAGGTCATTAAGTCTTACACAGCCGGCGGCTGCCTGCCTGACGCACCCTACACGCCCAACACGCTGGCGTTGCCATGGGGTCCCCCCTTATGACTTTTGGCAGGCCTCCTGCCTTGAATGATCCTGCCGGAACTTCGGAACTGATTGTGGCCGCCGGCACGGTGATTGAAACACCTCTTGATTGGCTCCTCACGCACGCAGGACATGCAGGCATACGCACGTGCCACGCAACATTGCGTCTTCTTCCTTGGCCCGGCCGGTGGCCGCATGCCTGCCCGCCTACCTGACTGACTCACTCCCCCTTTGCCATTTTTTTTGCCGTGTTGCCGCTTTGCCTGCCTGCCTGCCTGACTGACCAATGTATGCCCTGCCCCAACGCACATGCGTCCCATGCACACAGGACATGAAAGACCGCGGCACGCGCACGTACAATGCAACGTTTGAGGGCGAGGTCACAAAGTCGTACACGGCGACAGTGCCCGACGACATCGACCGCACGCGCGTGCGCTTCCAACAGGGCGACGCGTGCAACCTGTCGCCCGATCTGGCGCAGGTGCGCCTCCCTACCAGATTTTGAGGCCGCACTGCACATGCATTACATCTGCAGTTACATCTTTAACACACGCTGTGCACATGCTGTGCACGTGTAAGGGTTGATGTGGACAGACCCTGGGTGTCACGGTTTCGTGTTTGATTTAGAACTAAAAACCTTTTCTGTTTCGTGTTCGTTTTGGAACCTAAAACCTGTACCCTAAATAAAACACGAAACCGCAATCGACCGCACGCACCTCCAGCAGGGCGACGCGTGCAACCTGTCGCCCGATCTGACGCAGGTACGCGTTTGTGGTAGGGTTTATGTGGACAGACCCTGGGTTTTAGGTTTCAGGGTTTCGTCTTTGTTTTAGACGTGGTTTTATCGTGTTTGTTTTATAACTAAAAACCTTTTATTTTTCGTGCTTGTTTTGAAACCTTAAACCTGTACCCTAAAGCAAACACGACACCGCAATCGATCGCACGCGCCTCCATCAGGCCGGCGCGTGCCGGACACCCCGAGGCGGGTGGGTGGGTGGCACGGCCTGCAGGGTGTGCCTCCCTGCCCCTCTGCCTGTCCCTCTCCCCCTCACACGTTTTCTCACTCAAGCGCACACAACAGTCGACCATACTAAGGTACCTGGCGAGGGATCACGCCAGACGCGTAAGCCAAAACATATACCCAATTATCGGGTCTGTAAAGGAGACGATAAGTAGGCCCCAGGACCTCAACATGCGCACACCCCTACCACAGCCCCCTGTAGTGTTGCCCCGGGGTTACACTAATGGCTTTACTAATGGCTTAATGGCTTGTAATGGCTTTGTTACAAACCTCTACAAATTTGCGCAAATTGTAATGCCTTGTAACAAAGCAATTACACTGTGGGTGTGGAGTGTAACCCCGGGGTTACACTATAGGGGGCTGTGGTAGCGAGTGTGTGCACACACACGCTCCACCGAAGTTTGATGCCGTGCTTGCCGTTTACTTCGTTGCACGCGCACACAAACACACACACACACACACGTGCGCGCACACACACACACACACACACGCTCCACCACAGTTCGATGCCGTGCTTGCCGTTTACTTCGTTGCACGAGCACACACACACACACACACACGCTCCACCGTAGTTTGATGCTGTGCTTGCCGTCAACTTCGTTGCACGAGCGCGCACATACACACACACACACACACACATACAAACGCTCCACCATAGTTTGATGCCGTGCTTGCCGTCAACTTCGTTGCACACGTGGGCACACATACACACACACACACACACATACAAACGCTGTGACAATATAGTCAAAGGGGCTCTAGATGCTGGTCAGAGGACTTGTAGCCCAAATAGTGGCACACACACACACACACACACACGCACACACACACGCACACACGCACACACACGCGCACACACACACACACACACACACGCACACACGTGCACACACACGCACACACTGCCATCTCTCTCTACACAAAACACTCTGCACCGCAGTTTGACGCAGTACTGGCTGCCAACCTCGTCTGCCGTCTGCCTGAGCCCATGGCCTTCTTCGAGCGGCTGCCCTCCCTGGTGTGTGTGTGTGCGTGGTTTGTGTGTGTGTGCATGTGTGTGGGGGGGTGGGGATGGTTTACAGTTTACAGTAACAGTAACACGGGGTTCCCAGCTAAACAGGCTACTCTTCTTCTAGAGACACCCGCCGATACTCCAGCACACTTCAGTACTAGAGTACCGCCGGCTCCCGGCCGATAGACTACCCCAAACAGCGGTCTCTAAGAGACATGTCTGGCAAGGAGCATACAGGAGAGGACCTTCCTCAGGGTCACCGTAGTGGCCTTGTGGCCAGTCAAGCCGGCAGAGCCGATTGGCGCTGGCTGGAACGGTCCCCGCCTGGTTACTATAATCCATCCACCCCCCCACATGTGTGTGTGTGTGTGGGGGGGGGGGGGGGGGGAGGGGGATGATGCACTGCTGATGGTGGGTCAGTGGCTCTGCCTGTGTGTGCGCTTGCACGCCGTTCAGCCCTTTTTCCCTCTCTGTCTCTCCCTCTGTGTGTCTGTCTGTCTGTCCGTCCGCCTGCCTGCCTGCCTGCCTGCCTGCCTGCCTGCCTGCCTGCCTGGCAAGGCACACCGCATGTCGGATTCGTGTCATGCCTTGCTTATCTGGGTTTCATTTCAGCAAGCCTGACTTAAGCCTAGTAGAGGCGGGTTGAATCAGCGGAGCCACCCTCTTCGTCCGTCCGTCCCTCGACTCCACTCCACCCCTGCTGGGCTTGTTTCGACCCCTCACATCACGCCACTGCTGGTCATGCCATGTCATCTGTGTTTCGGCCAACGATTAGCACCCGCCATGCAACTCCCCCGAACCACACACACACACACACACATAGTCGGGATTGACATGCACACCGTCCCGGACAAGTGCTGGGGTGCGGTGTGCAAGGGTCCTGCCAGCACACGCCCTTGCAGGGGCGGGTGAGGCTACGTTGCCCGCAGGTGCTGGTGCAAGGGGGGGACCCCCCCACACACACACAGATGCAGGCATGCACACACGCACACACACACAAAACACACACACACAGGTGAAGCCCGGTGGCATCGCCGTGATCGTATCGCCGCACTCGTGGCACTCACACACACTAACGCACAAACACACATACACACACGCACGTGCACACGCACACACACACACACACACACAAAACGCACACACACTCGTGGCACTCACACACACTAACGCTCAAACACAAACGCACGCACACACGTGCACACACACACACACACACACACACAAACGCGCACACAAAACGCACACACACACAAATCGTACACAGGTGATGCCACCGGGTTTCTGTGATCGTGTCACCACACTCGTGGCACTCACACACACTAACACACAAACACAAGCACACACACGCACGTGCACACACACACACACACACACACAACGCACACGCATACACACACACGCACACACACACACAAACCGCACACACACACACAAAACGAACACAGGTAAAGCCCGGAGGCATCGCCGTGATCGTGTCACCACACTCATGGCTGGCTGCGTGGACGCCCAAGGGCAAGTGGATAGGAGGCTACAATGGCAAGGTTGGTGGGGTGGAAGGGCACACATCAGTGCTCCTTCAATTGATTTAAATTAAGTAATTCTTACAGCGTGGCCGCTAGCGGCCGGAACGAAAATCGGCTAGAATCGGCCAGAAACGACACAAAAGGCAACCGTCGACCGAAATCGGCCAAAAAAAATCTGGCAGTTAACCCTACAAAATTCAATTAATTATTTCCGCCCAGAAACCGCCGTAGGCGGTAAACCGCCCAATCGAAGCAGCACTGGCACATATGCTTGTTGCTTCACCGATGCAGCCCCCCCCCCCCCTCACACCCCTCACACATCCCCTGATACCTGTGACAACAAGCGCCCCCCCCCACCCCCACCCCCACCCCCACCCCCCCCTCTCACACACACTCTATCTGCCTGGACGCCTTGTGCCTGCCCGCCCCCCCCCCACACACACACACGCAGAACATGAACCCTGCGGCGACTGCTGCACACACACACACACACACACACATTCCCACACACGCCACGGCGTCCGAAGGACTGTAGAACGGACCACACACACACACACACACACACACACAGGATGGCAAGACTGTGGTGACCGTAGACGACGAGTGATGATGAGTGAGGTGCACACACACACACACACACACACACACGCACACACTCCCCCCCTCTGCTGCACACCACACACACACTTCCCCCCTCTCCTGCACACCACACACACACACACTCCTCCCCCCTGCACACCACACACACACACACCCTCTCCTGCACACACACACACACACACACTCTCATGCACACCACGCACACATACGCACAACAGGACGGCAAGCCTGTCATGACCGCCGACGTGATGTCCGAAGTGCTGGGCAAGGACTTCGACCTCGTCGCCCGCGAGGACATGCCGTTCCTCATCAGGGAGCACGTGCGGAAGTTCCAATGGGGCTGCTCAAACGCGATGGTGTGGCGGCGCAAGGCCACGAGCGCGTGAGGCCAAGGATGCTGCAGCACTCAGCTGTGTGCGTGTACGTAAGGCCAAGGATGCTGAGTGCCCTTGGGCTGTGTGCGTGTGCGTGAGGCCAAGGATGCTGCAGCACTCAGCTGTGTGCGTGTGCGTGAGGCCAAGGATGCTGCAGCGCTCAGCTGAGTGCCATCGGGCTGTTGACAGCTGGTGTGACCTGACCTATCTGGACTGCTCAGGACGCCCAGGGGTAGGACCAGCCTGAGGGCTTCAACG
Organism: Chlamydomonas sp. UWO 241; assembly: GCA_016618255.1. NCBI lineage: Eukaryota > Viridiplantae > Chlorophyta > Chlorophyceae > Chlamydomonadales > Chlamydomonadaceae > Chlamydomonas > Chlamydomonas priscui. The sequence continues at coordinate 157,280 of VFSX01000013.1, read as the reverse complement.
CGCGTTGTAATCGAACGACTCGTGAGAGACTGATCCCGATCATGCCATGCCGTGCGCCCGCCTCCCCCCCCAACAGTTGAGACAGACAATTCGAACTGAAGACAAGTCCCTCCAACGCTCGTTTTTGGTGACAAGAGGCCGGGGTCTTGCTCATGGTTGCAGGAATTGTGCACATGATGCGTCTCACGAGCGATGATGTTGAGAGTTCTACAATCCACTGCCGGCGGTTCGGTTCCAAAGCTCCAGTGTAACTTTAGAGAGCAGGCACGAGGCCCACCAAAAAGGTCAAGCTACAAAAGCAGCCCACGGTAGCGCATGAGGCGCGGTATCACGAGCAATGACAGCCAGTAAGGTGTTTTTACAGTTTTTACATGTACGCACCCAGACGACCCAGGGGCGTGGGTAAAGGCCTCAACTAAAAGTCTAGGGGGGGCTCTACTGGGAGAAACCGCAAGGCCACGCAGCGCGTCAGCCTACCATCCAGCCACAAGGTGTGCTTAGGCACACGCACACACTGCGTCTGTGCCTGTCAGCGTCTCTCGCGCGTGGCATCACAGTTCTCTCTTGCGGCTATCAGTGCTTCTTCGATTGGGCGGTTTACCACCTACTGCGGTTTCTGGGCGGAAATAGTTATTTGATCTGTAAAGGTTTACCGCCCGATTTTGAACGATTTTTGCCGTCTTGTCGTTTTTTTTGCCGATTTTGCCAGCAGCCGGGCTGTACTAATTAATTAATTGAAATCAATTGAAAAAGCACTGGCGGCTATGACTGCAGCAGCAGCAGCTGCCGCGGGCTCCTGCCGCCCAGGTCGCGCCGCCCGCCTGCGACGTACTCCTCCTTCATCTGACCGTACAGCGCAGACAGGCGTGATGTCACAGGGCCGAGTGCGCCGGTCCCATCTGCATGCCATGGCGGGGGAGGGGGGCGCACGCGTGCGTCGGCGTATGTGTGTGAGAGAGAGTGTGTGTGTGTGTGTGTGTGTGTGCATGCCATGGCGGGGGAGAGGGGGGGGGGCGCACGCGTGCGTCGGTGTGTGTGTGTGAGTGTATGTGTGTGTGTGTGTGTGTGTGCATGCATGCCATGGCGGGGGGGGGGGGGGGGCGCACGCGTGCGTCAGTGTGCGTGTGTGTTGTGTGTGTGTGTGTGCCATGGCGGGGGGAGGGGGGGGCGCACACGTGCGTCGGTGTGTGTGTGTGTGTGTGTGTGTGATGCCATGGGGCAAGGGGGAGGGGGGGGGGCGCACGCGTGCGTCGGTGTGTGTGTGTGTGTGTGCATGCCATGGCGTGGGGGGGGGGGCGCACGCGTGCGTCGGTGTGTGTGTGTGTGTGTACGCATGCACAGCGACATCGATGGGCAGCCCACGTCCGCACTGTGCGCCCGTTGTTTGTTTGAGGCTGCCTACCCGCACCAGTGCTTCCTCGATTGGGAGGTTTGTAAACCGCCTACGGCGGTTGCTGGGCGGAAATAATCAATTGATTTTTGAGGGTTTACCGCCCGATTTTTGCCGTTTTGTCGTTTCCCCCCCCCGATTTTGGTCCTGGCCGATTTTGGTCCTGGCCGCCAGCGGCCGGGCTGTAAGAATTAATACATTGAAATCAATTGAAGAAGCACTGACCCGCACCCATGCGCACCTCCGGATACAGTTAACAGTTTAGAAAACACCCTCGGGTGTGGGATTGAGCGAGCTGCCTCGTGAGGCGGGCTGAAAGGTATGGGTCTCGTGAATGGGCGACCAGGTAGGGGGGGCATGTTCAGTGCAGAAGTGAACTTTGATGGGGTATGTGGGGGTGCTGAGCTAACCAGCCCAACCCGCCCTCGCATGGCCTCCCGCACAGTCGCAGGGCTGAAGTATAGAAAGAGGGGGCCAGACACACAGCCAGGCAGCAGGGATCAGCTGGAGACAAGCCAAGTAAACTAATTTGCCCCTGGGGGAAGGCGCGTAGAGAGGTGGGAGGACCATGGCGCGAGAGAATGGGTATCAAATATACCTGCTTGTGTTTGGTTTGCATGCGTCTCAAAAGAGGGGGGGTCAAATTTGACCTACTTGGGTATTTTCCCCCGCCCACTCACACACACACTCTGGACGGATACCATATGTGAAGTCGACCAGCACCCAATTTCCGACTCAAAATGAGTAGAATATTTGCATATGTGATATGTGAGTTGGCTAAGCTAATTTGCCCCGCATCCACCTATGTGGTCTACCTCCACGAGTGTTCTTGTTTTCGACGTGTGGAACCAGATTTTGGAACCATGGAGCCGGATTTTCAGTCAAATGGCAGTGAAATGGCTCCAGAAAAATAAAAATATAACATTTAAAGGAAATTACTGACCTCCACCTCCTCCGCCCCCGATCATCCGCCCGTCCACGCATCGCACGGGGATGAGCCCGGCAAACGTGCCCGTCACAAACGCCTCGTCTGCGCTGTACACCTGTGCACGGGGGTTTGAGGATTCGGACTTGGTGGGTAAGGGTTCAGGGTTCAGGGTGTAGGGTTTGGGTGTGAGGCAGGTGTGGGGGGTCAAGGTAAAATAGGGTTCAGGTGTAAGGTTTTGGTTTGAGGGGTAAGGGTAAGATAGGGTTAGGGTTTAGGGTGCCCGTCACAAACGCCTCGTCTGCGCTGTACACCTGTGCGTGGGGGTTTGGGGTTTAGGGCGTAAAGTGGAGGGTAAGGATGAAAGCACACACGCGTTGAGGCACACACGCGACAAACATGTACACACGCACACACACACATGCACACGCATACACACACACACATACACACACATACACACACATACACACACATACACACACATACACACACACACACACATACACACACACACATACACACACACATACACACACACACACACACACACACACACATACACACACACACACACACACACACACACTAAAACTTCAAGCTGTGTCAAAATCGTCGGGGGCTCCCGCCCCGACGCCGCCAATGGCGGACCAACTGGGCTGACAGGGTGCTGCTGCAGCGTGAGCGACTCTGGGTTTTGGAAAATCGGCTATGTCGCCGATTTGCCCTGATCCAGAGCGCTAGTGGCTGTTTGAGGCACGGCGTCATACGGCAGGCAACTGCGAGGCATGCGGGGACGGAGGGCGGGCTGCTGGCAGGAGTCGGCGCCGCCATCGTCGGTACCCCCATGCAGCCACGGGCACCGGCACCGGGCAGAGGCTGCAGCTACGCTACAGCCAGGGCACCGGCTATGGGCATCGGCTATTGATTGACATCGGCTAAGGCTTCGGCTACGGCTAGGGACATCCTGCATCTGCACTCACATCGCATAGGCTACACGTCCGCCCTCAGGGCATCTGCATCTGCATCGGCCACGGCTACTTACATCGGCTGCGGCGACGGCTTCGGCCTACTGAAGCTATGGCACGAATCGCGGGGCACTTCAGTGACCTGCATGGAGGGTCTCTCCATGCAGGGCGAATCTTACTTGCATGAGACACATGACGACGGAGGTGCACTGGCAGCAAGCGCCCTCGCAGCGCAAGCGCCATGCATGGAGGCTGGCGGCATGTCGGGCGTGCGCCACATGATGAACGGAGGAGGAGGAGGGTGGCCAGGCTGGCTGCCCGAACTGAGACGCATGGCGCGACCAGATGTACTAGAGCTAGTGGGATGGACACAGTCAATGTGTATCCACTGAGTGGACTAGTGCGGGTGATAGTATCTGCCTGCCTCAGGGATTGAGTGCGCAAGCACAAGTCTAATACGCCATCAAAGGCGTCCAACAAGACTGTAAAATCGAACACACTCACACTCACACATACACACGCACACACACACACACACACACACTGTGCGTGTGTGACACACACACACGTACGTACACACGCGCACACGCACACGCATGCACACCGACAAACACACACACTTGGGTGAGCGAGAAGTCCGCCTCACGGCACGGGATCCCGTGTTTGCGGCACAGCGTCAGAACGTTTGCACGCGTGATGCCGTGCAGCTGGTACTTGCCCGTGGGCGCCCACACCTGCGCACGAGTGTGGGCGTGCCGAAGTGTGGACACAACGTCGAGCGTGTGGGGGGTGTGCAGCTCTGCACCCTTGCCTGCTGGTGCCGTGCGGTGTGTGAACACGTGTGCACAGTTTGCTGTGGTCGACTTTACGCACATGTCGGCGTCAACAACCTGTACGTAGGGTTGTGGGGAGGCGTACAACCGTATACCCGTGTATCCGTACAATACGCCGTATGTACGTACATTTCAGGGGAAGATGTACGCACTGAAAAATGCAAATTGTACGGTTTCACGGAATGTGTGGAGTGCGCGCCACACAGACGCGATCTGTCGCCCTAGAAGGATACGGGGCACACACAGGGGTGATGCGACACCATGGGGCGGGCGCTCTACCATCTGGGGGCCTGCTGGGCTCGCGAGCTCGAGCCGGAAGTGTGAATCGGTTCTCGCACATCAGACTGCCGCGGCTCGTCAACGGCCCCCGTCCTCTCCCGGGGAGCACACACATAGGATACACACACACACACACACACACACACGCACATGGCACACACACACACACGCACACACACACACACACACACGCACATAGCACCCCCACACCCCCACACACGCGCACACACACACATACGTAGCACGCACAAACATACACACGTCCACAAAATCACATCCACACCTCGCCGCGCCGCACGACGAAGAAGTTGACAGAGTTGCACGTTGCGACGAAGCCGTGTGGGTCGAGCATGAGCGCCTCATCAGCGCCCGCCTGAATTTTGGTTAGTAAGATAGTTAGTCGGTTAGTTACGCGCGACGTTGGGTTTTGTTCGGGTGATTTGTGGTCCACAATCGCAGGCCAAAGCGCCCCGGTCTCGACGTGCACGCACGTGCACGGCGTCGGCCTCGCAGGCATGCACATCCACATGCATGCTCGGCCGCGCGCATGCATACTGTGCATGCATGTCTCTGTCTGTCTGTCTGTCTGTCTGTCTGTCTGTCTGTCTGTCTGTCTGTCTGTCTGTCTGTCTGTCTGTCTGTCTGTGTGTGTGTGTGTGTGTGCGCAACGACCCCCAGTCAGACACCTTCTCACCTGCTTGGCCTGAATGCACGCGGCGATGCAGTTGAGCTTCGAGTGCGAGTTCCACATCGGGTCCTGCGTGCATGCATGCATGTGTGCGTGCGTGTGTGTGTGTGTGCACATGTGTGTGTGTGTGTGTATATGTGTGTGTGTGTGCGTGTGTGTGCGCGCTCATCCTCGGGGTCGCTCGTCTGCCGGTGACTGGCGTTGGAAGGTCATCAGGCAGCCTCCATGACAACTCTGTCGTCCATGCACCCCTGGAGGGTGGGACCTGGCCATGCATGAGGCATGGGGCGCCGGCTGAGCCCCATGCAAACGAGAGCTGGACAGCCATGCACTGCCAGGCGGGGACCGTTCCAGTCAGCGCCAGTCGGCTCTGCCGGCTTGACTGGCCACAAGGCCACTACTGTGACCTGAGGAAGGTCCTCTCCTATATGCTCCTTGCCAGACATGTCTCTCAGAGACCGCTGTTTGGGGTAGTCTAGCCGGCGGGAGCGGTAGTCTATCAGCCGGGAGCCGGCGGTACTCTAGTACTTAAGTGTGCTGGAGTATCGGCGGGTGTCTCTAGTAGAAGAGTAGCCTGCTTAGCTGGAACCCCCGTGTTACTGTTACTGTGTGTGCGTGCGTGTGTGTGTGTGTGCGCATGTGTGTGTGTGTGTGTGTGCGTGCGTGTACGCGCGCGTTTTGAGCGCGTTCAGGGTTTAGGGTTTGGAGTTAGAGCTTAGGGCCTAGAGTTGAGGGTGTAAGGTTTAGACGCAGTTGAGCTTCAAGTGCGAGTTCCACATCGGGTCCTGCGTGCATGCGCGCGTATCTGCGAGCGCGTTTTGAGCACGAGGGATGAGAGTTTAGGGATTCCTCCTGTCAAGGCCTTGCTGTAGAAGGAGGGGCCCCTTGGTATGCAAGCCTCATGGGTTTTGTCTGGGGTCAATGCTCCGTTGCACGCACACCAGCTAGGTGCTCAGTTGGGTCATTGTGTGTATAGAGAAGGAGGGACCCTGTCCTCAGTGGTTTCCGTTTCAGGATGTTCAATTTATTTCCCTCAGCCATTTGACTGGAAATCCGGCTCCATGCCTCCAAAATCCGGCCGTGTCCCCACGAAGAGAAACTTGGATCTGGGGGTCCAGTCCCTACCTACTAGCCCCCCCCCCCCACACACACACACCACGGTGGTGTGTGTGTGTGGGCTAGTAGCCAGTAGCCAGCCACTAGTAGACGGCCATCCGTCCGCAGTGCTTGGGCGCTTAACGCCGAGCAAGGTCGAAAACGCTGCCTGTAGGTGCGTCACACACGAATGAAAAATCCAACAACAACTCCAGCGTGCGAACGGCAACACTTGTGAGAGGTGGTCAAGCCGGGCGTGCTTCCACCACACAATGGACCAGTGATCCTCCTGCGAGCCGTATACCGCTCGGGGCCGGATTTCCCATTTTCCAGAAAACCATCCCACACTTGGTGGGAGAGGGCGTGGAGGGGTGCGTTGGAAAGCACTCGCCGAGAGCAGCACAGCAGCATGCGTTGCGTGGACACCCGCTGTGTGTTGCGCCTGGTATGAGCGGTCAAAGTTGCTCGAGCCGGGGAAAAACTAATTGCTAAAATCCTTCCCAGGGACCACTGCAATGGACTGCAAGCGGGTGAGCGATGCCATCCAAGCAGCCAATCCAAGCAGCCAATCCAAGGTCAGCACAACAGTGCAGTGACCAGATCCACTCCTGAGTAAGAGCTTAAGCTGGTACACAGCTGCCAGCTGCCATTGCAATCGACCGCATGCGGGCGAGCGATAAATCCAAGCAAGCCAATCAAAGGTCAGCACAACAGTGCAGTACCCAGATCCACTCCTTGGTAAGATCTTACGCTGGTACACAAACAGTGATTTTGTTTTCATTTTTTTAGTTACTTTCTGGGAGCCGGCTCGCCCATTGACCGCTTTGACCGCCGCCTAAGTGTTGACCGTTGACCATCAATTATAGGTAATTTTCAAGCTCTTGGCGAGCTCTATCTGATGGGATCGTCAGACCATCAAGCAACATGGTTTGTTAAACTCTACCTGATGGGATCGTCAGTAGCCAAATGGCTCCCACTGGCTCCCAGGAGACCAAAACAAAATCACTGTACACAGACCTGCACGTCGGGCGCTCCTCGCCGCACGTGCACCGTGAAGAGGCTGATGCCCTGCTGCGCGGCCGACGCCTGCTTCCACCTGCCGCGGCAAAAGGGTGGCGGACGCGTGCGTGGGTGTGTGTGTTGGGGGAGGGACCGGGGTGGCGTATTCCAACATGAAGCCTCTTAGTACCGCCCAGCCACCCACACACACTCACTCACTCTGGCACAACCACAATTGTGGGGTTGCCGATCGTGGTGTATGGGCTCTGGTATGGAGTCGGTTTGAGCCCCCGGGACACCATGAGTCGAATGTGCACGTCTGCATGTGTGTGTGTGCGTGTGTTTGTGTGTGTGCGTGTGAGCCCTCTGGAGACCATGCGCCAGATGTGCACGTCTGTGTGTGTGTGTTTGAAAGAGAGTGTGAGCCCTCGGTAGACCTTGGTTTGTATGAGCACGTCTGCATATGTGTGTGTGTATGTGTGTGTGTGTGTATGTGTGTAGTGTGTGTGTATGTGTGTGTGTATGCGTGTGTTCCTTGCTTATGAAACGATTGTCGGTGTGTGTGCTTTGGCACAGGGAACTGTTACAAATGTGCTGGATTATAGGCTTTCCACACAGGGTGTAAACAAGGGACTTGGTGGGGGTGGCTGAGGAAGGCACGTGGGAGGTTTTTTCTGCTGTGGTGCGACGGCTGGGGAGGGGCGCGTCGCGTCGCGGGGCGACGAGGGGGGGGGGCATTGCCGCGTGGGTGCATGGGGGTGTGGGGCGTGGACCTTGTGGCTGTTGGATTTGCTGCCGTGTGGGCTTGGGACGGGGGGGGGGGCTTGGGGGCTGTGTGTGTGTGTGTGTGTGTGTGTTTGGGGCAGGGCAGGAGGGTGGGCTGGAAGCAGGGGCTGGCACAGCAGGGCGGGGGGGGGGCGGGTGCACGGGTGTGCGTTTGTGTGCCAGAATGCCTGCTCCCACCTCAACCTCACACACATCTGGCGCACCCCCGTGCCATTCGCGTCCAACGTTAAGTATACCATCCGCTGCATCTGCCCGCACACACAACGACGCACACCCCACACATGCACACACACACACACACACACATGCACACACGCACACACATCTGACGCGGCCCCCATGCCATTCGCGTCCACCGCATCATACATCATGCGCTGTTTCTGCTGCACACACAACACACACACACACACGCATACACGCACGCACACACACACACACGCATGCACACACACACACACACACTCACACGCGTGCACGCACACACACACACACACACGCGCACACACACACGCGCACCTGATGCGCCCCCCATGCCATTCGCATCCACAGCATCATACATCATGCGCTGCATCTGCTGCGGGTTCACGTCGAGCGCCATGTCGAGCGCGGTCGCTCCCTCGTAGAGTCGAGAGAGGTGCTCCTCTATGAATAGCAGCACGCCCCTGCGGTTAATGGTTGCGGTTTTCGTCAGTCTGTGCCTGTCTGCCTGTCTGCCTGCCTGTCTGTCTGTCTGTCTGTGTCTGTATTTTTTCTTTTTCTTTCAAGATAGAGGGTCGTGTCGAGCGCCGCCCCCTCGCACAGCCGAGAGAGGTGGCCTAGATGTAGATGAGCACGCCCATACAGAGGGTTGGGCGACAAGGGCTCTAATGTGTTTTGTTTCGTCCGAGAGTCGTACCCATCGCGGTCGCGCCCTCGTGCAGAGACACGGCTCCTCAAATTTTTTTTACCAAGGGGGCCACTTGTTCAGAGAGAGAGAGAGAGAGGGCCCCTCGTACAGAGAGAGAGAGAGGGCCTTAAGGGCCTAAGGGGGCCCCTCGTACAGAGAGAGGGAGAGAGAGAGAGAGAGAGAGAGAGAGAGAGAGAGGGCCTCGATGGGCAGGAGCAGGCCATCATGTTGATAGGCAGCAGACTGTGGGAGCCGCGCACATGCGACATAGGAGTTGTGCTCCCCCCACCACCACCACCCCCGCCACAAACACACATGCAGTGCCTCCCTCCCCCTCCCCACCACACCACCACACCACACACACACACAAGCGCCTCACCTGTGCAGCTAGACTCCCACGTGGGAGTCTGCAGACTACCACAGCCCCCTATAGTGTTACCCCGGGGTTACACTCAACACCCACAGTTGCCACAGTGTAGTAGCTGTGTTACAAGGCAATACAATTTGCGCAAATTTGTATTGCCTTGTTACAAAGCTATTACACTGTGGGTGTAGAGTGTAACCCCGGGGTAACACTATAGGGGTCTGTGGTAGGGCACACAAACTCCGCCGCGTCCAGCGTGGGAGCCATGCACATGCGTCGCAGTGCATGCACCACCCCAGACCCCACCCCAAGTTCTTTACGCCATCAAAGGCGTCAGGCGGACTTCAAATTTTGATTCACACACAGCGCCGCACGTGTGCAGCCGGATGCCCTGCCACACCCCGCAGCGCCCAGCGTGAGATGCATATACACAGGCGACACAGTGCATACCACACACCCACACCCACACCCAGACCCACACCCACAACCGCACCCCCCCCCCAACACACACTATCTCCTTCACACACACACCCACACATGCACGCCCCCCCCCCAGCACACACTATCTCCTTCACACCCACACTAGCACACACGCACGCCTCACTTGTGCAGCCGGATGCCCTCCCACACTCCGTCGCCCAGCATAAAGCCCGAGTCCAGGACTGACACGCGCGCCTCGGGGCGCCACACCAGCTGCATGTGTGTGTGTGTTTTTGTGTTTGTGTGTCAGGCTCATACAGGGGGGGGGTGGGGGGCGGGATCCAGAAAATTGGACGGGGGGTCGCGGCGGGATCCGGAAAATCGGACGGGGCCTGGCTGACCGTCCGGAAGTGTGAAAGGTGTGGACGTTTTTTTTTACAGTGTACCTAGTCAGTACCTAGTGTGTACCTAGCCTTCCTTGCCATGTGTGCGCGCGCATGTACGTGCGCGTGCACGTGTACGTGTGCGCGTGCGCGTGAACATGCGTGTGTGCGCGCGCGTGCATGCACGCGCGTGTGCGTGCTTGCGCGCGCGTGCGCGTACGCGTGCGTGCTTGCGCGCGCATGCGTGTACGCGTGCGTGCGTGCGTGCGTACGTGCGTGCGTGCGCGTGCGAGCGTGCGTGCGAGCGTGCGTGCGAGCGTGCGTGCGTGCAAGCGTGCGTGCGTGCGTGCGTGCGTGCGTGCAAGCGTGCGTGCGTGCGTGCGTGCAAGCGTGCGTGCGTGCGTGCAAGCGTGCGTGCGTGCAAGCGTGCGTGCGTGCAAGCGTGCGTGCGTGCGTGCGTGCAAGCGTGCGTGCGTGCGTGCGTGCGTGTATGTGTTTGTGTGTGTTTGTGTTTGTGTGTGTCATGTGTGTTTGTGTTTCAAGGGGCTAATTGGGGCTTAGGTTCAGGTAAGGACAAGTCCAGGATTGGCATGCACGCCTTCGGGCACCACATCAGCTGCGTGTGCGTGTGCGTGTGCGTGTGCGTGCGCGTGCGTGGGCGCATGCGTGGGCGCGGGCGTGAGTATGTGTGTATGTTTGCGTGTCTGTGTGTGTGTGTGTGTCTGTGTGTGTGTTTGATTGTGTGGAAGATGCAGGCTTCTAGGGTCATCGTTGGGGCTTGGCAAAAATCCAGAGGACGGACCGACACGCACGCACGCACGCGTGTGCCACGCGTGCGTGTCTAGGGTCGGGTGTGCAGGTTAGGACCCAGTCGAGACTCGCCTGTGTGGTGTGCTCTGCTCCGTCGCGTATCAGCACGAGCACGTTTTGCCGTTGCGCGCGTCTTAGGGTCAAGGTTGTGGCTAAGGGTCCAGGGTCGACGGTCAAGGGTGGTCAAGGGTCGAGGGCCAAAGGTCGAGGGTCAAGAACTAATAAAATAAGACGAGACTCGCCTGCGTGGTGTCCTCTGCTCCGTCGCGTACCAGCACAAGCACGTCTGCATTGCGCGCGTCTTCGGGTCCAGGTTGTGGCTAAGGGTCCAGGGTCGAGGGTCAAGGTTTCATAGGTTTTCCAGTTTTTACACGCACGCGCCCGGAGGACCCCGGGGCGTGATTTAAGGCCTAGACTTCACGTATAGGGGAGCTCTACTAAGAGAGCCCGCAAGGCCACGCAGCGCGCCAGCTTACCAGGGAGGGTCGAGGGTCAAGCGTGGTCAAGGGTGGTCAAGGGTGGTCAAGGGTCGAGGGCCAAGGGTCGAGGGTCAATAACTAAAATATAAGACCGAGACTCGCCTGCGTGGTGTCCTCTGCTCCGTCGCGTACTAGCACGAGCACGTCTGCATTGCGTGGGTCAGGCGCGTACGAGTGTGTGCCGTGCTTCCCCCCGCCGCCGGACTGCAGCCTGCTTGCCCCACTCGCATCGCCACCGCTGCCGCTGCTGCCGGGGCCTCCGGGCGGCTTTGCCCCGCCACTCGTGTCGTTGCCGCTGGTGCCGCTGCCGGCGCCGGCGCCGGTGTCGCTGCCACTGCCACAACCGGTGCCGGTGCCGCCACCGCCGCCCCCGCGGCTGATGTCTCCGGCTGTGGAGTCGTTACCGGCAGCGGCAGCTGCAGGCACGGGTGATGGCGACAGCGCGTGGCGACGCAACAGGCGCAGCACCGCCTAGTGTGTGTGTGTGTGTGTGTGTGTGTGTGTGTGTGTGTGTGTGTCCTTGTGTGTGCATGCGTGCGGCGCGTGGGGCGCGTGCGTGCATGCGCGTGCGTGCATGTGCGTGTGTGCATGCGCGTGCGTGCATGCGTGCGCGTGCGTGCGCGTGTGTGCGCGTGTGCGCGCGTGTGCGCGCGTGTGCGCGCGTGTGCGCGCGTGTGCTCTCGTGTGCGCACGTGTGATGGCGTGTGCGCACGTGTGATTGCGTGTGCGCGCGTGTGTGCACCACACACACATACCTGGCACTCCCCCAGTAGTGGCTTCAGTGCATCTGGCAGAGGCTTGGGTGCGCTGCCCGCTTGCACGGATGACTCAGGAGCAGAACCAAAGCCTATGAGTGCGTGCGTGTGTGCGTGCGTGTGTGCGTGTGTGTGTGTGTGTGTGTGTGTGTGCGCGCTGCCCGCCTGCACGGACGAGTCTGTCACAGACCCAAGGCCTGCATTGTGTGTGTGTGGGGGGGGGGCTGTCTGCTTGGACGAGTCTGCCACAGACCCCCTGCGTGTGTGTGGGGGGGGGTTGGGTGGGGTTGTGTGCTGCCTGCTTGCACGGTTAGGGCCAGAACTGGACTTGGGTCTAGGCGGTGGTAAAAGGACTAGAGGTAGTCTTTGCTGGAAGGTGCTGCCTGCTTGCACGGTTCGGGCCAGAACTGGACTTGAGTCTAGGCGGTGGTACTAGGACTAGAGGTAGTCTTTGCTGGAAAGCCGATGTAACTGTAACTGCTTGCACGGACAATTTGGCCTCTGACCCAAAGCCTATGAGGGTGACAGGAAAGTGCGGGCGTATGCGCGCAGTGCGTGTGCGTGGTCTGCCGGACGCCTGTGGTGGCGTGTTAGCTTCCTGTGTGTGCCTGCGTGCGTGCGTGCGTGCATGCCAGTGATGCAGAAAACACTTGGCGAGATTGCTGCCGTGGGATGCGCGGAGGTCCCAGCCGGGCCTGCCGGCCCGGCGCTGTTACGCGGGCTGTGGCGCGCTGATACACAGATGTGGGCTGCGCTGGGGCTGCGCCCGCTGTTCAAAGTAGTATTGTTGGTGGAACGGTAGTCGCCTTTTCAACGCTGCTCTGTGCGTTGCCCTCTCACTCTCTCTACTGATTTCTCTAGTTTTCTTACTTTCCCACCTTCACTCTTCCCTACAGCGCACGCGTGCCCTTAACACATCACAAAGCGTGCCGATTCTTGGTGCAAATCTGCATGTACACATCACCTTCGCCTCTGCGCGCGCACTCAAGCCCCCACCTGCCCCACACACACACCTGTCGCGCTGTATGTGCTGGCGTACCACCAAGGCGCCCACACTCCGTCGTACGGCTGCGTGTGCATGGGATGGTGGGTGTGTAGGGATCCCGGGTCAAGGGTTTCATGGATGTTACAGTCAGGGCCACCTCGAAAGGCGTTTACGGACGTGATCGGCGTGTAGTGCCCGAGCACCATGCTGGGTTTGTTTAAGGGTTTGCCCCCCCCCCCCAATGTGGCACCCTTCGTGGTTCGGGGTTTGGGGTTTGCCCCCCCAAAAATTGTTTAGGGTTGATGGTTTGCCTCCCCACATGCTCCCAAAGAGCCCTGAGCGGAAACCCCTCGACGAACATTTGGGCCTGCGGGCCACGATGGCATCGCCGGCTGCCACGGGTTCTCGAGCGCGGTTCAGGGTCCTTCTAGGCCTCGGGTGGTCACGCGTGACTGTAATCCAAACTGAGCAACCATATGAGGCGCTGAGACGCGTGCTGAGACGAGTGCTGGGGCATATATGAGTGCTGCAACCGACGCCCGCAACCCACCTTGGGGCCTGCGGGCCACGATAGCATCGCCGGCTGCCACGGAATGTCAAGCGCGCTGCAGACCGACCTCAGCATGCCCTCTGGAGTGGCAACGAGCTGGTCGCTGAGGACGAGGTGTACGTCGCTCCTGCGTGCGTGCATGTGCGTGTGCGTGGGTGTGAGTGGGAGAGTGGGAGAGGAAGAGAGAGGCAGAGAGACAGAGGGACAGAGAGAGAGAGAGAGAGCATGCCCTCTGGGTCAGCAACGAGCTGGTCGCTGAGGACAAGGTGTACGGCACGCCTGCGTGCGTGCGTGCGTGCGTGCGTGCGTGTGGGTGGGTGGGTGTGAGTGGGAGAGTTGGAGAGAGAAAGAGAGAGGCAGAGAGACAGAGGGACACAGAGAGAGATAGAGAGAGAGACAGACAGAGACAGAGAGAGAGAGAGAGAGAGCAAAGCAGAGACAGAGAACGACATAGAAAGAGATAGGGCGAGGGAGGGAGCAGTATGTGTATACCGACCGCAGCATGCCCTCTGGGTTTGCATCAGAGTTGGTCGCTGAATACCAGTTGCACGTCACTCCTGTGAGCGTGTGTGTACGTGATGTGAAAAAAGAAGAGAGGAAGAGAGAGGGAGAGAGGAGAGAGAGGAAGAGAGGGGGAGAGGGGGAGAGGGAGAGAGGGAGGGAGGGAGAGAGGGGGAGAGGGAGA
>VFSX01000013.1:101864-140930 GCA_016618255.1 Chlamydomonas sp. UWO 241 | reverse complement strand
AGAGAGAGGGAAAGAGGGAGAGAGAGGGAGAGAGAGGGAGAGAGAGGGAGAGAGAGGGAGAGGGAGAGAAAGAGCTGTATTTGTGAGGGAGAGAAAAGAGAAAGAGCTGTATTTGTGATGATGCACCGAATTCAGCATACCCTCTGGGTCGGTGACGAGCCCGTCGCTCAGGAATAGCTAGTTGTACGTCACTCATGCGTGTGACCTCGAGCACCCACCCACTCACCGAACGACTCAGTGGGTGATCAGTGACTGCTGCTGCTGCTGCTGCGGATGCTGCTGCTGGACGTACTCACGCCTGCAACCGCAGCTCACCCGCCACCTCCAGCTCAGTATCACCCATGCACCCTCCCACCCACCCACTCTCCCTCTCCCTCTCCCTCCCCCTCTCACTCATTCTGTCACTCTCTCACTATCTTACTCACCCCTGCGATTGCAGCTCGATCGCCACCTCCAGCAGCACAGTGTACAATCACCCACCCGCCACTCACTCTCACTCTCACTCTCACTCCCACTCTCACTCCCACTCTCACTCCCACTCTCACTCCCACTCCCACTCCCACTCTCACTCCCACTCTCAATCTCACTCTCACTCCCACTCCCACTCTCACTCCCACTCCCACTCCCACTCTCACTCTCACTCACTCTCACTCTCACTCTCACTCTCACTCTCACTCTCACTCTCACTCTCACTCTCACTCTCACTCTCACTCTCACTCTCACTCTCACTCTCACTCTCACTCTCACTCTCACTCTCACTCTCACTCTCACCCCTGCGACCGCAGCTCACTCGCCACCTCCAGCAGCGCAGTGTAAGCCAGCTCCTGCTGCGTTGGCCGCAGCACCTTTGTCCACGACTGGAGCACGTTGTAAGGCTCTCGGATAAGCAGCTGTGGCGGATGCGTGGCCGAGGTGGGGGGGAGGGAAGAGAGGGCAGCCGTGTGAAGTGCATGCGTGGCGTGTGCGTCTGTGTGCGTGTGCGTGCCAGTGGTGCATACAGGCGTGATGCGACATATGCTCGTCCGTCACATGGGAGTTTCGTTTGGCAGGACCCCCAAATGAGCAGCTGACTCGCGAAAGTGGGGGGTGGGGGGGGGGAGAAAGGGGGGGGGGGCAGTCACGTGTGCGTGCGTGCGTGCGTGTGTGCGTGTGCACGCGGGACCACCCACCCGCCCCCACCCGCCCACCCACCAGGTGTTTGCCAGTCTTGAAGATGGAATGGTCGACGCACACCTGCACCAAATGAGCACGCACGCACGCCATATATCAAGGCAGCAGAATCAGAAGCAGCAGCGCCCCAGTCGCGCCACTCGAGGATGGCATGTCCCCATCCTAGCCCCCTCTCCCTGACCCCAACCCTAAACCCTAAAACCCTGAATCATAAAAACCCTCCCTGAACCCTCCCCATGGTATCGCTTAGCACTCACTTTGAACTTGGCGATGTGCTTAGCAAATACGTAGGGCTTGCCGCATGGCGCTGACAGCTGCGCCATCACCTCCTTCGGGTCAGAGCTCTGGGATTCCATCACCTGTGGCAACAGTGGTGAAATTTCGGTGGCGTGTGAATGGGAGGACATCTCCTTCCACGACAGACCCCAGACAGACCCCCACACGCATAAGCGTGAAGGTTTTTGTGCATGCATGTGTATGCAGTGTATGCATGGGGTCTTGCATGGGGTGGCATGGGGGTCGCATGCAGCGTGCACGCGCACGCAAGCTCCCTCTACGTGCGTACCAGGTCCTTGTACGGTCGATCGTGCCCCGTTTGCGCCAAGTAGGCCGCGTACAGCGGCTCATCGAACACATGGCAATCATCACGCTGCGCAAATGCGTACATGAGCGAGGTGGAGCAGCAACGCGGCCCACTCCACAGGTGGATCACATTCGGTGCAGGTCCACCACTATCCGTCATGTCTCCAGATGGACCCGCGCCTCGATCAAATTTATTTTTATCCCTAAAACCTCCAAACCCTGACAGTTCCTGATCGGTCCCTCACTCGACGCGAGCCCGCCAGCACTTCGCTGCTCCCACCAGCACCATGCAGACCATCGCCAGCCGCCAGGCGCGCGTCGTCAAGGCCGGCGTCCGCTCGAGCGCACGGTGGGCGCAACAGCGTGTTGGACATCGGGCACCAGAGGCCTGGTTCCTCACCTCACCCCCTGCCCCCACGCACACGCAGCCCCTGCAAGGCCATCTCGGTGCGCGTGCGCGCCGTGGCCGAGGTCGAGGTCCCCAAGGTGCGCATGGGGCGAGAGGCTCAAGTCGATGACCCGTGCACAATGCAATCGCGTCCCCTGGCGCGTGCCTACCCAGCACTGCTGCGACTCCTTGTCCCTCCGTTCCTTTATTTTCCCCGCAGCGCCGCAGGGGGAGAGGGGGAGAATCCCCTGGTGCGCATGCTTGCGACCCATGTCTCACAGCATGCGCTGCGTGTTGTCCCCCTGCAGGAGCGCCGCACAGGTCCTCTCTCCGCGGGTGGCAACACTGGCAGCGCGGGGAAGGTCAGTACAACTGAAACTGGGTGTGCTGGAACCTGGGTGTGCTGGAGGCGAAACGACCCACGGCCCCACGGTTGCCCAGTCTCCCATCGCAGCCCACATCGCGTCGCATGAGCCATCAATCGGGGCGTTGTGGTCGTGAATTATAGGGAGGGGTGCGCGGGGAGGTAGCGCCAGGTGGCGAACACCCATCCTAATGCGCCGCCCCATTCGCCCATTAGCAGCACACACACACACACGCACACACACACACACACACGGCGTGCCTGCATGCACACGCAGGATGCCAGCGCCGCAGTGAAGGCCAAGGCGAACGCCGCGAACGCCCCCATGCGGATTGTGGACGGCAAGTTCTCCGACTTCAGGTGGATCAACGGCGAGGGCCAGGGACGCTGGGACCTCGCCAAGTTCCCCAAGACCAAGGACGGCGAGACTGACTGGGACAAGGTGTGCGCATGTTATGAGCTGCACGTTGCATGGGTCGTGCGCCATTCCATGCAGAGTGCATGTGTGCATCACACGCACCACATGCATGGAAGCCCGACACACATGTGCACCATGCACACTCACAAAAAAAAATGCAACATGCACGCTCGCCCCCTGGCCCCATCCTCCGTGTATCTCCTCGGCCCACGCAGGTGATCGACGCCGAGATTGCGCGCCGCGCGCTGCTCGAGGCGACCCCCATCCCCTCGACCAACGAGGACCCGGTCAACTGGGACACGTCCGAGATCCCAACCTGGGCATGGGTCAAGCGCTTCCACCTTCCTGAGGCCGAGAAGCTCAACGGCCGCGCTGCGATGGTGGGTGCTGCCTGTTTGCCGCCTCTGGCGCGCACGCGCAACCATGTGGAAGGGGCGTGGCCGCATGCGCTTGCGGAGGATGGCGGCGTCTCGCAAGATGAGGCCACCACGCCCACAATCTACCGACACTCACACCTTGCCAGAGGGGGGGGGGCAGCAACATTCGCACCGATTCTCACCCGCCATGATGGGGTCTTTTCGGTCCGCCCACAGTGCCTCCCCGCCCCCGCCCACTCCCATCGCGTTTCTAATATACACCCGAGCCTCTCCGTGTTGGAGGGGTTGCGGGAAAGGCCCAGAGCGCGGGGCGGGGACCTGCCCTTCAGCGCGACTCCCACCGCCACGACGACGCGCCCAGCGGCCTCCTACGCAGCTTTAGTTACGTCATATGAGAGTCTTATATGGCATTGCGCTGTAGATCGGGCGTGCCAGAGCGTCGACGTGGCACCGTCTGTCACCCCCTGCCCACACCCTGTTCCATCATCCCATGGGCCTCTCCCTGCGTGCAAACCCTGCCAGCATCACTCATGTATCACATGTAATTGATTTGGTGCCTCAAATTGGCCACCAGACACCTGAAGGCCTGGGTCGCATGGGCACGCCATGCGCCATGAAATGCCAGCGCGCACACGCGCACAGCAACAGCGCGGCGCTCCCTGCGCCCCCGGCCGCGCCGCTCCGCACACAGCTGCCTTATATCATATGCTTACACCCCAACCCAGAGATCAGGTGTTCCCTGTGACCAGGTGAGCATCTTGCGCTCGGCGTGGCGCATTTGGGGGCGGTTCGCCAGTACCACACACGCCCCAGACCATAACTCGCTCCTCTCTTAGCCCCCCGTGGTACTACAGACTCCCATAGACGCGGAATGGAGTCAGCTATTCATTGCGCTCATTTTGGAGCACATCGGCCAATTTTTGTGTCGTCGATAAAGTAACCTACCCTTATCGGTTACGCCTGGCTGTCGGTCGTGTGCACGTTTTTCATCATAGCTGCATTTTGCGTTGCGGCAATACGCGTCCGTAGAAATAGAAAAAATGTGGGTGGACACGATCGGCAGCTTGGTGAAAAGCCTCGGGGCGCCCCCACCCACTGCCCTCCACCCCACCTCCTTAGCACACCTTGTGTCTTGGTAGCCCCAAACGCTTGACTCCACGCTCCACTCCCTCTCCTTGGCCCTCCACCAAACACACACGCAGACACACACACACACACGAACACACACACGAACACACACACGAACACACAAACATACACAAACATACACAAACAAACGCACACGCACACACACGCACACACACGTAGGTCGGCTACCTGTTTGCCGGAATCGTCGACCTCATGTCCGGTGCTGGACTCGTGGACCAGCAGGAGTCTTTCCTCGGCAAGCTCGCGCTGCACGTCGTCGTGTTTGCCATCCTGATTGTGCGCAACACGACCGACATCCAGAAGTTCAAGGGCCTCCTCGACGAAGCAACATTCTACGACAAGCAGTGGAACGCGACGTGGGAGGACGGCAGGCGCCCGTCTGAGCAGAAGCAGCAATAAGTTGTGTGTGTGGTGGGAGGTTTTGTTGTGGTGGGTGGGTAGAAGCTGGGTAGAAGCGACTGGGTGTTAAAGTGTATCGGGGACAGGGGCTCTCGGGAGATCCAGAAGAGCTCGACGGGGACGCGAGGGCTAGCAGGCAGGTACCGATGTGAGGGGCATCGCCCGCCGCCCAAACGACGTGTTCACATGACCGCCACCTAGCCATCCGTCGACTCCCAGCCTAGCGCAGTGCGCACATTGACGATCAAGATCTGCTACCCTGTGCCAGCGGCGTCTCGTGGAACCAGCGTCCTTCACAACTACCACCGATACAGCGGTGTCCCACAGGCCCAGGCCACAGCCCCCGTCCTGTGTCAACCACGATGAATCATGATGAATGATGAGAGAGAGCCACTCAGACCGGCCGTCATGCTGCTGGCTTGTGTCGCGCTGTATACATCTTCTCCGTCGTCTTTTGCCCCCGCACGCCGATGGTGCTGTGCTTTTGCGGGCAGGCAATCTGGACAGGAAGGGCCCACTCACTACGCGGCCGCTGGAGCACCCAGGGGCGCTGAGGAGGTTTGATGCTGAGGATGTGCAGAGCGGGGAGGGTCTGCGGGGGAGGGCATGATGTGAGGTGCGGAGAGCAGGGTTGCACGGTACGTGAGTACGCGTACGTACGCATTTTGCGTACGTACGTACGTGAGGGAGCGCATATACGTACGCCCTTTAAGCTGCACTAGACGCCTTTTACTTGAAACACAAAATCGGTCATAACTCGCGCTCCTGTGCTTGGATCGGAAAATCGGATCGTGACCATTCCACTTGCATTGGAAATCTTGGAACAGGGGCTATCCATAGCACTGCTCGTATGCAGCAGTGGACTGCATTAGGGGGGTGGGCCTGCTGCAGCACCACGCGTGCGCGCTCGCAACAATGCACACAACGGACGTTACTCCCTGCCCTCTGCCTGGATTTGAACCATTCGACTTGCATTGGAAAGCTTGTAACACTGGCTATCGGTATGAACTAAGTATGCAGCAGTGAACTGCAGCAAGGGGGTGCTTGGGGGGGGGGGTGCTGCAGCACACCACGCGCGCACCCCTCGCACCGCACCACAAACAAAAAACGGCAGCAATTCCCTGCGTCTGGGGCGCACTGCTGTATATCAGGTGCCTGGGTAGCCCTTTCAACAAGCTTTCCAAAGCAAGTGGATTGGTTCAGATCCAAGCACAGGAGCGCGAGTTAAATAAGACCGTTTTTGTGTTTCAAGTAAAAGGCGTCTAGTGCTGCGTCACGTGACCCCCATGCGTCGCGAGAGGCCACTGCCCCTTGAAGAACACGCATGTCCTCTATCGTCGTCGTTTGCACAACACAACGGGAGCGCCTAGACCCTGAGTAAAAACACAAGACCCAAAAAAGCTACAGCCAGCCAGTCCTCTATGGGTCACAAACTGGCCTCAATCTGGGGCCAATAAGGGGGGGGTCACTCCCCTCTGAACCTAGGTGTCACTTCAAAATTGACGCAGAACGCTTTCAGATGACCCCACAAACAGTTAAGGATCGGTGGCGTGTGCCCTGGTGGCGTGTGCAGCGAGCGCTACGAGTCGGGTGTGGGTGCAAAATGTGACTCCCAGGTCGCGCACAGACGCCGCGGCGGCCGCAGCGCCGTCAAATCCCACATCGGGTCATTTATAGAAGGCCCTTGTGATCGAGCGCAACAGTGCGAGGGCCTCGTGGTTTGCCTCAGGCAACACCAGCCGTCGACCAGCGGTCACGCGAGAGCGCAGCTCCTGCCGGTTTGAGGCGACAGACGTGTCCTATATATCCGTATAAGTCTCTGGCAAGCCGGAAGAGTCGATTAGGGGCCGTCTGCGTCGCTGCATGGAGATGGAGCTCCAGCTGGAGCTGCAGCTGGGTGATCTCTCCATGTGCGCGCACCCTGCACCATGCCTACAGGCCCCTGCCTGACTCCAGCCTTTGCCATCAAATGCTGCGATACATGTTCCATGTCTGTGTCTCGATAAACACGCTTCCTGTGCGCGGTGGCGGCGCGGCAGGCTGTTTTTGCTCGATTTTGGGGGTGTGTTTAGTTGGACCCTCTTCCCCTCGCTCCCAGCGCTGTCTCTCCACGCCCCAGCGCCCCCCGATGGTCCCCAGACCTAGGCATTTATACTGCGCAGTTAATTCCCGGGCGTGGGTGTCCGAGGCCTGCGTTCAGGCCTGATTTCCACGCCGGAAGTGTGGAAATGAAACCCCGTGGATGACCTCCTTGCCCACGCGAGCCTAAGTCGCCGCTTTGGACTTAAGCTCTCTATAATATATGTAATACGCATACAAAGTGGAAAGTTAGGCTCGCGTGGGCAAGGGGGTAATTTTTGAACCTCAAAACACCCCAAAGTGACACCCAGCCCACACTACAGAGTGAACCCCCCCTTGGGCCGGATATGGGATGATGATAATTTCAACACATCCACGCAATACTTCCATGCGCACACCGCCAGGCCTGCGACACACAGGCACATACATGGGATATTGTGTAGACTGAGTCCGTGCCGTGGAACTGGGGTGTGGGACACTCGCACACGGTGTGACAACGTGATGCGCAGTTGTGTCCCGTTGTGTTACGACACACAGATTCTTCGCAACACCCAATGGGCGCCATGTCGTCCGCATCAGCCACTCCCGCAGCCAAGGCGTTTGTCCAGACCACCATTGCCCAAAACAAAGTGGTAGTGTTCTCAAAGGTGAGAGTGTGGTCCATCCATACGTGCGGCTGCGGTCACATGCATGCTTGGCTGGGCTCATGCACACATGCACACACACAAACCGTGCATGGCCCCAAACGCACGCACACACAAACCATGCATGCATGGCCCCAACACACCCGCACACGCAGAGAGACACATACGCACACCCACCCACCCACAAACAAACGCACACACAAACCATGCATCGCCCCACAGTGGGCACACACACACCTGCTCCGGTGGTATTACGGGAGCCGCATTGATGTGTGTCACCGAAACCGAAACCTCAGTTTTGCGGTTTCGAAATCTCAGTTCTCAGTTCTCAGTTCTCAGTTTTCGTTAACAATACACGCAACCACATAACGCACACGCACGCACACACACACACACACACACACACACGCACGCACACGCGCACAAACGGACACACAACACACACACACGCGTCCCCACACAGACCTACTGCCCGTACGCGTCCAAGGCCAAGTCCACAATGAAGTCGCTGCTGCCGTCATCCAACTACGTCGTCATTGAGCTGGACCAGCGCCCAGACGGGGACGAGATCCAGGACGCGCTCGCTGAGGTGGCCGTTTAACGTAATCACCTTCACCCGCCCTGCCGCGTGCTGTACACACACACACACACACACACCACCCCACGCTTCTGCGGGTCTTTTCTACGGTTGCGGTTCTGTTCCTGCCACAGTTCTTGTGCGCCAACGCTGTAAAATCGAGCCCCCCACACCCTCACACGCACACACCATCACCCACACACACAGGCGACCGGCGGGCGCACAGTCCCCCGCGTGTTTGTCGGTGGCGTTTTCATTGGTGGGTGCGGTTGTGTGTGTGGGGGGGGGGCGGGGAGGGGGATGGCTGCGCACTGCGTGGTGCACGGGGATTGGAAGGGGAGCAAAGAAAGGGGAGCAAGCGGGTGGATGTGGCACGCACCGCTCCGCACATGTTTGCCGCGTTGCGTATGGGTGTTTTCTGTGCTGCGTGGAAAGGAGGGAGGGGGGGGGGGGCAGGAAAGGGAGGGGGCGTTGCGTGCATGCGTGCAGAGCGTGGCACTGAGGGGGGGGGGGCTCGCTGGGAGGAGAGAAGGGCGTACGTGCAGGGTTTGGCATGGGCCGAGGGAGGGGGGGGGGGGAAGGGAGCCGCATGCGTGCGTGCAGGGCCTGGCACAGGGGGAGGGATTTGGGAGGGTAGGCGAGCGGGGGAGAAGCGCGCCGCGTGCGTGCGTGCATGCAGGGCGTGCCACGGCGTGCGTGCAGGACGTGTGAAGCAACTGAGTAGGCAAAAGGAACTAGTTGTATCGGTGACCCTCTTTCAGTACAAGTAAACAGCATATACAAGTAAGGCGAGTAGTATGCTACAACGTGCCACATCCCACCGCCTGCCCCTGGCACCACCCTAACCACAGCGCCCCCACGGACTACGACTGCTCGCAGGAGGGGGCGATGACACAGTCAGGAAGGCCTCCACGGGGGAGCTGCAGACACTGCTGGCGCAGGTGGGCGCGCTGCCCTGATGGCTGGACAGAAGCTGGAGGCGTAGCAGCAGCAGCAGCAGACGCAGCGGCAGGAGGCAATAGCAGCAGCAGGCGCAGCAGCAGCAACAGGCGCAGCAGCAGGCAGCAGCAGCTGGCGCAGGTGGGAGCGCTGCCGCGACTGACTGCAGGGCCGACGCGACCGATCGATCCGCAGCTCGCAGTGTGGCAGTAGACGACAGTTTGGGCGGGTTTCGATGGTGATGTGTAATTACTGGTAGCAGCCACGGTAACAGCATTCTCCCGCATGGAGTGTGGATTGGTGCGGACATGGGATTCGTTTCATTACACACTATGCCAATGGGTTCATCTACTCCTCTGTACATTGGGCTGCGATCGTGCAGCAGCCACGCAACGGTATCGGCCAACAGTTGCCCGTATTCTCGCCTCGCCCTATCATGTCCATCCAGGGTTGGGGAGAAAATGGGAACGGACCCCCCTTATATACTTGACTGGGTGGGGATCTTCCGCGGGCTGGCCGGGCAGGTGCCGCCCATCCTGGCCGTGTCAAATCCAGACCCGGCTGGGCGGACGGTGCCTGCTCTGTCAGCTGAGCCGACAAACAGCCGGCGCGGCGCACGATGCAGACGTCGCCGGTGGTGGTTGATCGCACGCCTTTAGGCAGAGGCACCGACACGCCTTTAGAGGTGTACGCCTTAAGGTGTCCCTGACTGTAACATCCATCATCATCATACGGCCACGGCCTTGAAAGAGGCGACCGGGCACGTTCCCTCGACGCCCGTCGTGTCGAAAGCCGCGTACGTGCATGCGTCTCCACCGCAGATGGCGCTGAGGCTCGCGCCGTTGATAACGTCGAAGCTCAGGATCCAGCCAGCCGCGCCGACGGAGCACGGGACGGCGAGGTTTGTGAACTTCATGCTCCTCCTGCATATGCCGGGTGCGTGGGTGTGTGTGGTGTGCGAGATGCGTCTGTGCGTGCATGCGTGTATGGGGTGAGTGGTGCCGGTGTAGATGGGCGGCTGCCCCACCAGCTCTGCCCCACCCTCACAGCCGCTCACTTCCCCCCCCCCACTGTGCCGACAACCGCAGCGTCAGCTGCAGGGTCACCGTCCCCACCGTTGGCGTTGGCCGTTGGCTGGGCCAACGGTGCCAACACCAACGGGCCAAAGGCGCTAACGGGGCGAAAAACGCGCGGAAGCAAGGAAAAGTGTGGAATCGGAAAATTTGCGCGCTACGAGCCGTTACTGGCGATATAGCGTGGCTGTATAGCTCATGCAGCGCTGGGAGTACAGTAGACACCCTGAGGGGGGCACTGGGAGCACTTGCACACCAGGCACACACACACATCTCGTGCTCAAGGGTGTTGTGTGTGGGTCGTGTTCAGTCAGTTTTTTTCTTCATGCAAGCATCATCCCCACTACCCTGTGGCTGCTAAGAACCATGATATGAGCACTTGTATGCCATTGTTGGCAACGTTTTCATTTGCCGTTGGCGCTGGCACCGTTGGCGTTGGCCCTGGTCAGCTGTCCTGGCAACAAACCAAAAACAGCAACGCAGCCGACTGCCCGAGCAGATCGTCCCCCGCCCCCCCCCCCCTCCAACTCCCTCCCGCCAAACACACACACACACACACACACACACCTCAGGGGCTCCCAGTAGACCGCATCAGTCTTGCGTCCGTTGATGTAGGCGTTCCTGATCGACTGGCGGTACGTTGTGGCGGCGGCAGCCGTCTTGACGTCAAGCTCGAGCTTGTTCATGCCGAGTGCGGCATTGCAGGTGATGGCCGGGTCCGAGTAGATCCTCAGCTCGACATACTGCCCGCGGATGGTCTGGCTGATGGCCTGCGTGACAACCTTGAACGAGTTGGAGCCGGGGGTGGAGTCACAGTTGCACCTGGAGGGTAGAGTATGGTCGCAAGGCTGAGTATGGGGAGTATGCTCGCGAACTGAAACTAACGGAAGGGAGGGCACCACCAGGCGTGGAGCCTGCGGCTTAATTTGACTCAACATGAGAAAAACTTACCAGGGGAAGCCGCCGGGGCGCGGCGGCGCGTTGGGGGGCGGGGAGAGTGCCCCCGGGGCGAAAGGCGGGAGCGGGAAGATGGTAGGAATGGTGCCGGTGGGAGGGGGGGGAGGGGGAGGGGGGGGGGGGGGGGGGCGGGGGCGGGGGCGGCGGAGGGCGGCCGGCGAGGAGGGCCAGCGGCGCGGCGCGGGGGGCGGGGAGGCGAGGGGGCTTGGGGGGCTTGGGCGGGCTTGGGGGTGGGGGGGGAGGGGGAGGGGAGGAGGCGGCGGACGGAAGGATGATGCCGATGGGGCAGCAGTCGTGGGCGCTGTTGAAGACAGCGTACTGGATGAAGCCAGGGAACACGTCGCTGATGGAGCAGCCGTCCTTGAGGTTCAGCAGCAGCGGGATCATGTTGCCGTTGGCCATGATGTCGGCCTGGGAGTAGAACAGGTTGGTGACCTTGAGCTTCGTGATGCCGCCGGCGACGTTCTCATACACGACCATGTACTTGCTCTGGGCTCCAGGGGGGCCGACATACGCAAACCGGACGCATGCCCTCGCGGTCGCGGCTGCACGCAGGTTGGTGGGTGCGGGGCATGGCATGGCATGGTGGCGTCAGTGGCCTGCAGGGTCTCCTTATAATCTCTCCTATATAAGCAGGCAGGCTGCCCCGCAGCAAGCACACACACGCCCCAGACGCGCCCGTTGCGCTTCGGAACGCCAGCTCAACTCACCGACTTCAAACTCGACCTTGCCCACGTTTGCTTGGGAGCACGGCGTGGGAATCGGCGGGATGGGCACCGGGACGGTCGTGATCTGGAAGTTGATGTACGATCCGGGAGCCGGTCCCGTAACGAGGGACGGGAACGGGAGGTCGAGCCGATTGGGGTTGAACATGGTGTCTGTGTCACATTTACAGTACTGCGTAGGTGCACGAGCAGTGTGTATGTATGTGTGTGTGTGAGTGCGTGCAAGTAGACCCAGGATTAAGGTACGTTAGCATACGATTTGACCCACAACCAACAGACGCACGCGTGATCGACCAACGACAGGGGCGCGCACCCCACAACCAGAGACCTAACCCAACCCACCGGGAAGCCACCTTGCAGCAGCTCGCGTCCGCTGCAGGTGGGGTGGCAGAAGGAGAGGACACGTTATTTAAGATGGGGCACGGGGTGAGGCAGGGGAGTGAGAGGGGGAGATGCTGATTTAACGCCTGCGGCACAGTGACCAGATCAAGGACTGGATGCCCTCAGTGTTGCTTGCTACGTTACAGTTACAGTTACATCGGCTTTCCAGCAAAGAGTACCTGTAGTCCTAGTTCCACCGCCTAGACCCAAGTCCAGTTCTGGCCCTTGCTTGCTACGTACGTCCGAAAAAAAACTTTGGTTCCGGGCGTTTCGCCCTGTAGGCTACGTTGGCCTACGCCCACGGTGGAAACCTTAGAGCGTACATGGCGGGGAGAGGGAGAGAAGGAGTCTTGGCAGAGTGGTGGGCTCACATGTGCATGTTGCTTCACAGCCTCCCCATGCCCTCCCTCTCCCCCTGCTGACAGTGGCCCAGCATCGCCAAACAATCAATGCGCTGCGGGGCGATGGCGCAAACCCACGCACCTGTGGGAAATTTGCCCCGCCTCTGCGTGTGTGCCAGCAACGGGGGAGGAGGGCGTCAGAGGCGCGCGGACAAGGGCGACGCCCAATCCATGCGCTGCATGCGGGACTCACCCGCGAAGGCGACGAGGGCAGCTAACAGCAGGGCACAGCGCATCATGCTCCACCGCGCGCATGCAGCCATTTTTCGGCACGACGACGACGCAGTGGCTGCCTGAGTGGGTGCTGGCTTGCTGCTGTCTAAGAAGACCGCCTGACTTTTGAAAGTCGGTCTCCAGTATGCTGCGGAGGCGCGGGTGCGGAGAGGTAGAGCAGAGCGTGGGGGGCCCACATTTCCGTGGCGGGCGCCAACCCTACGATTGCACTGTTGCGGCGGCGTGGCTATAGACGTGTCAGACTGTGAAGCAGCCGTGAGCTTCTAGCAAACAGGCAATGTGTACACCCTGGTGGCTGTCTACCTGCTGTTCACGGCGCAATCGATGGACGAGCAGGGGGGGGTCAAGGTGGGGTCAAGGTCAAGAACATAACATGTCACGTGCAGATCCAGTGTCGCTAAGAACCGAAAAAAAATACAAACAACACAAAACATGCAAACGCGGAGAGATCAGAGGTGTGGTATCGAGGCGGCTATCGCCGCCAGCTCGTCATCGTCGTCGTCCTTAGCCCCTGGAGACTCTGTTCGCGGCGGCGGGCTCTGCACGGCAGCCGGCCGTGCAGACGCTGCCACCCGCCCGCCGCCTCCGTCGTCACCGCCGCGCAGCTCAACAACGCCAAGGTCCTTGCTACTGCTGCTGCTGGCACCGCCGGAGCTGCTGGGCGGGGCGGCGCCAGCGCCGGCAGCAGCGGGGCTAGCAGGGGCAGCAGCAGGAGTCCTCGAAGCAGCAGCTGCGGGCGTGGGGGCGGGAGGGCCCTGCTGACTGGCGTCGGCTGCCCTGACCGCCGCCTGGCTGGCAGCACTTGGTGGCCTCACAAAAGCAGCAGCGTAGGGATCAGCAGCTGGCAGCGGGGCGGGCGCGGCTCGTGCTGCAGGAACCGCCACCTGCTGCCGCTGCGTCGACACCGCGCCACTGCCGCCAGCCGACGTACCGGCCAGCGCCGCCACCTCGGCCACCAGACCAAAGCGCTGCTCACCACCGGCGGCGGTCCGAGTCAGCGCTGCAACCTCCGCCAGCAGCGCTTCAGTCTCTGGGTCTGTCGCCTCGTATGCCTCGGATGGCACGACAGGACCGATGTCAGTCGCGGGTCCGCTGTACGAGTACGCCTGGGTGGGGGGAGGGTGGTGGTGTGTGTGGCCATTTTTGCTGTCTGCCGGACGCCTATAATGGCGTGTTGGACCTTGGATGGGGTCTTGCGCGTGTGTGTGTGTGTGTGTGTGTGTGTAATGAGGGGCGGTCGACGTCGTCAAGAGCGTAACACAACGGAAGCACATAAACTGCACATGAACCCCGACTAAAAACACAAGGCCGCAAAGCGCAAGCCAGCGAGGTGCACAAAGTGCAGGGGGCACTGGAGGTGACCGACACAGCGTGTGTGTGTGCTTCACACCAGCATCTACAATACATAGCCACCCACTCACTTGGGACTGCTGCCACACACGCCATCCTTCTGTGCGCTCACATCATGTGTGTGTGTGTGTGTACCTCACACCAACACCTACAGCACGCATGCACACACGTGGGTGGAGGCTCACCCCAGACGCACCTGAGGTTGCTGCGCGGGCGCGCACCCCTCCCTCATCTCGTCCGTTACCGCGCTGTCCAGCCTCCGGGCGTCGAGCATCAGCTGCCGCAGCTGCAGGCGGTGGCGCAGCTCGTGCTCGCTCTCCACAAGACCCATCACGCGCGCAGTGGCCTAGGAGGGAGGGAGGTTACAGGGAGGTTACAAAGAGGTTACAGGGAGGTTACAGAAAGGTTACAGGGAGGAGGGAGGTTACAGGGAGAGGGGTGAGAGGGAGGCAGGGGGGGGGGGCAGCTGCAGCAGCTGCAGGCGGTGGCGCAGCTCATGCTCGCTCTCCACAAGATCCATCACGCGTGCGGTGGTCTAGGAGGGAGGGAGGGTACAGGGAGGTTACAAAGAGGTTACAGGGAGGTTACAGGGAGGTAACAGGGTGGAGAGAGGCAACAGGGAGGGAGAGGGGTGAGAGGGAAGCAGGAGGGGGGGGGGGGCAGCTACAGCAGCCGCAGACGACAGCGCGGCTCATGCTTGCTCTACACAAGACCCATCACGCGGACAGTGGCCAGCACACAGTTTGGGAGACGACAGGCATCAGGCTGTGGGGTTGCATGGTTCACGGGGTGGGGCAGGGGGCAGGCGGTGGGTGGCGCCGCTCCAGTGCTTTTCTTTTCAGGATGTTTAATTAACTATTCCACAGCCGGATTTTGCTTTGACCTCGTTGATCGTTGACCTCCCGTTGACCGTTTGTCCTAAAACGTAGGCCATTCGAAAGCTCTTGACGAGCTCTGTCGGGCGGGCTCGTCAGATTAACAATCCACCGAATGGGTTGAGCTGTCAAAGTACAGCCAGAATACAGCCGGGATACAGCCTAAAAGGAAATCACTGTGCAGCTCGCACTCACTCTCAACAAGATCCATCACGCGTGCACTTGCCCCCATTGGCTATTCAAGGATGTGGGGATTTCGGAGTGGAGGGTTGGGTTGGGACGTAGGCAGGCGTAGGTGGGTGGCGCTCTCCACTCAATCCATCACGAGTGCGGTCGCCTGCGTCCGTGTCGAGTTGTTTGGGAGGTTCTGGGTCTGGGTCTCAAGGCTGCGGGCTGGCGGTGGCGCACCGTGTGCACGCACACACTGCACAGTATGAATGCCGCACCTGTGATTGTTGTTCCCCAGCCAAAACCCGCCCAAAGCCCCAACCTAAACCCCAAAGCCCCAAAGCCAAGCCCCAAGCCCCAAGCCAATCCTCAAGCCAAGTCCCAAAGCCATAACCTAAACCCCCAACCCCAAAGCCCCAACCTAAACCCGCCCAAGCTCCCACCTATTGCACACACCAAGTCACGACAGCCCAGCCCCTGCCCTTTATATACACAGCCCCCCCCCTCTCAACACAAACCTGAGTCTCCTCCTCCACCGCCCCCGCAATTTGATCCAGCTCGCCCATCGCCGACAGAAGGTCGGATAGCTCGGCAGCCACGCGCCCCTCGCGCGCCTTTGAAGCCTGCTGCTGCGTGATGCGCGCGGCCTGTGGTGGGGAGGTGTGTGTGTGTGTGTGTGTGCCAATGAGGGCGGGGGGCGTGGGAGCACTAGCCACGCGCCCCTCGCGCGCCTGTGAAGCCTGCTGCTGCGTGATGCGCGTGGCCTGTGGTGGGGCGGTGTGTGTGTGTGTGTGTGTGTGTGCTGAGGGGTGGTGTGTGTGTGTGTGCCCATCGCCGACAAAAGGTCGGATAGCTCGGCAGCCACGCGCCCCTCGCGCGCCTTTGAAGCCTGTTGCTGCGTGATGCGCGCGGCCTGTGGTGGGGAGGTGTGTGTGTGTGTGAATGTGTTGAGGTGTGTGGTGTGTGTGTGTGTGTGTTCTAATGAGGGCGGGGGGCGGGGGCGTGGTAGCCACGCGCTCCTCGCGCGCCTTTGGAGCTTGCTGCTGCGCGATCCGCGCGACCTTCGGAGGGGACAGGGGAGGGGTAAATATGAGGACGTGTGTGTGTGTGTGTCGAGGGGAGGGGGGGAGGTGAGTGCGTGACAAAGGGGGGGCGGGGGGAACAGGGGAGGGGGGGGGGCAGGGGGCATCAACACCAGACCTGCATACACATACACACACCTGCACCGTTCCCGCACCCGCACCCGCCTAGGTTTAGGGTTTAGGGTTTAGGGCCCTTCCCAGGCTAGCTCGTACGAAAAGTGCATGGTTTGGTGCCACGACCCAAAACCCCAGTTTTGAAACGGGTCGTGTGGCGCCCACGGTGCACGAAGGCACTTAACCTTAAAAGGGTTTAGGGAATGGGTTTGGGGGTTTTAGGGTTGAGGGGTTTAGGGAAATGCCCACCCTACCTCCTGCGCCACCTCCATGCGCACGACTGCTGCCCTAACCCCTAACCCCTAAAACCCGAAACCTTAAATCCTCACCCTACCTCCTGCGCCACCTCCATGCGCACGACTGCTGCCGAGAGCCCCCGCATCTCTGACGTCCACGCGCCGATCATGTGCGCGCGCCGCATGTCGCGCGCGGGGTTGCCGCTGCCGGGCTGCAGCTGCTGCTGCTCGCCCACCGCGGCCGCAAACGACGCTGAAGCAGACGCAGCTGCGGCGCCGCCGCTCGCCTCGGCGTTGTACGGCCAACTGCCGTGCCTGCCTTGGTAACCACCAGGCGGCGCGGCAGCCTCCTGGGCAGCGCGGTCCAGCAGTAGGCCACCCCCGGAAGGCGCGCCA
Organism: Chlamydomonas sp. UWO 241; assembly: GCA_016618255.1. Lineage (NCBI taxonomy): Eukaryota > Viridiplantae > Chlorophyta > Chlorophyceae > Chlamydomonadales > Chlamydomonadaceae > Chlamydomonas > Chlamydomonas priscui. Next base: position 123,852 of record VFSX01000013.1, on the reverse strand, counting down.
CCCTCGGCGCGCACAGTGGCCCCGCGCGCGACGATGCGTGCAGCGAGCGCGGCGAGCACGTCGTCTGGGTTGGCGTGCGCGGGAAAGGGGGCGTGGCGTGGGTCCCCGGCCACGCTGCCCGCCAGCTGCTCTGCGCGCGCAGCCTGCACCTGCGTGTTTGAGCAATGAGAGGCTCTGCAATCACGTTTCGGCGTTCACCATCAGTGACACAATTCCAGCAGGATCACTCAAAGCAGGAGACCTGCCAGAAAGGGGGTTCGAGGGAGAGCGCTGCTTACTGGCGGCGTGCGAGGGGTGGGCGGGGGTGGGGCACTGCCGCCCGCGCTGCCGGCTAGCTGCGCGCCGCGCGCCGCTGTGATTGGACGGGTGTGAGGCTGAGGGTGTGAGGCTGTGGGTGTGGGGCTGTGGGTGTGAGGCTGTGGGTGTGGGGCTGAGGGTGTGAGGCTGTGGGTGTGAGGCTGTGGGTGTGAGGCTGTGGGTGTGAGGCTGTGTGAGGCTGTGGGGGTGAGGCTGAGGGTGTGAGGCTGTGGGTGTGGAGGCGTACGAGGGGGTGGGGCACGACCGGCCACGCTGCTTGGCGCGCACCGTCTGAACCTGTTGATTTGGGGAGGGAGGGGGGGTTGAGGTCCAGGGTTTTGGGCAGCTGATCGATGCACGCCGTCACGTAGAATCGGTGAGAGAAATCCGTTGTGAGTGGCTTGCGCTTGTCCCCCCCCTCCCTGCTGTTGTGCGCATACAAACCTGGCTGCAGGACCCATCATGATCATGATCAAATGAGCAGTCACAGTCACACAGTCATATGTGTCAACACAAACTGACCTCTGCGAGCTTCGCGAGCCCCCCGTACCCCATGCTTCCCGGCCGCATGACGTCGACCGCGCTCGGCCGGCCGTCCAGCGTGCCACCAGCACCAGCAGCACCGCCAGTGCCTGCCGCCCCGCTGTACGTGGGCAGCATCACCACCACCGCCGCTGCGGGCGCCGCTGCCGCGAGCGGCACACCGTCTGCTGCATAGCTGTACGCCAGCGCACCAGCGCCGCCCGTGCCGCCCGCTGCCTTCCCTCCGGCACCCGCCCCCCAGGTGGTCATGCCCACAGCTGCGGCAGCAGCCACCGGCACCATCGGCGCCGCACCTGCCCTACGGCTGTGCGCGCGCGCGAGCGGCATCGCCCCAAGCATCTGCGCCTGCGGGGGAGGGGAGGAGGGCACCTTCCTGTACGGCATCCTGAACATCATCCTGTACAGCATCCTGTACAGCATCCTTTCTGTTCACCTGTCATAAACATCACATGGCAAGTGGGTGTTCTGATCACGTTTTGTGTGCCCCGAACTCGGTGCCGTGAAGAGGGGTGAGGGGGTCGGGGCGCCGCAAACTCTGGGTCTTTAGAGAGCTGGAAACGACAATTTTGGCTGCCGTGAAGTATGATGAACGTTGAGTACATCGATCGCTACTTGATGCCTCACTGGTAGGCTGGCACATGCGAGGTCCCGTGAGTTCTCCGAGACGAGCCCCATACCGTAGTACCGCTTTGTCTTGTCGCCACTTGTATAAAGGGGGTAATTGTTTAGAATTTACGTGCCTTCCCGCGGGATTTTTTTGGATTTTCTCCCTGTTTTGACGTCACTTTTGGCACTTTTTTTACTTCTTCGGCATTTATTTTTAGAAATCGGCCTTGCCGTGACGTTTTCCGAATTATTTAATCAAGGCAAAGCGGTACTACAGTACTTCCTAGCCTAGGCGGCCCCCCCCTAGACTTCTACTCTTGGCCTTGACTCGCGCCCCGGGGTCCTCCGGCCGCGTACATGTAAGGCGCTTGGGCCCTTGGTCCCTAATGGCCAACTCACATATGCAAATATTCGACTCATATTTGACCCCCCTCGACTCATATTTGACCCCCCCCCTTTTGTCAAAACCAAAGTTGAGTTCACATATGCATCGCGCCTGCCACTACAAAACGCATGTGACAAGCCGCCACTGCTGGCGTCATGGCCCTTGGTCCCAAACACCTGATCACCCCACCTGCATCGACGCCTCTAGCGCCTGCTGCGCATGCAGCTGCTGTTGCGCGTGGCCTGCCCGGCCCGGAGGGTGTTGCGTTGCCTGGCCTTGCGCCTGATGGTGCGGTGGCTTTTGCGGCTGCAGCAGGTCTGCCACCTGGAGGAATGTCGGCCCAGCTCGGTGGCCCGTGGCGGGGTGCAGCGGCGCAGGCACAGCGGGCGGCTGTTGCTGATGGTGCTGGCCGTACTGCTGTTGCTGTGTGCTGTACTGCTGTTGCGGATGTTGCATGCTGTACAGTTGCTGCTGTTGCTGTTGCTGCATCGAGTACTGCTGCTGCTGCTGCGGCGGCGGCGCCGCCGCCGTGATGACGCCCCCGCTATCGCTGAACGCCTTGAGGATGAGCGATGTGAGCTCGGCCGCGTGCGACGCTGCGTCATTGCTGCCACCAGGAGCTGCAGCTGCAAGTGGCGTGGCGGCGACACTCGCCCTGGCTGCCGCGTGCGCCACCAGCGCTGGCCCGCCCGCCGCCTGCTGCTGCTGCAGCTGCGGTGATGGCGGCGCTGCTGCTGCTGCTGCTGCTGCTGCTGGCTGTGTCTCTGTGGCTGATGATGACGGCGGCAGGGAAGCTGCCCCCGCCTCCCCCTCCTCTCGCGCCGGCCCTGCCCCCTCGCCGCCCTGCCCTGCCGCTGCCAGCCCTGAAGCCGCCCGCTCTGCCTCCAGGGCTGCGCCCGCCGCCGCGGCCAGCGCGGTGAGCTCAGCATCTGGGTCCAGCTCCGGGGGCTCCAGGGGTGCGGTCCTGGGGGGCGCCGGCAGCAACGCCAAAGGCGACGCGGCCGCTGCTGCTGTCACCACTGATGCTGGCCCGGGCAGCTGCAACTTTGCTCCGCCCCCAGGCTGCGTGCCACTGCCCTGCAGGAGCGCCTGCGCGTGGGTGAGGTTCAGGATTGTTGGTGGGCAGGATTTGCGGGGCTGGCAGTGATTTCCTTTTCAGGATTTTAATTTATTACTGGTGTCACACAGACTGTAATATCAATCATCATTCCACAGCCGGATTTTGCTTTGACTGCGTCGACCGTTGACCTCCCGTTTTGACCGTTTGTCCTCATACATTTGAAAGCTGTTGACGTGCTCTGTCTGGGGGGCTTGTCAGACTAAAATCCACTGCATGGGTTGAGCTGTGTGCAAGGTCAAAGTACAGCCGGAATACAGCCAAATGGCTGTGGACCGCCGAAAAGGAAATCACTGGGGGCTAGCCTAGCTGTGGTTGTTACTTCTGGTCAAGGATGACCACTAACTGGCCAGGGAAATCGACCACACCTCGGCCTAATACGTCAACACACGCGCCTGACGGACTGTATAATCGGCAACACCTAGGTCTCATACACCAACATACGCGTGTCCGACGGCAAAAACATCGGCACTGCACCTGCAGCGTGCTCGAGTCGAGCGTCAGAGCGTTGCAGAAGATCTGGATTGGCTGCTGCTGCAACTGTTGCTGCTGCTGCTGCGGCGGCCAAGGCGTCTGCCCAACGACGCCGGCCGCCGACGCGCTGGCGCCCGCCGCCGCGGCCGCCGCCGCCAGCGCCGCCGCCAGCGCCGCCTCCAGCGGGTCCTCGCGATCCAAGGTGCTGTCCGCGAAGAACGTCTGCTCCTGCTGCTGCTGCGGCTTGTTTCGGGCGCCCGCCGCCGCGGCCGCCAGCGCCGCTAGCGCCGCCAGCGCCGCCTCAAACGGGTCCTCACGAGACAGGGTGCTGTCCGCAAAGAAGGCCTGCGCCTGCTGCTGCTGCGCCTGCTGCTGCTGCTGGGGTTGCGCCATGCTGCTGCGGAGGCTGCTGCCGCTACTAATGCGGGCAAAGAAGGCCTGCTGCTGCTGCTGCTGGGTGTGCGGCTGCTGCTGCTGCTGCTGTTGGGGCTGCTGCTGCTGCTGCTGTGGCTGCTGCTGTGGCACGGGTGCGACAGGGTCTGGCTGCGGCAGCCCCGCCGCTGCCCTGAAGACTGCGTCCGGCTGAGGGAACCCCCCTTCCGACCCTGCCGCCAGCTTCTGCCCAGCTGCTTTGGCGGGCTCGAGCCTCGTAGCAGGAAAGAGCTTGGCAGCGAAGTCCCTCGCCGCCGCGTCGCCGGATGGGTCCTTTGACGCGCGAAGCATCTGCATGGCGGCCGCACGGTGTTGTACAACTTCATCAGTTTAATTCGGGGCCGGCACTCGGGCCACAGGTCCCCCATACCATGGCCAACTTAAGTCTGAAAGGAGGGGGGCCAAGCTGTGCAGCCAGGCATCTGTGGGATGCATGCAAGCGCCCAAATGGAAGAATTAACCCCTCGGATGAATTCACCCCCGGTCCTTATAGCAGGAACAGTAACATCGACTTTCCAGCAGAGACACCGTCTTTCTAGTCCTAGTACCGCCACTGCCTACACCCAAGTCCAGCTCTGGCCCTTGAACGCATGGCGATGGGGTTTACAGTCGTGTGCGGCGCCTGACAGGAAGGGTATTCGATGCCCGAAGCGTCTGTGGCCCTTCCCACACTAGCATGTCAGAAAAGAGCATGGTTTGGTGCCAGACCCAAAAAACCAATTTTGAAATGGGTCGTACATACCGGGATGTCAGGTATGGCGTACATACGGGTATGGTGTTGCACATGTGGTGGTTACCTGTCACAGCGCAGTGGACCCCTACCAGGTAGCCAGCCAATCGGGTGCCAGGCCTTGCACCGGCACAAGGCTTCACCAGCATTATTGGTCGTACAAACTGTAAACTCCATCACTAGTACTACGCACCTGTGGCCCACCGCGACGTGCAGCGACAGCGCCGGGCGCGGCACCGGCAGCAGTGGCAGCGTCCCCTACTACGCTCCCACCAGGCCTAGCCGCACCTGGCCCACCGCGACGTGCGGCGACGGCGCGGGACACCCCGTCAGAGCACCATCAGAGCACACCATCAGAGTGCCATCCATCAGAGCAACATAAGGGCACTCCATCAGAGTAGGAGTCCGACATTACGCACCTGTGGCCCACCGCGACATGCAGCGACAGCGCAAGGCGCGGCACCGGCACCTGTGGCAGCGTCCCCCACTACGCTCCCACCAGGCCTTGACGCAAGCCCTGGGGTCCTCCGGGCGCTCATGTCAAACATGTATGAACTTCCCTTTCTAGCTGGACCTGTCCCACCACGACGTGCACCGAAACGTGCACCGAAACGTGCACCAAAACATGCACCAAAACGGTCCCCATGGCGTGCTTGCCCCCTGCAAATCCAATCCAACTGCGCAGGAAAAGGGTCACCGCCAACGGGCCAACGGCCAACGCCAACGGTGCCAACGCCAAAGGTAAATAAAAACGTTGGCTTAGCCAACTGTCAGCCAACGGTGGCGTAAACGTGCTCAAATCATGGATCTTAGCAGCCACAGAGTAGTGGGGACGATGCTTGCATGGGAAACAACACTAACTGAACACGACCCCCACGTAACACCCTTGAGCACTGGATGTGTGCGTGCCTGGGTATGCAAGTGCTCCCAGTGCCCTTCGGGTGTCTACTGTACTCACAGCGCGGCATGAGCTATACAACCACGCTATATCGCCAGTAACGGCTCGTAGCGCGCGAATTTTCCGACTTCACACTTTTCCTCGCTTCCGAGCGCGTTTTTCGCCCCGCTGGCACCGTTGGCGTTGGCACCGTTGGCCCAGCCAATGCAAACGGTAGGGACCGTTGGCCGTTTCCGGCGACCCTGCGCAGAACCCTGCCACGCACCCACCTGGCCCACCGCAACTTGCGGCGACAGTGCGGGGCGTGGCACCGGCTGCAGTGAAACGGTCTCACCTGGCCTGGACTCACGTCCAGGGGCCCTCCGGGAACGTGCATGTAGAAACTGCTAACCCTGTGAACCTCTACTCGCCGCACCTGGCCCACCGCGACGTGCGGCGACGGCGCGGGGTGCCCCATCACAGCACACCATCAGAGCACTATCCATCAGAGAACCATCAGAGCACCAGTAGGGCACCCCATCAGTGCACCATCAGAGCACCCCATACAACTGGGAGTCCACCGGGTCCACCTGCACACAACTGGCCCACCGCGACGTGCGGCGACGGCGCGGGGCACCCCGCCAGAGCACCATCAGAGCACACCATCAGAGTGCCATCCGCCAGAGCAAATTCAGGGCACTCCATCAGAGTTGGAGTCCTACCAGTGATTTCCTTTTCGGCTCTTCACAGCCACTTGGCTGTACTCCGGCTGTACTTTGACCTTGCACACAGATCAACCCATCCAGTGGATTGTAAGTCTGACAAGCCCGCCAGACAGAGCACGTCAACAGCTTTCCAATTACCTTTGTATTGAGGAGTATGACAAACAGGACAAACGGTCAACGGGAGGTCAACGGTCAACGCGGTCAAAGCAAAATCCGGCTGTGGAATAATTAATTAAGAAGCCTGAAAAGAAAATCACCGAGTCCTACTGTACCCACCTGGCCCACCGCGACATGCGGCGACGGTGCGGGACGTGGCACCGGCAGCGGCGGCAGCGACACCAAAACGGTCTCCAGCACAATGTCGCCAGTGGGCAGCATCGGCAGCGGGGGATCAGAGGCAAACGCCGCCTGCGTGGTCGATTGTACAGTTCGTCGGACGCCGATCGCGCGGCGCATCAGACATGTGCTTGATCGTGTGAGGGAAGTGATGGCCATGTGATGGGATGCAAGATGTTTTTTTCTAGGGGCAAGGTGGGCAGCATCAAGAGCGGGTGGGCAGCGTCGGCAGCCGGGGTCTGAGTCAAACGCCGCCTGCGCGCGTGCGTGTGTCAGGGAGGTTGCTTTCAGGGGTTGAGCAAGCACACCCACACATCTGGATGTCGAGTACCCCCCGGCGCTGAGTGCTCGCCCAACCAGTGGCCCCTGGGGAAGGATTATAGAACTTTTTGCTTCCCGGCTCGAGCAATGTTGACCGCATGTAACAGGCGCAATAAAAGCGGGTGTTCACGCAACGCATGCCGTTGTGCTGCTCTCGGCAAGAGCTTTCCAACGCACCCCTCCACGCACTTCTCCATCAAGTGTGGGGGAGGTTTTCTGAAAAGTGGGAAATCCGGCCCGAGCAGTACACGGCTTGCAGGGGGATCACTGCACACAACAGCAAAAACACCCTCCTCTGCCGCCGCCTGCCGCCCTCCCGACAGCAAGAAACGAGTACACACACACACACCTGGATATCGAGAACCCCCGACGTAGAGTGCACGTACTGGGAGGTGGTGTTGTGCCCTGTTGCAGCTGTTGCACCCTGTTGCTGTTGTTGCGTGGCGGTGTTGCCGCCCGGCGACACAGGCGTACCGTCGGAGCGGTATGACGCGGTGTGGACGACGGAGACGGCGCCGGCGACGGGCGGGGGCAGGGCGGGCGGGGGCTCCGGCAGCTGCCACTGGCGCCGCCCCACCTGCTGCTGCTGCTGCTGCTGCTCCTGATACTGCTGTTGCTGCTGCAGCTGCGAAGGTGGCAAGGGCAGGTGCAAGTCTGCCTCCACGTCCCATCGCCGCCGCGCCTGCTGCTGCTGCTGCTGCATCTGCTGCTGCCCCTGCTGCGCTTGCTGTGCCTGCTGTGCCCGCTGATGCTCTCCCTGCATCTGCTGCGCCAGCTCCTGCTGCCCCTGCTGCAGTGGTGTTGAAAGTGGGTCCGCGGCGGCCCCGATCCCGGGGGGGATCCACCCCGGGGGCAGCGTCTGAGGGCCCAGCACCACCGTTGTGCCTGCATGTGTGTGTGTGTGTGTTTGTGTGCGTGTGTGTGTGCAGCCTATGTGTGTGTGTGTGTGTGTGTGTGTGTGCAGCGTGACTGTGTGCAGTGTGTGACTGTGCAGGCTGTGTGTGTGTACATGAGCAGTGTATGTGCAGCCTATTTCTGTGTGTGTGTGCAGCATGAGTGTGCAGCGTGTGTGTGTGTGTGTGTGTGCAGCCCATGTGTGTGTGCGTGTGTGGAGCCTGTACGTGCAGCGCTGTGTGTGCAGAACGCTGAACCCACCGCAAAAGCTACCCGTGCCCAGAGAGCCACGCAAAGTGTTGATACGTGCCCATGTCGACGTGTGTGTGTGTGTGTGTCCGTGTGTGTGTGTGTGTGTGTGTGTGTGTCTGCCCCCTCTACAAGGGCGCATCCTCGGGGCCCACCACACTCGCCAAGGCCTACCGGGGCATCTCCCTCCTACCTGTCCCCGGCAAGACCTACACCCACATCCTTCTCAACCGCCTACGGCGACAGCTGGAACCCTCCCTCTCCACCTACCAATTTGGTTTCCGGCCTGACCGAGGCACCACTGCCCCCATCTTCACCCTACGCCGCATACAAGAAGAGTCCCACCGTGCCCAAGCCCCCCTTCACGTGGCCTACGTCGACCTCTCCAAGGCTTTCGACCGGGTCAACCACAAGGCACTATGGGCAACCCTGCTCCACCGCGGCGTGCACCCAGACCTCCTCGCCCGCATCAAGAGCCTCTACACTGATGCCACCGCCAGAGTCCGAGTGGGCGACGCGTACTCCGCTCCATTCAACCTCGACACCGGCGTCAAGCAAGGCTGCCCCCTCTCCCCCCTCCTCTTCAACATCTACATCGATACTGTCGTTCGATCCCTGATTGCCCAACTCCCCGATGCCGGCATCCAAATCGGCTACATGGTCGACGGCACTCTCCAAACCCCTGATTCCCGTACTACAGACTACGCGACTACAATCCTCCCCCTCCTTCTCTACGCGGACGACATAGCTCTGATGGCTCTCGACATCGACGTCCTCAGAGACATGCTTGCCCTCCTCGATCAGATCTGCTCTGACCTCGCCCTCGAGATCAACTACGACAAGACTGTGCACCAAACCCTCGGCCACCCTTCTGCCCACACCGACGCCCCAGCACCAATCTCAATCCCTTCCACTTCCTCTGACATCCCCCACCTAGTCCACCCCACGGACAAATTCAAATACCTTGGCAGCATCCTGTCAACCCCCACCCCGTCCCTCGGCACCCTCGATGGAGAGATCTCCCGCCGGATCTCCTCTGCCTGCTACGCCTTCAACCGTCTCACACCCAGACTATGGAAAAGTAACGACATCCAGCCCTCCACCAAGATCCAACTCTACAACGCCTTTGTCACATCCGCCCTCTTGTACAGCTGCCAAGGCTGGACACTCAACGTCGCCCACACACACCGCCTGGAAGTGACTCACAACCGCTTCCTCCGCAGCATAAAGCGAATCCCCCACAACCTCTCCCCATCCTCCCCTCACACCTCCACCTCTGAGATGCACGCTAAGGACCCACCCACAGCGCCCATCATCAACGCCATCAACAAACATCGGATGTCGTTTATCGGATCCCTTGCCCGCCACCTCCCTCCCTCCCCCCCTCTCCCCCTTCCCCCCACCCACCTATCACCCCCTCCCCACACCTCAATCTTCCCACCTACTGCCGCTCTCTTTATGTTCCGACGCCCGGACGCCCAGATGCCTGACAGGGTGGGTGCCATCACCTCGTACCGTCTCAACGCCCACGCGATGTTCACGTCTGCCCAGTTCATGAGTGTCGTCAAGACGCTTTACGAGAAGGCCATCAAGGCACACGCCGAGGACCCTGCGATCACCCCTCCTGAGCTCGCCGCCATCCTGGAGGCCAGGAGGCTCCCTCCCAAGTGGACCACCCTAGCTAGGTTCCCACACCTGTGGGACAGCATCTGCCGCGGGGTAGCTGAGGCCGGATCAGCCCCACAACCGTAACCACACGCAGCAAAACCACAATTGACAGTTTCTGATGACAGTTTTTCGGATCCCGCAAACAACCCCAAGCCCACGGATATCCTCTCGTACTAGCGCATATGGTTGGTCACCCGCTACTGAACGAACTTGAGATCCAAGGGTCCTCGACTCATGAAACGATTGCCGGGGGGTGCTTTAGCACTGGCAAGAGCCGTTATCTAGGTTGCCCGAGCGGTGGGAACTGTAACGTATTTCTCTCTCTCTCTCTGTGTGTGTGTGCAGCAAACCGAACCCCCCACCAAAGCCGCCAAAGCTGCCCGCGCCGAGGGAGACACGCGGCATGTTTGTGTGCAGTGTGTGTGTGCATATGTGTGTGTGCAGCTAGTGTGTGTACACAGCTAGTGTGTGTGTGCATGTGTGTGTGTGCAGCTAGTGTGTGTACACAGCTAGTGTGTGTACACAGCTAGTGTGTGTGGGGGTGTGCAGCTAGTGTGCAGTGTGTGTGTGTACATTTAACCAAACCCACCGCCAAAGCTGCCCATGCCCCAGGAGCCACGCAGAGTGTCATCACGCCCCCACGTTGATGCGGCACCCAAAGCGTATGCAGCTGTCTGCTCGCGCCACGTCTGCTGCCCCTGCGTGTGTGTGCGTGTGTGTGTGTGTGTGCGTGCGCAGCTGTCTGCTCACACCACGTCTGCTGCCCCTGCATGTGTGTGTGTGTGTGTGTGTGTGTGTGCAGCTGCCTGTTCGCGCCATGTCTGCTACCCCTGCGAGTGTGGCGTGTGTGTGTGCGTGTGTGTGCGCGTGTGCATGTGTGTGTGTGTGTGTGTGCAGCTGCCTGTTCGCGCCATGTCTGCTGCCCCTGTGAGTGTGGCATGTGTGTGTGTGTGTGTGCATGTGCAGCTGTCTGCTCACACCACGTCTGCTGCGCCTGCATGTGTGTGTGTGTGTGTGTGTGCAGCTGCCTGTTCGCGCCATGTCTGCTGCCCTGCGAGTGTGGCGCATGTGTGTGTGTGTGTGTTGCCCTGCGTGTGTGGCGTGTGTGTGGCGTGAGTGTGCGTGTGTGTGTGTGTGTGTGCGTGCGCAGCTGTCTGCTCACACCACGTCTGCTACCCCTGCGAGTGTGTGTGTGTGTTTGTATGTGTGTGCCATGTGTGTGCGTGTGCAGCTGTCTGCTCACACCATGTCTGCTGCCCCTGCGAGTGTGGCATGTGTGTGTGTGTGCGTGTGTGAGTGTGTGTGCAGCTGCCTGTTCGCGCCATGTCTGCTGCCCCTGCGAGTGTGGCGTGTGTGTGGCGTGTGTGTGTGTGTACCATGTGTGTGCGTGTGCAGCCGCCTGCCCGTGCCACGTCTGCTGCCCCTGTGTTTGTGGCACGCATGCGTGTGTGCGTGTGTGTCACGCGTGCATGTGTGTGTCTGAGAGAGAGTGCCAGTGTGTGTGTGTGTGTGTGTGTGTGTGTGCATGTTCCGTGTAGCCTGTTCGCTGAGCGAACTTCGCTCCTAGTGCTCCCCCCCCGGTCCACGTCCCAGAGTTGTCCAGCACAGCACCTGCAACACACACACATGCACACCAGTGATGCAGAACATTTTTGGCGAGATTGCTGCCGTGGGACGCGCAAAGGCCCCAACCGGGCCTGCCGGCCCGGCGCTGGTACGCGGGCTGTAACGCGGGCTGTAACGCTGATGTTTTTGCACACACACACACACACACACACACCTCAGCCTGTCGCATGGCGGGGTCGTTTCCAGCGCCGCCCCCCGTCCACGTCCCATAGTCGTCCAGCACAGCGGCAGGCATGCCTAGGTGGTGCGCGCGTGCAACCGCTGTCATCGCTTCTGTCTCTGCTGCCTCGTCTGCTGTGTCAAGTGCCTGTGCACGTGCGTGGGGAGTTATTGAGGGTCGGAGGTTTACGGCCAGTGATTTCCTTTTCAGGATTTTTAATTAATTATTCCAAAGCCGGATTTTGCTTTGACCGCGATGACTGTTGACCTCCCGTTGACCGTTTGCCCTCATACATAGGTCATTTGAAAGCCGTTGACGTGCGCGGTGTGGCGGGCTTGTCAGAAGACTAACAATCCACTGGACGGGTTTAGCTGTGTGCAAGGTCAAAGTACAGCCGGAATACAGCCAAATGGCTGTGTACAGCCGAAAAGGTAATCACTGGTCAAGAGTTGAGGGTCTTGGTGCTTGTGCGTTGGATGGGCTGCCATGCCTAGGTGGCGTGCGCGCGCAATTGCTGGCATTGCTTCCGCCTCGGCTATCCCCTGGAAGCAGTTGGGACCTATTTTGGAGGAGTCGCACAATGGCTCTCCTTTTTGCTCTGGGACTACACGTTGGCAGGCAGCCGGCTGGTGGCTACCTCCCCCCCCCCTCACAAGTAATTGTTAGGGCCAAAACTGGACTTGGGTCTAGGCGGTGGTACTAGGACAAGAGGCAGTCTTTTCTGGAACGCCGATGCAACTGTAACTGCTTCGGCTTCAGCGGTCTTGTCGCCTTGCGTCCAGCGCCTGTGTGTTTTGGAAAACAGTTGCGAGTTTTGTGGGTTGGTTAGGAAGGGAAGGCCTAGGTGGCGTGCGCGCGCAATCACTCAGTGACTGGCATTGCTTCCGCCTCGGCGGTCTTGTCTGCTGTGTCAAGTGCCTGTGCGCGTGCGTGGGGGATTATTGAGGGTTGAGGGTTAAAGGGTCAAGAGTTGAGGGTCTCGGTGCCTGTGCGTGTGACTGGGCGTTGGATGGGCTGCCATGCCTAGGAGGCGTGTTCGCGCGATCGCTGGCATTGCTTCGGCCTCGGCGGTCCTGTCGCCCTGCGTCCAGCGTCTGTGTGTTTTGGAAGACAGTTGGTTGGGAAGGGAAGGCCTAGGTGGCGTGTTCGCGCGATCGCTGGCATTGCTTCGGCCTCGGCGGTCTTGTCGCCCTTCGTCCAGCGTCTGTGTGTTTTGGAAGACAGTTGCTTGGGAAGGGAAGGCCTAGGTGGCGTGTTCGCGCGATTGCTGGCATTGCTTCGGCCTCGGCTGTGTCTAGTGCCTATGCGTTTTATAAAATGGTCGGGCGTTGGGAAGGGGGGCACTGCCATCGCTTCTACCTCTGCTGCCTCGCCTGCTGTGTCCAGTGCCTTGTGTGTGTGTGAGTTGGATGGGTGGGAGGGTAGCTGCCATTTCTTCTGTCTAGTCATCAGGCCTTGTACACCCAGCCAGTGCCTATGGGGATGAGGTACACGGTATGTGGGTGGGTGGGAGAACGGGTGGATGGGTTGGGTTTAGGTGGTCGCTGGCCCAATGCCACCCACCTGTTAAGAGTTTTAGGGTTACACCTTAAACCTTAACCCTAAACCCTAAACCTGTCATCACATACCTCCGCCCAAGTTGGCATAAATAACGGCTCGATTGTTCAAAGAACCACAAGACCAGAACGACTGAGGGCTACGCGGTAGGGGTTTGACCCTAGGTACACCCTGCCAGTGATTTCCTTTTCAGGATTTTTAATTACATATTCTACAGCCGAAATTTGCTTTGACTGCGTTGACCGTTGACTTCCCGTTGACCAGTTGTCCTCGTACGTAGGTCATTTGAAAGGTGTTCACGTGCTCTGTCTGGCGGGCTTGTCAGACTAAAAATCCACTGGATGGGTTGAGTTGTGTGCCAGGTCAAAGTACAGCCAGCATACAGCCAAATGGCTGTGAAGAGCCGAAAACAAAATCACTGACACCCTGCCAACACCCTGCCTACCTGTCGCCGCGTGCGCGTCGACTCTGCGTACCTCCGCGTCGGCTCGCTTGTAGTTTCTGCCATGGCGGGCCACGCGTTGGGGTCGTCCTCGGGCTGACCGCCTGTTGGGCCGCCTGTGTGTGTGTGGTGGTGGGTGGGTGGGTAGGGGAGGGGGTTGTGTGTGTGTGTGTGGTGGTGTGTGTGGGTCGGGGGGGTGGGGGGGAGTTGTGTGTGTGTGTGTGTGTGTGGTGGTGGTGTGTGGGTGGGTAGGGGAGGGGGTTGTGTGTGTGTGTGTGTGTGTGTGTGTGCGCGTGTGCACGCCATGGCGGGCCACGCGTTGGGGTCGTCCTCGGGCCGACCGCCTGTTGGGCCGCCTGTGTGTGTGTGTGCGGTGGTGGGTGGGTGGGTAGGGGAGGGGGTTGTGTGTGTGTGTGGTGGTGCGTGGTGGGTCGGGGGGGTGGGGGGGAGGTGTGTGTGTGTGTGTGTGTGGTGGTGGTGTGTGGGTGGGTAGGGGAGAGGGTTGTGTGTGTGTGTGTGTGCATGTGTGCACGCCATGGCGGGCCACACGTTGGGGTCGTCCTCGGGCCGACCGCCTGTTGGGCCGCCTGTGTGTGTGTGTGTGTGTGTGTGTGTGTGTGTGGTGGCGGGTGGGTGCATAGGGGACCCCCCCAAACCAAGGATACTATCCACTCGATTCAGGCGCTGGTCGGTCACCCGCAATTCGAAAGACGTCCCAGTGCACGGGTCAGACCTCGTAACAATTGCCGGGGTGTATTGCTGTTAGTAGTACAGGCACTGCCGGTGCATGCGGGCGGCCTCGTGTAACGCTTGGTTTGGGTGGGTGGGTGGGTAGGTAGGAGAGAAGGTCGTGTGTGTGTGTGCGCGCGCGTGTGCACGCGAACGCGTATGCATGTGTTTGCGTGTGTCTTCCCGCCACCACAGGCCACGCAACCGACCGTTTGTGGGGTCCAACAACCTGGGCAATCGACCCCACACATACCTGCGCCCCCTGCGGCCCGACCATCCCTTCGAGTGCCGCCAGCGTGTTCAAACGCTCGAGCGCAGTCGACATCGACAGCTGGGTTAACTTGCTGCGACTGTTATTCCTACCCTACCCCCCCCCCACCCCACCCCCCCACACACACCTGCGCCGCCCGCAGGCCGTCCATTCAAACGACCGAGCGCATTCAACGCCGACAGCGGTTCAACATACTGCGACTGGTATCCTATCCTACCCCTCCCCCCCCCGCTCCCCCCCCCCCACACACACACACCTGCGCCGACCGCCCCTCCGAGCGCCGCCAGCCCGTTCAAACGACCGAGCGCAGTCAATGTCGACAGCTGGGTCAACGCGCTTAGCCCCCCGGGGACTGTGCCTGTTGGCATGCCGCTTGGGGGTAGAGAGCGGAGGCCGGGGGGGCCGATTATGTGGGCCTGCATGTGGGTGGTGGTGTTTTGATGCTCACTGTTTGTTGTTGGTGCTAGTGTTGCTGTTGCTGTTGTCGTTTGTCGTTTGTTGTTGTTGTCGTTCGTCGTTTGTTATTGTTGTTGTTGTTGTTGGAGGTGTTATTGCTGTTGTTGCTTTGTCGGCCATTGTTTTTGCTGTTGCTGCTGGTGTCGCTGTTGTTGTTGTTGTTGCTACTGTTGTTGCTGCTGTTGTTGTTGTTGTTGCTACTGTTGTTGCTGCTGTTGTTGTTGTTGTTGCTACTGTTGTTGCTGCTGTTGTTGCTGCTGTTGTTGCTGCTGTTGTTGCTGCTGTTGTTGCTGCTGTTGTTGCTGCTTCTGCCTGCATACGCCTCACGCGCACACACACACGCACACACACACACACACCTGCGCGTGCATCGACTGCATGTGCCCAGCTGCGCCCTCCCCAGGGTATGCCACAATCCTCTGTTGGGCAGCGCTGCCCATGCCAATTGCAAGAGGGCCGTGACCTGATCGCTCACCTGTGCGTGTGAGGGGGGGGGAGGCGATTAGCACGCGGACGGCATCACTCATATGCACTTGTGTGTGTGTGTGTGTGTGTGTGTGTTTGTGTGTGTGCGTGTGTGTGTGTGCATGCGTGTGTGCACCCGCTGCAGCGCGCGCATTGACCGCACATGTGTGTGCACTAGCTGCTCACCCGCCGCGGCGCGCGCGTTGAGCGCGCCCAGCAGGCTTGCCGCGCGCGTTCCGGTGTCACCACCCGAAGTGATCATATGCAATTGTGTTTGTTTGCATATGTGTGTGTGTGTATACGCGTTCTCACCCGCCCCAGCGCGCATTGAGCGCGCCCAGCGGGATTGCCGTGCGTGTGCCTGTGTCACCACCCGAAGTGCTCATATACAATTGTGCTTGTGTGCATGTGTGTGTGTGTGTGCATGTGTGTGTGTGTGCTGTGTGTGTGCTGTGTGTGCGTGTGTGTGTGTGCTGTGTGTGTATGTGTGTGTGCATGCGTGTTCTCACCCGCCCCAGCGCGCGCATTGAGTGCGCCCAGCAGGCTTGCCGTACGCGCTCCGGTGTCACCCCCCACAGTGCCAGCCAGGAGGGCCCCGTCCGATGGCGCCACCACTGGTGCGCGCGTGCGCGGCGCTAGGGACTGGGAGACCAGCAGGCGGGATCCGCGAGGAGGGG
This sequence comes from Chlamydomonas sp. UWO 241, assembly GCA_016618255.1. Lineage (NCBI taxonomy): Eukaryota > Viridiplantae > Chlorophyta > Chlorophyceae > Chlamydomonadales > Chlamydomonadaceae > Chlamydomonas > Chlamydomonas priscui. The sequence continues at coordinate 107,815 of VFSX01000013.1, read as the reverse complement.
AGGTCTGAAGGGGGGGGGGGCAGTTAGTTGGCAGGTGGTAGCGGTTAGAAGTTGGGCGTGTTCCAACAGCGCCGCTGCTGGTGCGTGCGTGCGTGCACGGGAGTGGGAGACCAGCAGGCGGGATTCTCGGGGAGGGGAGGTCTGAAGGGGGGCGGGAGGGTGGGTGGCAGAGGTGGGTGAGTGGCTGCGGTTGGCAGATGCGTGGGCGGAGGGGGGGAGTGGGATACCAGCAGGCGGGACTCGCGGGGAGGGGAGGACTGAAGGGGGGGGGGTAGTTGGCAGGTGGTTGCGGTTAGAAGATGGGCGTGTTCCGACGGCGCCGCTGCTGGTGCGCGCGTGCGAGGGAGTGGAGCACCAGCACCCGCACGGGCGCGCCCACTCCCTCCCCACTCTTCTACACACTGTCCACACCGTCCACACAGCTGAAGGCACAGGCAAGGCTTCGCTGCCAGCAGGCAGGATTCACTTGGGGTGCGGGGTGGGGCGGGGGTGAGGCAGTTGGCTGCCCGGCCGGCAGTTGCGTGCGCGGTGTGAGGGAGTCGGAGACGAGGACTCGCGGTACTCGCGGGGAGGGGAGGACTGCAGGGGCAGACAAGGGGTGGTGGGGAAGGGGGGGGGGTAGTTGGGTGCGTCCGACGGCTTGAGGGAGTGGGAGGCCAGTTACAGTTACAGTTCCATCGGCTTTCCAGCAAAGACTACCTTCTAGTCCTAGTACCACCGCCTAGACCCAAGTCCAGTTCTGGCCCTAACAATTCCTTGTGAGGGGCGGTAGCCGCCTGCCGGCTACCTGCCAACGTGTTGTCCCACACCAAAAAGGAGAGCTATTGTGCGACGCCTCCTAAAACAGGCAATATTTGGGGGGGAACTACAAGGGGGCAGTTGCATGCGCGGGACGAGGGAGTGACCGTGAGAGATGAGGGTCCAGATTCGCGGGCAGGGGGGGGGACTGCAAAGGCCGAGGGAGGGTGAGGGGGGGAGGGGGGCTTGGTTGCAATTAGCAAGTTGTACGCCACGGGCAAAGAGTGTGGGACAACCAGGCAGGGAATTCTTGTTTTGGGAGAGGGTGGAGTGGGGGGGGGGGGGGCTAGGGGGGCCACCAAATCTATCGCCACCCACCGCAGCGTCCAACCGCAGCAGCCGCGAGCCCTCGATTGGAGCAGCAGCAGGTTTCCCACCACTCCGTGCCGCATACCTGCCCCCCCGCCTGCCCAACACCAACAACACCAAATCCACCCACCCCAGCGTCCAACCGCAGCAGCTGTGAGCCCTCGATCGGAGCAGCAGGTTTCCCACCACTCCGTGCCGCATACCTGCCAGTGCTTCTTCGATCGGGCGGTTTACCGCCTACGACGGTTTAGAAGGAACTGGGCGGAAATAATTGATTGATTTTTTTAGGGTTTACCGCCCGATTGTTGCCGAATTTGGCAGATTTTTGCCGTTATAGTCGTTTTGGGCCAATTTTGGCCGATTTTGGTCCTGGCCACCAGCGACTGGGCTGTCAAAATTAATTAATTTAAATCAATTGAAGAAGCAATGATACCTGCCCCACCGCCCAACAACAACAACACCAAATCCACCCACCCCAGCGTCCAGCCGCAGCAGCCGCACGCCCTCGGTCGCAGCAGCAGCAGACTCCGCACCACTCCGTGCCGCATGCCTGCCCACAGCCCCGCGCAGCCCCTGTGTGTGGGGGGGGGGGGGTCTATGTGCCTCCCCATGGCTAAACACAGGTCCGGTGTGTGTGTGTGTGTGTGTGCACGTGCGCCTCTCCAGAGGTTTCGTGCTTGGCACATAGCATACACACACACACACCTTCTGCGGTGAGCGCGCCAGCTGCACCGGACTGCCAGAGTGTGTGTTCTTGGCAGCGTGGGGTGGGGCCTCAAGCCCACTGGATGCAAAGCCGTGCGGGGGGCGCAAGAGCGAGCCGATCTGTGGTGTGTGTGGGGGGGGGGTGGGGGGGGGAGGGGGGATGTGAGCGTGCGTGTGTGTTTGTGGGTGTGCGTGCGTGGTGGGGGGTACCTGACCCGGTGGATACAAAGCCGCGTGGGGGGCGCAAAAGGGAACCGATATGTGGTGTATGTGTGTGGGGGGGTGGGGGTGGCGTCTGAGCGTGCGCTTGTGTGTGCATGCCGTGCCTTCGCCGTTGCGTTTCGTACTGCCCGAGCGTGCGCATGTGCAGCTGTGTGTGTGTGTGTGTGCGTGGGTGTGTGTGGGTGTGTGTGTTCTGAGCGTGCACTTGTGTGTGTGCATCATTCGACTGTCTAAGCGTGCGTGTGTGCATCCGTGTGCATGCTCCAGCCGCCCCTACGTTTTTTGATGACAGGTGCCTTGGCCCCCCGTCGTTCTCCTTGTCGCTGGTACCTACGCCTCCACCCGCGCCACCTGTGCGTGCAAGGGTGAGGGACGAGCGTGTGTGCTTGCGCGTGTGTGCGTGTGTGTAAAAGCAGGATAAGGATGCTGGGGGGGGGGGTTCATTTTGTCGTTGGTACCTCCGTCGCCTGTACCCGCGCCACCTGTGGGGGAGGGGGGCTTTCTCCTTGCTGCTGGCACCTACGCCTCCACCTGCGCCACCATTACCGCCTGTGCATGCAGCAGAGTGGCCATGCAACAGGGTGAGGTCAAAGATGTGTGTTGGGGGGGAGGGGGGGGAGGAGGAGCTGATACTGAGCTGGGACCCGCGGCAACAGAGACGACCGACCCTCCGCCTCCACATGCGCCACTATTACCACCTGTGCATGCAGCAGTGTGGCCATGCAACAGGGTGAGGTCAGAGGGTGTGTGTTGGGGGGGAGGGGGGGGGAGGAGGAGCTGATACTGTGCTGGGATCCGCGGCAACAGAGACGACCGACCCTCCGCCTCCACATGCGCCACTATTACCACCTGTGCATGCAGCAGTGTGGCCATGCAACAGGGTGAGGTCAGAGGGTGTGTGTTGGGGGGGAGGGGGGGGGAGGAGGAGCTGATACTGTGCTGGGATCCGCGGCAACAGAGACGACCGACCCTCCGCCTCCACATGCGCCACTATTACCACCTGTGCATGCAGCAGTGTGGCCATGCAACAGGGTGAGGTCAGAGGGTGTGTGTTGGGGGGGAGGGGGGGGGAGGAGGAGCTGATACTGTGCTGGGATCCGCGGCAACAGAGACGACCAACCCTCCGCCTCCACATGCGCCACTATTACCACCTGTGCATGCAGCAGTGTGGCCATGCAACAGGGTGAGGTCAGAGGGTGTGTGTTGGGGGGGAGGGGGGGGGAGGAGGAGCTGATACTGTGCTGGGATCCGCGGCAACAGAGACGACCGACCCTCCGCCTCCACATGCGCCACTATTACCACCTGTGCATGCAGCAGTGTGGCCATGCAACAGGGTGAGGTCAGAGGGTGTGTGTTGGGGGGGAGGGGGGGGGAGGAGGAGCTGATACTGTGCTGGGATCCGCGGCAACAGAGACGACCAACCCTCAAGCCCCCCCCCCCCAAAAAAAATATCGACCCTCAAGCCTGCCTCAAGCCCCCATAAGCATCCCCCCACCACCACACCGCACGCACACACACGCACGCACGTACAAAACATACATGCAACAAAACACACGGCGCACACAGGATGCGCGGGCCAGTGGCACCGAAGACGAGTCCGTCGCGTCGCTCCACCCCTCGCACACAAGCATGCAAAACATGCGCGCACACACACACACACACACGCGCACACACACGCACACACACACACGCACATAGGGTGTAAAAACACACACACACACACACAAACACACACACACAGGCGGCATCTGACGCGCGCGCGGCAGCGGCACTTTCAGCAGAAATCACCTGGGGCACGCGGCTAGAGAGAGCGTTTGGTGTGCACACACTCACGCAGCAGAACGCACAACACACGCACCTGCAGCAACTGGCCGCCCTGGGCTCAGCTGGTAAGGTCGCAGGATGCGCGGGCCAGTGGCACCAACAACTTGCCTGTCGCGCTGGAGGGTGCGGGGACCCGGGATGGTAGCCGCACCCAGGACGGTCTGCAGGCAAAAGGGGTCAAGGGTCAATGGTTCATGTTGTATGGTTAAGGCTTGGAGTCTGGTGTTTAGGGTTCAGGGTTTAGGGCTGGGTCCAACCACTGCAGGGTGGGTGCGGGGGCCCGGGAGGGATGACGGACCGGGCACGGTCTGTAGGCAAAGGGACTTGGGATTTGGGTTTATGTTGAGGGTTCAGGGTTTGGGGCTGAGGGTCTAGGGTTAAGGGTTGGGTGTAAGCGCTGCAGGGCCTCGGGAGCAGTGTTTTTGTTGTCAGTTTTTTTGTTATTTTCTGGGAGCCGGCGCGCCCATTGACAGCCTTATCCGCTGCCTAAGCGTCGACCGTTGACCGTCAAATGGGTCATTTTCAAGCTCTTGACTGATGGGATCGTCAGACCATCAAGCAACTTCGTTGGTTGAGCTCTATCTGATGGGATCGTCAGTAGCCAAATGGCTCCCAATGGCTCCCAGGAGCCCAAAACAAAGTCGCTGCCCGGAAGCGGCGCACCCGCTGCACTCTGCCGCGCCCGCATCGCACAAACTACACACACACACACACACACACACGCACACAATGTGTGTAACACATGCAAGCACACACTCCACGCATGCACACGCGCGCACCTGCTGCACGCCCGCATCGCCCATCAACCCGCGCGCCGCCGGTCGCAGCACCCTCCCCTTCCTCCGCCTCTGTCCCTCCTCCCCCACCTCCCCATCTTCCTCCTCCTCTGATGACCCAGGCGCCGAGCTTGCGTCGTCTCCATCACCCCAGTGCGCATGCTGCACGTGCTGCGCGTGCTGTGCATGCTGTGTGTGCTGTCCCTGCTGTGAATGCTGCTGCGGCCGGTAGCCCCCGTACTCGTCCCCCGTGGTGGGGTACAGCAGCGGCGGACGGGTGGGATGGGCCTGGAAGCTGCCTAGAAGCTGGTGGGAAGCTGCCGAAAGCTGGTGGGGATCTGCCATTCTGGACTCGGCGCCCATCCTGGGGCGCTGCGGGGAAGCGCCAAGCAACGACGCAGCCGCTGGGTGCTGCTGCCCCTGCTGCTGCTGCTGCCCCTGCTGCTGCTGCTGCTGCTGCCCCTGCCCCTGGTACTGCTGCTGCAGCAGCGGCTGCCCCTGCTGCTGCTGTCCCTGCCCCTGGTACTGCTGCTGCAGCTGCCCCTGCCCCTGGTACAGCTGCTGCTGCTGCCCCTGCTGCTGCTGCTGCCCCTGCCCCTGGTACTGCTGCTGCAGCAGAGGCTGCCCCTGCTGCTGCTGCCCCTTCCGTGCGTGCCCCGCATCGCGCGGCGGCGGCGACTCCTCCACCGCGCTGTGAATCCTGAGGATTTCACCTCGGCCGGTGAACGTTGTTGTTGCCCCGCGCCCGTCGCCTAGGGCCTCGGAATCGCTCATCATGGCGCCGCCGCCGGCGCTGTCAGTGGTCCAGGGGCGAGGTGGGGGCGCTGCGGTGTGTGAGTGTGTGTGTGTGTGTGTTTGTTTGTGTGAGTGAGCGAGAGTAGAGGGAGTGAGGTGATGAAATAGATTCACCCCACCCCTTTGGAATCGGGGACCACCTTACACCCCCATCTAGGGGCTCTTAAATCGTGGCAAAGGAAAACGACTTGGTGGCGGCACTGAAAAAAAGTAAAATGCCCAAACTTTTCACACTTCCGGACGACCAGCCAGACCCCAGTCTGGGTACCCGGAAGAAGTCGCCACCCCACGTCCGGTTTCCCGGACGTCGACCACCACCGCCCTGTACGGCCCTGACACGCACACGCGCACACGCATACCGTAGTACCGCTTTGTCTTGCCAATTAAATAAGTCGGAGAACGTCGCGGCAAGGTCGATTTCTAAAAAATAATGCCGAAAAAGTCAAATAACGCAAAAAGTGACGTCAAAACGGGGAAAAAAAATCCCGCTCCAAGGCACCCAAATTCTAAACAATTAACCCC
>VFSX01000013.1:96864-99364 GCA_016618255.1 Chlamydomonas sp. UWO 241 | reverse complement strand
AGCAGTACTAATGCAGCAGTACCAGTGGTCCCTGGGAAGGATTTTAGAAATTAGTGTTTTTCCGGCTCCAGCAACTTTGACCGCTCATATTTGGCACAATACACAGCGGGTATTCATGCAATGCATGCCGTTGTGCTGCTCTCGGCAAGAGCTTTCCAACGCATCGTGCCACGCCCTCACCCACTAAGTGTGGGGTGGTTTTCTGGGAAATAAGAAATCCGGCTCGGAGCGGTATACGGCTCGCAGGGGAATCACTGAGCAGTACCAATGCAGCAAAACCATGCAGTACCAATGCAGCAGTACCTCCTAGGAGTCAATGCAGCAGTACCAAGTATCTCAAAATCTCACCTGTCACGACCCACACCGCCAGACGGCCGGTCGCCGGACGGCCGGTCACCGCCAGACGGCCGGTCACCGCCAGACGGGCGGTCGCCAGACGGCGAGGCCTTGCCGCCCGCAGCGGGCGGGGACGGGAGCGTCATGCTTGGCACGGAGAGCTCCACTGCGCCGTTGGCGGCAGCGCCGACTAAGGACTGTGGGGGTAGGAGAGGGGGAGGCGGGGGCAGTTTGTCTGCAAGGAGAGAAAACCGTGGGGGAAGGAGGGGGGGGGAGGGAGAGGAGAGACATGCTTGGCACGGTGAGCTCCACTGTGTCGGCGGCGGCAGCGCTGACTAAGGACTGTGGGGGTAGGAAAGGGGGGGGGGAGAGGAGCGCCATGCTTGGACGGCGAGCTCCACATACCCTTGGGTGGCGGCGCCAGGAACGACTGTGAGGGGAGAAAGGGGGAGGGGGGGAGAACAGTGTGTGGGGGGGGGGAGGGGGCTGTGGAGGGAGAATTAGGGGAGAGGACGAGGAGGGGGGGGGCACAGCGGGGAGGGGCGGGGGGAGGAGACATGCTTGGCACGTGAGTTCTGCGCCGTTGGCGCACCGAGGAAGGACTGTGGGGTAGGAAAGGGGGGGGGGGGAGGAGAATAGGGAGAGGACGGGAGGGGGGGTGTGGGGGGGCGTAGCGGGGAGGGGGTGCGGAGGAGAGACATGCTTGGCACGGCGAGCTCCACTGTGTTGGCGGCGGCAGCGCCGACTAAGGACTGTGGGGGTAGGAAAGGGGGGGGGGGCAGTGCGTGTGCACGGGGAGAAAAACGTGGGGTAGGAGCAGGGGGGAGGGGGAGGAGAGCCATGCTGGGTACGGCGAGCTTAACTGCGCCGGCGGCGGCAGCGACAAAAAATGACAGTGGGGGTAGGAAAGGGGGGGGGCGGTGTGTGTGCAAGGCGAGAAAACCGTGGGGGTAGGAGCGGGGGGTGGGAGGTAGAGGAGAGAAATGCTTGGCACGGCGAGCTCTACTACGCCTTGAGTGGCGGCGCCAAGGAAGGACTGTGGGGGGAGAAGGGGGGGGGGAGCAGTGGGTGTGCAGTAACAGTAATAGTAACAGTAACACGGGGTTTCCAGCTAAGCAGGCTACTCTTCTACTAGAGACACCCGCCGATACTCCAGCACACTTAAATACTAGAGTACCGCCGGCTCCCGGCCGATAGACTACCGCTCCCGCCGGCTAGACTACCCCAAACAGCGGTCTCTGAGAGACATGTCTGGCAAGGAGCATATAGGAGAGGACCTTCCTCAGGGTCACAGTAGTGGCCTTGTGGCCAGTCAAGCCGGCAGAGCCAACTGGAGCTGACTGGAACGGTCCCCGCCTGGCAATGCATGGCTGTCCAGCTCTCGTTTGCATGGGGCTCAGCCGGCGCCCCATGCCTCATGCATGGCCAGGTCCTACCCTCCAGGGGTGCATGGACGACAGAGTTGTCATGGAGGCTGCCTGAAGACCCTCCAACGCCAGCCACCGGCAGACGAGCGACCCCGAGGATGAGCGCGGTGACGAACGCTGCGATTGGTGAAGCGGATGTACTCTGTGTTGCCTCGGCGGTCGCCACCGCTGAAGCCGTGATGATAGCCCGCCTCCACGGGCGGCCATCTTGACCAATGTCCAGCATGCATTGACGGGCGCCAGCTCCTCCGCTCGTCGATCAACTCGTCGAGATCGGTGCCGCATGGCGTCCTGCATGGGGGGAGGGTAAGGGCCGTCTCCCAGCACGGGCCGCGGCAGCGCCGCGGCTACTCGCCAAGCCATGGCAGCGCCGGGCAAGCCGCTCCTGAAGTGTTCCACCGAGGGGCAGTCTAGCAGGAGCCGGGCCAGTCGTATTTTACCCCGCTCGTCAGCGGCACGGAGATCCTCGTCACCAGCAGCGCCGCGTTGCTGGGTCCAGGGCTCGGCGACGAGAACGCAACGAGAACGCGCCTCCGTTAATCGAGCCCCAGTGGGTGTGCAAGGGGAGAAAAACGTGGGGTAGGAGCAACGGGGGGGGGGAGACATGCTTGGCACGGCGAGCTCCACTACGCCTTGGGTGGCGGCGCCGAGGAAGGACTGTGAGGGGAGAAAGGGGGAGGGGGAAAGCAACAGTGTGTGGGGGGGTTGGGGAGGCTGCGAGGGAGAATAGGGGAGAG